>CM035124.1:3679921-4279921 GCA_020205555.1 Panax stipuleanatus
CCTTCACCACCTTTTGGGAAATATAGAAAATTAAGAAGAAGAAAAAAATTGTTTGGCTTTGACAAAAATCCAATAATTGTTAGAATCACGGGCATGCACGTAATCTAAGCAATATATATATATAGATTAGTATGATCAGTTATCTAACTTCCTACAAAAACCTAAAACTGCTCTGAACTAACTGAACTTATAATTACCTCCTTAGGATCAGCCAACATTCCAACAATACAAGCATCTATGGCGTCCTGATTCTCCACCCTAGAAGCCCTCGCCCCTAAAAGCATTACAGTGTCCTTGTCCATGTCCCTTGCAAAGACCTTAAACAACATACAATCACTCTACTGATTAGTAAATTACAGAATCAAAAATAGATAATTTTTGTACCATTTAACTTAATTCTTTATATCTGTCATTACAATTTTTCCATCAACCGTGTACCTCAACTAGGTTTTTGTCTACTGTAAGCTTGTTGAGGGTTAGAGTCCCGGTCTTGTCGCTGCAAAGAACATCCATCCCAGCCATCTCCTCAATAGCTGTCATCCTCTTGGTTATAGCACCTTGCTCTGACAATTTGTGGGATCCAATAGCCATTGTCACTGATAACACTGTAGGCATGGCAATAGGAATGCCTCCAATGAGAAGAACCAACAGATTATCAATTCCATCCCTGTACTTGCGGTGCTGAATAGGATACATCACCACTACTTCGATTATGATCCCCACCGCAATGGAGCATATACAGAAGTTACCAATTGCTGTCAACACCTAATCAAAGTAGAGAAATTCCATCGGTGCTAGTTTGATTTATACAGCGAGAAACAATATAAGAAAATGATGACAAGCTATATATGAATCTCATTCCAGATCGAGCTACGTATCCGGGAAGTAACATACTAATGTATTGCATTATGCCATCCTTTCCTTTTTAAGGTGGATACAATTCGCAAGTAACATGATCAGTATATATAGTACCTTTTGGAAGTGGCCCACATTATTGGTGCTGTCAACTAGGTGAGCAGCCTTTCCGAAGAATGTGTGGACTCCGGTGGCAATTACGACGGCCTCGATCTCTCCTTGTTTGCAGGTTGAACCTGAAAATATTTCATCACCCGGGTTCTTAGTTACAGGTAAACACTCTCCAGTGAGGGCAGATTGGTCAATCTTAAGCGCGTCGCCCTCCAGGAGACGAGCATCAGCCGGTATTATGTCCCCCAACTTAATACTGATTACATCTCCAGGAACAAGTATTGACGCGTCCTGCTCACTCCATCTAGTATCTCTCAATACCTTAAACAGTCAACACGGAAATGAATACCATCATATCATCAAGATCAATTCTGTTTTATACTTGGAGAAATTATAAAACTTTTTTATCCTGCAATTTTCGCTAACATATAATTTCTGTACGTAATCAGATTATTTTAATATTGAAATATATATATAAGTACACCTTTGTTTTGGGTGCGAGACCTGCCATTAGTGCTTGTGCAGCATTGCCTGCATTGTTTTCTTCAACAAAGCTTATAGTGGAGTTGATGACCAGCAATACCAATATACCAACAAAATCTTGCCAATCTGGAGGCCGACCCTGCATGCAGTTGTTCATATATCGAAGGTCAATTAATATATATAGAACTCATGTGTGTCTCTCTCTTTTTTTGTGTGCGTGTGCGTGTGCGTGTGAGAGAGAGATCAGAGAGATAGAGCATGGCAGCACGTACGTACCCCTCCATTTGCCAAACCAATGGCCATGATGGCAGCAATCTCCATAACCCATGACAGAGGATTCCACATGAACCCCAAGAATTTAAGAAATTTACTTTCCTGTTTCAGTTTTGTAGAGATCAAATTAAGATGAGGTGGTTTAATTACCGAAAGAAAAATAAATAGAAGGAAGAATGAAAATGGAAGAGAAAAGAAAGTTGCCTTCTTCTCCTCTAGCTTGTTTGGGCCAAAGATTTGGAGTCTCTGTTGGCCTTCCTCACTAGTCAATCCTTGCCTTGTACATTTCAACTGTTCAAATACTTCCTCAACCGGTATGCTCTCCTGTTTTTTTGAAAGGAATTGAAGGGAGTATTCATAAAATGAATTTTACAAGGTAATTAAGATTGACGTGACGGCTCTATGGTGGCATTCATTTTTTCATCATTATATAAATTTTACGTGGAACAATGGTGCATGTGAAATTAAACATGAATGTATGCATTATGGCAATTTAGCAATTAAGTAGCTAAAAAAAATCAAAGTGAGTAGGAATTAGTGAAGAGAGTGAGAGGAAATACCAAATCTACGGTCTCGTTCTTGATCTCTTCCAAGCTGATTCCTGCCATTTTCACACACACACACACTCACACTCACTCGCAGAGTCTCTCTTCCTCTCTCTCTCTCTCTCTCTATATATATATATATATATATATATATTATATATGTATGTATGTATAGAATTGCGTACGTGTATGCGTAGGTGATAGGTAGCAGTAGTGGTAGTAGTATAGAGTAGTAGTAGGATTAGGGAAAATGAGTAGAGTTGTGGGCCTTTCTTTTATAACGGACTTGGATTCCTCTCGCCCAAAACTCAACGAACGAACGAGCGGGAGTCTTGTAACCCTCTGTAGACTAGTCCCGGTCATTCGCCTTCCTTTCTTTTTGCTACTACTCTCACTGCCTTCCTCCCTTTTTTATCCCATCCCCTCCTCAATCCCCCTCCCTGCCTGCCACCTCTCTATTTCTCGCTCACGTGTCCATGGGGGATTGCAGGCTTTTGTGCTATACCCTGTCACACTCTTCAGGTGCGTACGTGAAGATTAATGACACGTGGGTTATCTATTTATATATTCATTAATTGTTCTATCCATAACCATGCATGCATGCATGCATGTGGTTTTTTGTTCAAGTGTGCAAGCCTTGACATTCGTTCGAACAACACTAAATTAACAGCTATGCAGGCTGGCTAGCGTTTGAGAGAAACTCAATTGTATGTGGGTGGGATATTATTATTAGAATTAAATCAATAACACCACCATTTCTCTCTGAAATCTATTCAATTATGTTAAGAATTATTGGTAATACGACTAATCTATCTATATTTATTTATTTTTATTTTCAACATAGACCTAATGTCTTCGATCAAATACATTTACATAATGTTTATAAAGAATGAACCGAAGATAATTTCCTTTTATAATTATATGTCATCCAACTCTACTACAGCTGTTGTATTTTGTTTCCGAGTCGGGCCGTGATGAGGCCGGCTTTAGGGTCAGTCCATTAATTCGATTGTACAACCCAACAGCAGGAGACCTCCCTTCACGGCCTTAGTGGGCTAAAATAAATCCGGCCCACCAAAACGCTTAGAATTCAGAACCGGACCCATACATAAAATTCGGACTTCAAAAATTAAAACCTTCCGCTTAATTAAGAAAGAAAGAATATATGTATGTATGTTTCATTGTGCACAGCACAGTATAGATGGAAAATCAAAACCTTCCGCTTAGTGTATGTTTCATTGTGCAATAACATGGTTGCATATGCATGCATGTGAGGTAGGCTAGGGATTGGAAAGGAAGAGAATAAAAAGGACAATATATAACGTGAAGAAGAATGCATTCATTAGTTGTAGTTGATGTCCAAAATAATAATAAATATGTATATATAGAATGGAAAATATTTAACTAACTTTGCCGCCGCGTGTCTACAGCTCGCTTGACATCATCAATTACCTTATTGATTTGAACTAACTAAAGTACTAAATCCATATATGCAATATATATATCTTGGGAGCTGGCACGCAACTGATCCATCCGCTGCTATAAGAAAAGAAGTTTTGATATTTGTATAAATTAATTCCTATCAGGTATATTTAATTTAATTACTTAATTAATCCAAAATTATCTAAGTTCAATCATCAATGATAAACAGATCCGCAACATTTGGACACGGGATTCCACGAGTAATTATTAATTTGAACTGCTTTTTGCTCTTAACCAATTTGAAGACTAGGGTTAATTTTCCATATTTTCTCTTGTAATTTTCACTTTCCATAGGCCATAGCGATTGTGTTATCAGATCTTACGCGTTCATCGCTTAATATAATGAGTGTTTAATTTCATAGTAATAATATAATAAATAAATTATGTTATTAACTTTAAAAATTATTTAAACATAATTTCTCAAAACACTCTAGCAAACTAGCACAGTATGTAATCATCTATTCAGAATTCTGACTCGATCAAACCTCAGTTTTGAATCGGTTGGGGGGACAATTAACATCAATTTGCCGGTACCGACTAGTTAGTCGTGTACTCCCAGAATTAGTGTTGGGTCCCACACAAAAATACGAATTATAAACGTCATAGAATTAGACAACTCAATTTAAGTAAGGAAACTGAGTCTATTAGTCTTGGGAGGACATAAAATACAGCCATTCCAGATCAAACAAGAGCCACCTCAATTTAAGTAAGGAAACTCATATTTTTATGTCATTTTTTTATATAATTTTCACACGTATCATTCATTCGACGCATCAGTTAATATGTGGGTCTTGCATGCGAAAATATCAAAAAATATTGTGGAAATATCAATTTCCTTTAAGAAATGGAAAAGAAAATGAATTTGAAATTTTTTACATTGGTTAGATATTTATGCTTGTTAGAATTTAAGAACGAATAATAGCACACTCACACAGATATTATATAAAGAAGGGAAAAAAAATAAGAATACACGATATACTCAGGTTCACCATTTTGTCTAGTCATGCTTGTATGATGCATGTATTCATAAGATGTTTCACTCGTCCTACAATGATTCATACACCATATAATGTTTTATAATAAATAGAAAATCCTAACTGCTATAACATAATCTCAAACCCATAAGACCCAATACATTAATAAAATTCATGATCGAACTACTAATAAATCCGTCATTAATTGAACCAGCTGAAGAAGTATCAGTCAATAATGATCACAACAATGTTTTTGATTCAATTAAATCATACAACATTTCACCATGGGAGACGGGGGATAGGATTTGATCTCTGCAAGAGCGGTCGAGTAGCTCACGGTTGAGCCAAATTTTAATCCTAGAGCTAAACTAATATTCCCAGTTCCAAATTAAGTCTAAATTATCTCTTGAAAATTAAGAGTTGGGTACAAAATTTTAAACGTTTGTTATAAAATATACTAAATTAAGAATAAAGATGATTAGAGGAAGAGATAAAATATTCTTATTTCATATAAGTTGTAGTCTTTTGTGTGTATTTCATGCTCCTATATCTCATGCTCCTATTTATAGGCATATGTACATAAACACTTGGATGTTACAAAACTTAAAAGATCATAATCAACACTTAAAAGACATGAGAGTTTCAAAACTTAAAGGACATGGGAGTTGCAAAGCTTAAAGGACATGGTAATAAAGATGGGAGGAATGAATCTAGACATCCATATATATTATAATTTTATAACACTTCCCCTTGGATGTTTATTGTGAAGCCATACGCATTGAAAACTGTCTCATTAAAAATCATACCAAGAAAAATCCAATGGAAAAAAACCTTGGTTATAGAAAAAAGAGTGCAGCGCGTTTTAGCTCCCCCTCATGAATGTATCCTTAAGTTCTCCAGCTGTTGCATTCCAATATTGCGATGCAATCCTTCAAACGTTGTAGTTGGTAATGCTTTGGTGAACAAATCTGTTAGATTGTCTTTTGAGTGAATTTGCTGAACATCAATGTCACCACTCTTATCACTCTTATCAAGGTCATGTGTGAAAAAAAAATTCGGTGAGATGTGCTTTGTTCTATTTTCTTTGATGTATTCTTTTTTTAATTGAGCTATACATGCAGTATTGTCTTCATACAGAATGGTTGGAGTTCCTTTGCTGGAGGATAAACCGTATGTTTCATTACCATCTTTAATGGTGTCTCCAAGACCCATGGCATCAAGATGAATTTCGGCATCAAGAATCCATGACAAATAATTCTTACCCGTAATATCAAGTGCCACGAACTCAAGTTTAGCAAGATTTGTCATTGTAACTTCATAAAAAAAATATCCAAATTCATTAGAAATTTAGTTTATTATAACTATCCACATGTGTATGAATATCTTGTTATAAAAATTATATAAGCATATAATATATATATATATATATATATATATATATATATCAGTGATATATATGTATACTAAAAAAAACAATGAGCATATAAGCAACTGCACGTAGCACTTACAACGACACATACTAGCAGAAATGGTGGCCCATACAGGTCAATGATGAACAAGTTCAAGTCAATGGCTAAACATAATATGTTCCACAAAGAAGATGCATTAAATGATTTTGCATCTATCTAATTTTCTGATTTGTGATCATCAGACAATTCAATTCAATAATGTTCTCACCCATGCTGAAGCTGTACAAATCGCCTGTAGGTCTTATCAGTCACCGACCTGATTCAACTGTACACCACTAAGCTATATATGATTACCTTTTCTATGTTCCTACTATAAGGTATAAGATGAAGTGATATGATTACCTTTTCTATGTTCCTACTATAAGGTATAAGATGAAGTGATATGAGCCTCTATATGAGTTTCAGAGGAATGACCCTGATAAGTGCCCCTGATGGCATGTTTATGGAAGTAGGTAATTGAGATGCCTATCACTTAGTAGTATAACCTGTGTTAACGCCACAATCTCGTTACGCGCTTCAACCACGAAAAGCACACCTAATCCTGCACAATGAACACGTCAGCACCGGATCTCGACGGTTTTGGGCCGCCGGGGATCGCTCCGGTGTGAGAATAAGTACAAGTCGGAGAAAATAGTTTAACAATGGGAGTTGTGTGCTCTAGTGTCCGTAGAAAAAATGTTCATTACCCCCTTTCCATGTAATGCTCTGTCCTCATATATCATCTCACCAACTTGCATGTTTTCTCCCGATGAGTCCATCAGCTGGCTGCATGCAGGCTTTTTTCTACTTGCCCTCCACCCAGTCAATATTATGTCAACTCCCCATTAATGAAGGAGGCTAAAGACGGCTGGGCCCATCACCTCAATCAGCCGCATGCTAATCCCATAGATTAGGGATAATTTTTAGTTCATAATCTGCCACCTGTCCTCCACTACCGGCTCCAGCCCAAACTTTATCTGAATAATCATTTAGACAATAGCCCAATACTTCAAGGGCAAAAATGGGTTTGACCCGGAAAGCCCAAGATAAATAAGATTTGACCAGCCCAAGATATTTACGGCCCAACATTGCCCCCTAGTCTTTTATTAAACAGAATGTTTGATAAAAGAGTATAAAAATTCAATCCAACCATCAATAAGAATCCAAACAGATTCGGCAAAGCCCAATTAATAAAAGGCCCATATCCAAATACAGACCCCTTAAACTCAAAATCAGATACCAACGCTTCAAATTTTTAAAAATAAATGATAGCTACCTCAATTCCAAGAGCACACGCCGATTGTTAACCTTCCCCATCATTATCTCTATTAAATGTGCAGCCTTTGGGTTTCGTGAGCCTTCAAAAAAGACAACTCTATAAAATCTTCAATCCCCCAAATCAGATAACTTTACCCGTTCATTTGAATTTCGAAATACTCTAGCTTTCTTCTTTCTTCAGTTCTCTTCCTCAATCGATTTGTTAACAATAGCTTCCCAGGATCAAAGTAACATCCTCCCACCTTCTGAGACCTCTGTTCCAACCACCCAGAATCCCACTCAGACCATGTCATCGTCAAACCCTAAGTCTAAACCCTCTTCTAGCAAGAATCTGTCCACTGATCTTCCAAAAGACATTCCTATGGAACCCCCTTTCGACTTTACTGATGTTAAACGATTCGCTCACGCCAATACCCCCTCTCGAATTGCCGAATCAGACATTCTAGCCATCAAAGACAGATACCAGATTCCACCTAATTACCAGTTACGAGCCCCTACTCCAACTGACCGCATGTATCATCGTTCTTATGGTTATGTTGCTATGCCCATCACTCTGCTGGAGAAGGGACTTCGCTTCCCTCTCCATGCTTTTGTCTTAAACATGCTAGGATTTCTAGGGGTTGGGTTGGCCCAACTAGTCCCCAATTCTTACATTTACATACTCGTGTTCGCCGCTTGGTGCTTCGAGCAAGGTATCCCCCTATCTATCGATTTCTTCTTTTCTCTCTTTGTGGTGGGCCAATCTAGGGAGAAAGGATTCAAGGGGCTAAGCAAACCGTCCAGCGTCAAGATTGAACGAAGATCTTTGATAGACACCCCCTTAAGCAACCGAGGGTGGCATAAGGACTGGATCTTTATCAATGGACCGGATATTTCCTCCATTCTTGACTGGACCACTACCCCTATTCTTTCTCCAGACTTCGGTGATCTCACGCAAGAACGGGGGGATGAAATGGTGAAGCTGTTGAATAAGCTTCCTCTGAAAGAATGGAGTTTCAGACTCCTCAGCAAACAAGCATGGTTATATGACCATAAGCGTAAGTTCCGAAACCACCCTCTGTGCAAATTTATTCAAATTTCCCTCAATAATTGTTCTAAAGTATTACTTTCTGTCCTTTTGTAGTATCTTTGATTAAACCTACTTCCATTGATCGGATGGATTTAGAAAAATTCCTTTTTGCCAAATTGGTCCCGGCTTCTACCGAAGCCGAGGATACGGAGGCTCAAACCTCTGAAGCCCAACATGTGGATCCCCCTGCTGTAGAAATACAAAATGTAGAAGCTTCAATAAAAGAGATCCTAACTACTATCCTTCCAACAGATGATCCAACCCCTCCTGAAGGGACAAGCCGACCTCGAAAAAAGAAACATGCTGCCAAGAAGCCAAAATTCACTCCCGATCCCGCCCTTACTGAAAGCCTTCTGGATATGCCCATTGAGCAGTGCACCAAAATCCTTTACACCAAGAAGCGAAGGGCCAAGGTCAAGATTATCCCCCTCACCACCGAAGAGTTGAGAATACCCGCTTCCTCCTCCAGTCAACCTCTTCCTGATTCAGCCGATACTGATGAATTTGAGGCTGAACAAAGTCCTCCTCTCATCCGAAAAAGAAGAACCATTTCCCATGATCAACCACCTTCATCCCCCATTAGACAACCGACGCCTCCGCCAGGACAAGAAGCGCCTTCTTCGCCTCCCTTATCATGCTTCTATGGTCCGAAACCGGGAATTCCCTGTTCACCCAGTTTATGGCTGGATCAAAGGGAAGATTTTCCTTTACATCTTTATAAATCATTTGTTTTGGATACTGATAACCACCTCTTTGGCAACAGCTCTATTTTTGACTTGCTTGAAGAAGGCATGATCAATCAGGCTAGAGTGAGTACATATTTTATCTGCCTTAGTCCATGGATATTTTCTTTGAATTTTTTCTAACTCCAAATAACAGCAGGCAAATGGAATTTTAGGGCGCCTTCATCAAAGATATAAAGAAGCCGAAGCCGAAGAAGAGGCGACCCGAATAGAGAACGCCATTTTAAAGTCTGCCTTGGCGAAGGAGAGAAGTGAACACGAGAACCTCCGCTTCAACTGTAAAGGTCTCCAAAATGATCTTGCCAAAATGAAAGAACATCTAGCTGCGGTCGAAGTTCTTCAACAAAAGACTAATGATCAGAATGAAGGATTGCGACGGTCTAACGAACAACTAACTCGGAATAACCAAAGTCTGGCCGAAGCGGTTGCCGAAGCCAAGGCTTCTGAAGAGTGACATCTTCATCTTCGAGGTAAGGTCGAAGCAGAACTTCGCGACCTCAAATTGGCCGGCCCTCCTCTCACTGATGAGCTTCGCCAGGAAATTCAAAATGAATACCGCAAGTCTTCGGTGTTGACCAAAGAAATACTGAAAATGTATACTGAAGGCTATGAGGTGGCCCGAGGCAAAGACAGGGCTAAATTGACTACAGCTTCACTCGACCCAACTCTTCTTAATTCTTCCGAAGATGAAGATGAATAGTAGTGCTAAAGACCGCCTGTCTTTTTATCTTCATGTTTATATTTATGAACTTTATGAAAAAATTTCACTTTAATATTGTACCATTAGTTTCTCCGTTCAGTAATATATATATATATTATCCCTTATTGCTCCTTTTCAAGTCGAACTGTACTGTTATTTAAACGATATATAATTTAAGCTCAATACTTCAAATAAAATCAAACAACAATGTAAGACAAAACTTACTCATTACCGGAGGATACTATACGTCATTGTTAGAATAAATAATTCACCAATATTTTAATAAGAATATTAGTTCCGAAGAACTTATAATGTTATTCAGCTTCATAACAATTGGATAATCCCATCCCTCTCCGAGAGCCGAAGAGGTTCAACCCAAGAAATATTCCGCTTCGCTACGAGGAGTCAAAGGAATCGAACCTTAACTGGTGACCACGTTCTCTCCGAAAGTCGAACGGGTTGGACCATCAATAGTTCATTTCGCTACGAGGAGACGAAGGAATCCATCCTTATACCAAGCTGGCAACCTCGTTCTCTCCGAGAGCCGAACAGGTTCAACCCAAGAAGATATTCCGCTTCGCTACGAGGAGTCGAAGGGATCCAACCTTATAACTGGTGATCACGTTCTCTCCGAGAGCCGAACGGGTTGGACCATCAATAGTTCACTTCGCTACGAGGAGACGAAGGAATCCATCCTTATACCAAGCTGGCAACCTCGTTCTCTCCGAGAGCCGAACAGGTTCAACCCAAAAGATATTCCGCTTCACTACGAGGAGTCGAAGGGATCCAATCTTATAACTGGTGATCACGTTCTCTCCGAGAGTCGAACGGGTTGGACCAGCAATAGTTCACTTCGCTACGAGGAGACGAAGGAATCCATCCTTATACCAAGCTGGCAACCTCGTTCTCCCCGAGAGCCGAACAGGTTCAACCCAAAAGATATTCCGCTTCGCTACGAGGAGTCGAAGGGATCCAACCTTATAACTGATGATCACGTTCTCTCCAAGAGCCGAACGGATTGGACCATCAATAGTTCACTTAGCTACGAGGAGACGAAGGAATCCATCCTTATACCAAGCTGGCAACCTCATTCTCTCCGAGAGCCGAACAGGTTCAACCCAAAAAGATATTTCGCTTCGCTACGAGGAGTCGAAGGGATCCAACCTTATAACTGGTGAGCACGTTCTCTCCGAGAGCCGAACGGATTGGACCATCAATAGTTTACTTCGCTACGAGGAGACGAAGGAATCCATCATTATACCAAGCTGGCAACCTCGTTCTCTCCGAGAGCCGAACAGGTTCAACCCAAAAGATATTCCGCTTCGCTACGAGGAGTCGAAGGGATCCAACCTTATAACTGGTGTGAAGAAAAATCCCTATTAGAGAGAAAAAGAAAGCCACTTTTATTGATAATTATCGTTGTAGTTACAGACTTCCGGACTTTGACACTAGCTCTACTGAAAATACTTGCGGAGCCTTCCAGCATGCCAAGTATTCTTGATTTTAAACCCATCTAAAGCTCGCAACCGGTAAGTTCCGGGCTTTGATACGCTAATGACTTCATAAGGGCCCTCCCAATTTGGCATGAGTTTACCCATATTCTGAGGTGTAGAAGCTTTCACCTCCCGAAGAACAAAATTTCCAACTTCGAATCTCCGAAGTTTTACCCCTTTGTTGTAGTATTTAGCCACACGACGTTGATATGTGGCCAATTTTATCAAGGCTATCTCTCGGACTTCTTCGAGCAGATATAAGTTGGCTTTGAGTCCCTTGTCATTATACAATTCTTTAAATTGACTGACCCGAAGACTTGTAGATCCAATTTCCACCGGAACTAGAGCATCAAAACCGTATGCCAGTCTAAATGGGGAATCTCCCGTTGTAGTCCTTGGCGTAGTTCGATAAGCCCATAGCACACTAAGTAATTCTTCAGGCCATCTTCCTTTGGCGTCATCCAACCTTCTCTTGATCCCATTCAGGAGTATTCTGTTAGTTACCTCAACTTGCCCGTTAGATTGTGGATGGGCAACCGAAGTCTTTCGATGCTGAATCCCTAACTCCTTTAAAAACGCCTCAAATTTTGATCCCACGAACTGGCGTCCATTATCTGAAATTATCACCATAGGAATTCCAAATCGGAATACTACTGACTCCTTGAGAAACTTCAAGCATTCTTGTTCCGTTATCAGCCGAAGAGGTTTCGCCTCTACCCACTTAGTCATATAATCAATTGCTACTATAACAAAACTGACTTGACCTTTTGCTTTCGAAAGTGGACCCAGTATATCTAACCCCCAGATAGCAGAGGGTATATGAGATAAAACCGAGTATAGCTCTTCTGGTGGCTGATGTGGGATTGAACTATTCAGCTGGCATTTCGGGCATTCTTTCACATAATCAGTAGCCTCTTTGAAAATTGTTGGCCAATAAAAACCTTGACGAAGCGCTTTATATGCTAACGACTTCGCGGCCATGTGGTCACCGCAGATACCTTCATGAACCTCCCGAAGGGCGTATTCAGCTTCAGATGGGACCAGACACTTCAGTAATGGAGAGGAATAAGCTCTTCAATACAGATCTCCATCAACAAGTATGAAGTTTGCACTTTTGTATCTTACCTTTTAGCCATCATCTGATCTGGAGGTAGCACGCCATCTGCTAGATAGTTTATGTATGGAGTCATCCAACAATTAGACCGTTCTACGCACATCACTTCCCCATTCTGGATGCTAGCTTGCTTCAGGGTTTCCAAGTAAACTGTTCCTTCAAAGGTGCTTGATTCAGTAGTAGCCAGCTTCGATAATGCATCAGCGTTGGAATTATCAGTTCGACCAACACCTTAAAATTTACATGAGCCGAAGTGTTGAAGTCGATCTTTCAATTCTGCAAGATACTTAACCATTTTAGAGCCTCGAGCTTCATATTCCCCCGAAACTTGCTTAATGACCAGTTGAGAATCACTGTAAATAATCAGCTTCTGAACTTCCAGACTCTGGGCCAGACGCAATCCTGCTAATACCGCCTCGTATTCAGCCTCATTATTTGTTGTCCTGAACTCGAATCTAATGGCTTGCTGTACTTTGAATCCCTCCGGGCTAGTCAGAATTATCCCAGCACCACCAAGATCTGAAGTAGAAGATCCATCCACATATAAAGTCCAGGAATCGTGCACCTGCTGAAGTGTAGCCACTATTTTTGTAGATCCCTGTATTTCTTTCATGCTGCCATCAGCTTCGGAAAACGAGCATTCTATCACGAAATCAGCCAAGGCTTGGCCTTTAATGGCTGTCCGGGGATAGTATTCTATGAAGAAATGGGACAATTCCATCGTCCATGCAGCAAGCCTCCCCGAAATCTCTGGCTTTCCCAACACCTTCTTTAGTGGCTGATCTGTGTATACCACTATTATCCGACCTTGGAAGTACTGCCGAAGTTTTCTACTAGCAATGACCAAAGCAAAGGCAAACTTCTCAAGGTTTGGATACCTTGTTTCTGGTCCCTAAAGGCATGGTTTACATAGTAAACCGGGTGCTGCTTACCCCCAACTTCTCGCACCAAAACTGCTCCTACTGCCGATGAACTCGCAGCCAGATACAAATACAAAGGTTCAGTAGGAACCGGCTTCACCAACAGAGGTGCCGAAGATAAGTACCTCTTGATTCCTTGGAAAGCTTCCTCGCACTCCGAAGTCCATTGGAACGTCTTCGCATTCTTTGGCCCTTTCAACGTGTTAAAGAACGGCAAGCACCTTTCTGCCAATTTAGACATGAACCTCCACAACGATGCTATTCTACCAGTTAAACGCTGGACATCCTTGTACGACTGTGGTGATTTCATGTCTAAGATAGCCTGGATCTTCTCTGGATTGGCTTCGATACCTCTCTTGCTGACCAAATATCCCAAAAACTTGCCTGCCCCCAGTCCGAAAGTGCATTTAGTGGGATTCAGCTTCAACTCATAACGGCGAACCGTCTGAAAACATTCTTCTAGATCATCCAGATGACCACGAACTGACATGCTCTTAACAATCATATCATCAACATAAACCTCCATATTCTTGCGTAGCTGCTTCGTGAAAATGTGGTTCATCATCCTCTGATACGTAGCTCCCGCATTGATCAGACCGAACGTTATTTTTTTATAGGCATACACCGACCGATGAGTAATGAAAGCTGTCTTCGGTATATCTTCCTTGCACATAGAAATTTGATGATATCCTGAAAAAGCGTCCATGAAGCTAAGCAAAGCATACCCGGAAGTTGCATCAATGAGTTGGTCAATATGAGGCAGAGGATAGAAATCCTTCAGGCATGCCTTATTTAGATCGGTATAGTCTATACAAACTCGCCATTTGCCATTATGCTTTTGTACCAGAACCACTTTTGCCATCCACTCAGGATAATCAATCTCGAAGATGAAGTCTGCATCCAGCAACTTGGTGATCTCCTCATCAATTATTCTCTGTCTCTCTGGTGCGAAAATCCTTCTCTTCTGCCGAACTGGTTTCTTAGCTGGATCCACTTGCAATCTGTGTTCAGCCACTTTTCGACTTACCCCCGGCATATCACTGGGAACCCAAGCAAAGACATCTGCATAACACCGAAGCAACTCCATTAGACTTGTCCGAAAAGGCTCTGGAAGCCCCGAACCAATTTTCACCATTTTTTCTTTCTTTCCCGGAATCAAATCGATCTCCTCGGTCTCCTCCACGGGCATGACTACTGGTTCTGTTCCACTTTTTGAGAATGGCTCTATTTCAATAGCCATGGCATGTTTTTGTTTGCTGACTCCTACTCTCGAGGTGATTAGAGCGTTCCGATAACACCTCCTCGCCAAGTCTAAATCTCCTATGACTTCGCCAACTCCATGTGGCGTAGGAAATTTAATCTTAAAGTGGGGAATTGAAGTAACCGCCTGTAGAGCTGTCAAAGTAGGTCTCCCCAAAATAGCATTGTAAGCCAAATCAACATGTACAACATAAAATTTACATATAATTTGAACCTGTTGGGGAACTGTCCCGAAGACAACCGGCAGCTCGATGGTTCTTGCTACTTTGACGGGATCGTTGCTGAAACCATACAAAGGGGCCTCCTGCCCAATTTCCATCTTCTGACCATCTAGAGGCATTCGGTGATAAACATGAGCATATAATATATCCACCGAAGAGCCATTGTCGATCATCATCCTCTTCATATCCACCGAACCAACTTGTCCAGTGATTACCAAGGCTCCTTCGTGTGGTTCGATAGGTTCCGAAGGGAAATCTTCATCTGTGAAGGAGATTATAGAGCCCGAATATGCCATTTCGGCCTTCATAGGCTTATCTGCCAGAGACATCACCGAGTCCAGATACCCTCGTCTCTTCTTACCTGCAACCTTTCTCATGTTCCCCCCAGATATCACATCTATAACATGCCGCACCGCTTGGTTCGGTACTGGTTGAACAAGCTGGGCAACTTGAGCTAACTCCCTATTCCTCGGCTGATCCCTTTGTTGTTCTCGCCCTGCTACATACTGTATCAAAGTACCACTTTGAACTTTTCTCTCAATGAATTCCTTCAAACTCCAGCAGGAATTCTTATCATGTCCGATCGTCCGGTGGTAATTACAGTATAAAGCAGGATCTCCGGACCCTGGTCGGGGATTATTTTTGGGCGGTTCGAAGTACGGCTGGTTTTTTATTTGTTCTAAAATGGTGGCCCGATCTGTGTTGAGTTGCGTATACACCTTATTCACCTTCTGAGTCAGAATGGGAGGGCGATCTCCCCTGGGTATCCAGTTATTGTTATACCTTTTTTGATTCCCTTCGAACCGATCATTGCCAACATTACTCTTTCTTTGATTAATGTCAGGCTTCTCCTTGTCTTTCTCTTTTGCTTTTTCCGAAGAGATCTGCTTCAAGCTAGCCATCGCCTCTTCCACCACTATAAATCCTTCGGCCTTTTCAAATGCTTCGGCCAGACTCTTCGGATGTTTGAACATCAGCTTCTTTACTAATTTTTCCGATTTCACCAGTTTTAAACCATTCTGGAATAACCCTACTGCCTGAAGATCGTTAAGATCTGAAATCAGCCCCACAGTTTCTCGGAATCTCTTCACATATTGCCCTAGAGTCTCACTCGAATATTGCCTTACTTGGGCCAACGATCCCGTGGGTCTTCCTCTTCTCTTATTGCTCCCGAAGCGAGCATGGAACTTGTCACACAAATCCGCCCATGACGCAATCGAATCCGAAGCCAGAGCCCCCATCCATTGCCTTGCGTCTTTTTTTAACGTCAATCCGAATGTCTGACATTTAGCTGCATCTGAATAGTCGTAATAGTCCATCAATTTGTCGAATGTTTGGTTGTGGTCGTGGATCTCCAGAGCCGTCATAACTTTCCATATGAGGTAGCTTTTTGCTGGGATCCGCTTTCTCCTTAAGAATTTCCGTTGAGAAGGGAGACGTCTTTTTGTCCGAAGTCTTCTTCCCTTGTTGAACCGCTGTTAGTTGCTTCCGAAGCTCCTTTATTTCTTTCACTAGGTCCTCCACCATCCCGGATGAAGAAGAAACTTCCTTCCCTGGAGAGCTCGTCTCATTGTGTTTAATTCGATCTTTTCCATCCGGGCTAAACGATGCCGAAGGACTTCGTCTGTTACTTCGGCCAGAGTGAGAACTCCCTGTGTGGTGTACCCTCTTCGGACTCTTTGGAGAATGACTTCTTGACCGGCTTCGTCGCCCATCTCTTCTACTGTCTCTATGATACTCAATACGAGGCATTCCTTTCGAAGTCTCGGAAAAATATTCTTGTGACATACTTCGTTTCCTGTCAGAAGAATGGCAACACGACTCACTACCATCTAGCCTGGAATATTCATTCCTCCTTGCTCTTCGACCTGTGATCTACTCCGTCTTTCCGGCCGAGTGTAACTAGAAGCTTCGTCTTTTTTCTCAGCCACAAGAACCATCTGTTTTGAAATCTCCTCCCTCTGCTGCAGAAGTGCTTTCAAAGCCTTGTCGGTCTCTTGTGCCTTTTTTGCCAAGGTAGAAATTTTGTCCGCCTGACCTTCTCGGTATTGGGTCTTAGGCAATGTGCCCACCACCCTTTTCCGATCGTTGTCAGGACCTTTGCTAGCAGTAGAAAATAACTTCCTCTTGGTATCCCCATAGTCTCTAGCCTGAGAATCTCTTAGAACCCTCTGTGACCCAATTCTATCATGAATACTCTTTGAGGGTCCTAGTCTGTCTTTCACCGAAATTCTTTGCAAAGAAGAGCTAGCATCCGTCGGTTGTCCTTCAGCCGTGACCGTTTTACTTTTCACCATGGCTTCCGATGTAAGTCGTTCAGTAAGTTGTGATTGAAAACCAGAAACACTAAAGACCCCTCCTTCTAGCGCCAATGTTAACGCCACAATCTCGCCACGCGCCTCAACCACGAAAAGCACACCTAATCTTGCACACCTAATCCTGCACAATGAACACGTCAGCACCGGATCTCGACAGTTTTGGGCCGTCGGGGATCGCTCCGATGTGAGAATAAGTACAGGTCGGAGAAAATGGTTTAACAATGGAGGTTGTGTGCTCTAGTGTCCGTAGAAAAAATGTTCATTACCCCCTTTCCATGTAATGCTCTGTCCTCATATATCATCTCAACAACTTGCATGTTTTCTCCCGATAAGTCCATCAGCTGGCTGCATGTAGGTTTTTTTCTACTTGCCCTCCACCCAGTCAATATTATGTCAACTCCCCATTAATGAAGGAGGCTAAAGACGGCTGGGCCCATCACCTCAATCAGCCGCATGCTAATCCCATAGATTAGGGATAATTTTTAGTTCATAATCTGCCACCTGTCCCCCACTACCGGCTCCAGCCCAAACTTTATCTGAATAATCATTTAAACAATAGCCCAATACTTCAAAGGCAAAAATGAGTTTGACCCGAAAAGCCCAAGATAAATAAGATTTGACCGGCCCAAGATATTCACGGCCCAACAACCTGGATGAAAATGATTGCGCAAAGAAAATGCTTTACCATTTCCTATAAGTAATAGTTTTTGCAGTGTTCAGGAATTTATAATAAATGTTGCTACAGATTGTTGCAGAAACAAGTAGCTGTAGTGTAATAAAGCTACAGAAAAGTAACTGTGAAAAGAGTAACATGACTAATTTATAGCATTCAGCACACAAATATGTTATAAGTATAAAAAGTGCAAAAATAACACTATAAGTTGTTATTGCACCAATACAGAAAATATATATATATATATATAATGGATAAATATACCTTCTCCTTTTCCTTCAAATCAAATCAAATACGATTATCTTCAAAACAAAAGTGAAAAACAATTTGTGCTGATAACGTGTTATAAAATATACTAAATTAAGAACAAAGATGATTAGAGGAAGAGAGAAAACATTCTTATTTCATATAAGTTGTAGTCTTTTGTGTGTATCTCATGCTCCTATTTATAGGCACATATACATAAATACTTGAAAGTTACAAAATTTAAAATATCATAATCAACACTTAAAAGACATGGAAGTTTCAAAGCTTAAAGGACATGGGAGTTGCAAAGCTTAAAAGGCGGGTAAAATGCACAGTTGGCCCCTGAACTTTACGTCTATTTGGGTATTGAGCCCCCTTCTTTTGGTCAACGCAAATCGAGCCCCTTTTTATCCGAAAATTTGGGTATTGAGCCCCCAGGCGCCACATATGCGTTGACTTCCTACGTGGCACTCCAGGCGTTGACGTGGAATATCTGACATGGTTTATTTTTCAAATTAAATTTTCACGTGCTGCTGACGTGGCCGTTTTATACTTAAATCCCAAAAATATGGTCAACCCATGGATTCGAACTCAAAACCTCCAACTTGGAATCTAGGTCATGAGACCACCTGAGCTACAAAGCCTAACTGTTAAATTTATTCAAGTATTAAGTTTTATAACAAAACAATTCTTTTTCCCAGATAATAACCATAATAATAATAATAATAATAATAATAATAATAATAATAATATGTTCAAGATATACATATGTATTAATCTGTATAATAATTAACTTTATTTTCCCTCTCTTAATCTGTGTGTGTTTTTTTTATTAACTTTTTTTATTTGTCTAAAGAAATTGAATTTGTGAAATGGGTTTCAGATAATTTGGTTGGCAAAGGTGGGTATGCAGAGGTTTACAGGGGAGAAATTGAAACAGCCTGGGTAGAAGGCGGCGCAACGTTCGGCCAAACTTACTACGCCATTGCCAAAGCAAGCAGAACTCTCAGATTCCCGACCGGAGCTTGCCCAACTGGGAGTCGGCAGGCACTTTTCCGGCTGCGGATTGGGATTTCTGTCCAGAAAATACGGGATTTCTGCGGATAATGTGGTGGATGCGCTTTTGGTTGATGTCGAGGGGCGGAATTTGGATCGGGAAGGAATGGGGGAAGATGTGTTCTGGGGCGATTCGAGGCGGCAGTGGGGAAAATTGGGGGATTGTTTATGCTTGGAAGATTAGGTTAGTAAAAGTACCAAAAAATGTAACAGCTTTCACATTTTCTAGGACATATAAAGTGGGTAAGCTTGTTGAGAAATGGCAAAATGTGGCACCATATCTAGATGATAAATTACATTTAATGATTTTTATCTGTTCCGGCTTGGTTCAAAAATAAGGGATTTCAGCTATTTTCCAAGGACTCTATCAAGGTCCAAGAACCAACGCCATTTCAATACTGAACAAGAAATTTTCGGAGCTGGGAATCGCGGAAGGCGAAATCAAGGATATGAGTTGGATCGAGTCGGTTGCTTACTTGTTCGACTTGAATGGCAACCTGCAATAGGGCTCTGTATTAAGCTCGAAAATGAAAATGAATTTTTTTAGATTGATTAGTTTTAATTTTTAAGTTAGATTATTGGGTTAATTACTGTGTATTGGTGTGTTAGTGTGTGTTCTTGGTGTGTTAGTGTGTGTTCTTGGTGTGTTTGAATTTTTATGTGTGTTCTTGGTGTGTTAGTGTGTGTTTTAATTATTTTAATATTTATTAATTTTAATTTATTTATTAATTTTAATTTATTTATTAATTTTAATTTAATTATATTTTATTATGTGTGTTCTTGGTGTGTTAGTGTTGTTATTATTTTTATTTTTGTTGTTATTATTATTGTGATTATTATCTGAAATTTTTGAGCTTTAGATGAGAGAGAGAGAGACGACAATGGAGATGAGATGATGGTAACTTAGAAAATCGAAGGATTTGGTTTTGTCTTTTAATTTATTTGGGGGACAGGAATTGTTTCGTTATATAGGTTAATTCTTGCAAAATATTAACAGGTGCACTCATGGTGTTCAGGTGGTCATGTGACTAAAGTTTCAAATTGGGGGTTAGAAGTTCGAATCCTACAATTGGAAATATTTTTGAGAAAAAATTAGAACAATGCCACATCAGCTCGTACACGTGGAAATTTAATTTGCAAAATGTCGATGTCAGATATTTCATATCAGCGCCGGTAGTGCCACATAGGAAGTCAACGCCAATGTGGCGCCCAAATGACCTTAAGTTCAGGGGCCAACTGTGCATTTTACCCCTTAAAAGACATAGTAATAAAGATGGGATGAATGAATCTAGACATTCATATATTATAATTTTATAACAACGTTCAAATAGTAGAGGTATTATGATAAAAAAAAAATAGAAAAAAAGTCTACATTATTCTTTAACATCTAAAGTATAACTTTGAAGCTTAAAAACCGAGGCCACAAAATTTTGGGATCGTGAGAGTATGACAATAACTGATGAGTAGATGATCGGAGAGGTAGAGGGACAGGGTCGGTCTTAAGAATTTGGAGGTCATGTGCGAGAAAAAAATAGGGACCATCTCGCATATAAAAATATTAATTTTTTATCAGCACCAATATGTAAAGCACAATTTATATCAAAATTCATTATTAATTAAAATAATAAATGTCAACGCCGAGTAACAAAATTATCAATTAGAAAGAAAATATAGCTAAAACTTCAATAAATTATCAATTAAAAAGAAAAGGTAGCTAAACTTAAATGGACAATAAACTTTACACGATCGCTAGAATCATTCTTGCATTTTTTGCTACAAAATCATCAATCAAACTTCCATAATCAATTTTCTACATATACACAAAAAAAAAAAAATCGAGGGCCCACCAAATTTGAAGGCCCTGTGCGATCGCCCCTTCTGCACCCCTCAGGGCCGGCCATGGAGAGGGAGAAGTATTGTATTTTTCCTTCCAACCCGACCCAACCCACAAAAAGACATCTACACGCATGCTAAATATTGTAGAGTGTATGTGATTATAAGGGGATAGGAAGTCTCTCAAGGCGTGGATTCGAAATGAGTATGTGGGTCAAAAAGCACTACTTTGGGAAGGGAAAGGGAGACGCTGATCTATTACCATGCAAATACTAGTAAAAAGCTAAATAATGAGTAAACTATATATGAACATGTCTGATTGACACAGAAAACAAATATCATTAATTTTAGCAGTGATAATGTATTTCCTCTGCATTCAAAATATAAGATCGACATTAATTAAATTTGATATATTAAAGATGCTATACTACGTTAATTAAATTTGATATATCTAGCAATCCAACACAGAACAAAGCTCAACAGAGCCATAATCAAGCAATTCCTGGATCATTTGCTCAATATGATCATCTTCAAGAGAGTTGAACTGTTGGCCAGTACTTTCCCCTTGAGTGGCCTCATTAGGTTCAACCCTATTGGCATGAATGCCTTTTCCTCTGGCAGCAGCAGAAGGAGATTGAGGTTCTTGAGCCCCTCTGCCGACAGGTTTTGCGGCCATTTGGAGAGATGCCATGTGACATGTTTGTAGCTTAGCTGTTAGAGTAGCAGACAGAAAGTTGGAGTGATGAGAGGAGTGGTCGGGGAAGTTGGTGCCTGCTCTTGGGCCGCACATGAACCTCGCTGCTTCGTCGTATGCCCGTGCTGCATCCTCCGCCGTCTCGAACGTGCCAAGCCATATTCTTGTCTTCCTGAAAATGAATTAAGAAAAGGTTCCTCAATTGTTTGAATTAGTGGAAATTAAAAAGAGATGTAGTTGGAATGATGAATCTATAGGGAAATTAATTACAGAAGAGGGTGGCGAATTTCAGAGACCCAAGAACCCCATTGCCTCTGGCGAACTCCCCTGTATCTTTGTGGAGGTCTAACCATGTTGGTCGGTCGGTCAAAGTGTTTGTGATCATATGTCTGTGAGATGGGATTTTTAATGGGGAGGCGCTTAGAGAGTAGTAGGAGTGGAGTGTGTTAGATTTTAGGGGGATTTTGTAAGCGCTCTTTTCGGCCTTCACCTGCTAATAAATGCAGGGATGGGCCCACGACGTTTTTTTGTTCTCTCCCATACTTTGTTTTTATTATTAAGTATATATATATATATATATATATATATATATATAGGATAAGGCTCTGGAACTAACAGTTCGTTTACGAACATATATAGGGCCCAGTGTTGAAGGTTGTTGATTAGATGAGAATATTTAACACTAATTATGAATATATGATGGTACATAATTGGGCCAATCAACAACCTTCAACACTGCGCCCTATATATGTTCGTAAACAAACTGTTCGTTCCAGAGCCTTATTCTATATATATATATATATATATGTGTGTGTGTGTGTGTGTGAATTGATCATATGTAGGACTATTTAATTGATGATGATGATGATATAGTTATTTAATGGATAGTTAGGTGAAATGTAGCCACGTAGTTTTGTGGATCCGGTTATTATGAAATTAATTTCATGATAAATTGATCAATTGATTAATACAATACTGATACAAAAAAAAAAAATCACCTCTCAACCTGCGCGTCAATACTGTATTAATCAATTGATAAAAATTAACTTCATACTATCCGCTCTCTAATTTTGTTAATATTAAAGTTACTTGGCAAATAGAATTAATTGATTGTATCTGGATGTTGCGATATATAGTAGCAATTTGCATGTGGACACTAGCCTATCTAGCTAGTACATGGCTGATGGCTCAGATCACGTCAGACTTGTTAAACATAGCACACCTGCCCATATGAAACACTGTAAGGTCAAATACAAGACAATGTCAATGTAAATCAGCGGAGTCATACTACTATCATATAAAATAATTATATAATTCTCACTATATAATATGATAGTATATAATTTATTATTAACACGATCCATTTAACTCAACAATAAATTATATATTAACACTTCTACAATATATAACCTTTATGTTATATCTTTATGTGATAGTAACATTATTCAATCAGCAGCAGCATGCCCCGTTAATTAATGTCCCATCAATGACTATTACCAATATATATATCATATTGATCATAATATATATGTATGATGTTAGTAGCTGCTATTTTTGACCTTTATTCCCCTATAAGATTGCGCAATCTAACAAGTAAATTAATACGAGTCATGCTATTATTACATAAAATAATTACATAACTCTCACATATTATTAACGTGATAATATGTGATTTGTTGTTGACATGATTCATTTAATTTAACAACAAATTACATACTATCACCTTGCAATATGTAAGATATGTAAGAGTTATGTCATCATATTTATGTGATAATAACATTATTCAATTAATACTAGGAAATAAAAGATGTTGACGAATCCATTTGGCTCTCCTTCATTTACTCTTGAGCTCAGGTCGTCTTTCTACCTGCACCAATCTCTAACCGGACACACACACACTGCATGTTAAGTGTTCCTTAGTTGGGGTGATAAGTTACGTCAGGCAAGGCAACCAATTTAATTGATTCAGAACCTTCTCCACTCTCCAGTCAATATCATTTCGTTTTAATTGTATGTTTCAACGCTTTTCTTTTTATCAAGTTCAATGCTAATTAAATATTATACGACTCTTTATATACATAAACAGATCCAACCGTTGAGCTCTTCATTCCTCAAATAACACTAGTTGAAAGATTTCTCAACTGAAGGGATATGATGACTCTTTATCAATATATATTGATAGAAATGAAGGTGCACAACTGTGTAAATTTTAAAATTTCACAGTCTACAATAGTAGAGTGAATTCATTCTATTATCGTAAAATAGTCACTCCACAATTTGTGAATCCACTCTACTATATAGTCCACAATAGTAGTGTGAATTCACTCTACTATCGTAGATTGTGTCACTTTAAATATATATATATATATGTTAGCTGCTATTGTTGACCGATATTCCCCTATAAGATTGCGCAATATAATTTTAATACTACTATCTCCATTCAATAATAGTCAACTTTTTTAAAAAAAAATTATTTCAATTTATTTATCGCTTACAACTTTCAAGAAAAATAAATTATTTACTTTCTTATATCACACTTAACTTCTCTCATTATTTCAAAAAAAATTCTCTATTATATTAATAGTTTTCATCTTTCCATAAAAAGATAATGATAAAATTTTATACAAATTTTAGTTATTAAATGATAGTATTAAATACATTTCTTATTTCATATGCAATAAACTAAAATGACTATTCACATGCATGGGCATATGGCCTTTCAACTTCCAAGTTGTAAATGAATGCGGTCCCTATCAACAGTTATACTACCACATTACATTTGTAAGAAAAAATTGGGCAAATCTCTAATAATGCCCCTGATGTTTATCTTGATATTCATCGTGCAACTTATACTTTTTTTTCTTTCAAAAGTACCTACTAACGTAACAATTTTTGAGTCAAATGTACCCCTGACCCTAACGGACTTGCCACATAGACAAAGGAGGCTGACACCTGGACCACAAGGCATGAAGAGAGTAATTTAGTATGGTCAAGAAATCGAAGCCATTGCCAGAAACCACAAGAATCATTCAATTGTTTCTTCAAATCATCACAATTACAACAAAACTTTATAACTAACTACACAATTTTCATTTCCAAGATTATAAAATGAAGAACAGAAACAGAACTTGTAACAAACCAATGAACAACAACAACAATAGAGTACAAGAAGAATTTCAACCCGACAACAAAAACCCATTTCACAAACTCATTTTATGAACAAACCCATCAATCAATTCCACATCTAATGCCGCAATATACACAATTTTAACATTCATTCTTCTTATGAACAAACCCATCAATGAATTAAGAGGATTTTGAATAATCTTGAACGCAAACTAAGCGCAGAGGACAGAGAAAAATATTAAAAATTCAATGCACAAGTCCTCACCTCCCAGCACCGTCGTTTCACCGCCTCACCCGTGTGAGCAGCCGCCGAAGTCCAGGGAAGAAAAGTCTGGCTGTCAGTGGGAGAAAACGCGGGAGGCCACAGAAGATATCGACGACTTAGTGTAGAGGCTAACAGTACTAGATTCCAACAAGCATGATCAAATACAAACTAAGCTATGTCATCTCTAACAGTACTAGATTTCAACAAGCATGACCAAATACAAACTTAGCTATTGACTCTCAAATACACCAAACAGATCAAATAACAAATCAGATCTAGGTACCATAAGAACAAGATGAAGAAAATGTGAGTAATGACTGACTTGATTTAGGCGTTAATAACTTAAGAATTTGATATTCATGTTTTAATTTTAATTTTGTTTTTGTGTTTTATATTCTGACTTGATTTGGGCGTTAATAAATTGCGGACGAGAGACTGGTGGGGGTGCCTAGTCAGCAAAATAAGGTTACGTCTGAGCAAGGTTAGTGTACGTGGCAAGTTTGTTAGGGCTAGGGGCACATTCGATCCAAAAATTATAACTTTATAGGTTTTTTTGAAAAAAAAAATTATAAGGTGCACGATGAACATCGGGATAAACGTTAGAGACATTTTTGAACTTTTGTCCAGAAATAATTATATATACAGGTTTTTATACAGTACTCCTCCGTTCCATAATATATGACGTTTTAGAGTTGTGCACAAAAATTAAGAAAATAATTATATAGTATTAAATATAATATTAATTGTCTATAATACTCTCTACCATACTTATCTCATACTCTCTTATCTGTAACATTTTTTCATGAAGGGTAATTTTAAAAAAATTGTGGTTAATTCTCCTAGATTATATAAAACGTCAAATAATTTAAAAAAAATAAAATCATCAAAAACGTTACTCCCTCCGTCCCTAATTATTTGACGTTTTAGAGTTTTTTATTTGTCCCTAATTATTTGACGTTTGTTCAAATCTAGGAGAATTAATGATAATTTTTCTAATATTACCCCTCATTACTCTGCCTACTTTTTTTGATACTTTAAACTCTTTTTTTTTCCTCTCCTTATCCCAACAAAAAATTTAAGAGTATTATAAATAATTGAATACTATATTAAATATTTTTTAATTATTATTTTAATTCTTGTGTTCATCTCTAAAACGTCAAATAATTAAATAGAGAGGGGTATATATCATGGGACGGAGAAAGTACGCAACCCCACAATAAAATACTATTTCAAATTCAAGCACAAATTTTGATGATGACTTTTCATCCCAACTTGCGTAATTTTAATGTTCTACTACTTCATTTTTCCTCCTTTGGATGTACAAATTGGAGGTGTGTTTTAATTTCATTTCTATTAGTACTGTTTTATTATTGTAGCAGTTGGGATTTTGATAGAATCTATGATAGTATCTTTCACGCCCAATTTAATAAATATAAAAAGAGTACAGGAAGGGAACTAGTATATTTTTCTATTCTTCTTCTTCTGTTTTTTTCTCTCTTCTTGTTTTATATTTTCTTCATTTTTTTATGTGTGGATAGGCTTTCCCCCTTATTCTTATTTCTTTTGATGTAATACCCGGTAAAAATAAAATATAAATAAAATAAAATTATATATTTAATTTTAAAACATATTGATTAGATTTTGTCTTTAATTTGAATCAAACTAGTCATTTAATTTATATGGACTAATAAGTATTAATAAGTGATGTATAAAATTGGATCTTAAAATTAATTTAATTTAATTTATATGTGGATAATATTAAATCATATTATGAGTAGTAGATTAATAAGATATGTTAATAAATAAATAAATATCTAAAACCTAACTATATCCCATTACGTCTACTATGAAATGTTGGAATAACACCAAGGAACAAGAGCAGCGGCTGAGAGAACAAGGGAGATGAGAAACAATATATTCAATTATCAATTGTTATTTGGGCAAGTGTTCTTTTAATTTGTTAATGGCTGTTGTGATCAGATAGAAATTTAAGAATCAATCAACTTTAATAACAATAAAAAAGTACACGTGATGGATTATGGTAAATGATTTAATCTAATTTTGATATCTATCATGAACATATATTGAGATAAGAATTTTTTTAATAAAATATGTAATTAAATTGTAAGTTGGGTTATGGTTGCATATTATATAATTTAATATTTTATATATATATATATATATAGCATGTTTATACATTATGTTAGGTGCATTAAAAAATAATTGATGAATTGATATTGGAAAATATTTTTTCATGGATTCCATTGTCATCCTCAAAATCATGTAATGGTAACATAATAATTAAATTCAATTGACTTGGGTTGCGGGGTCGTTGGTGTACTTGGCTGAAGGAGTAAAAGCATATGATGCTTTGGACGGAGTCACTGGTCGGCTATTGGGGCTATAGTATGACCCAAAAAATTTTTTATTAGATATATTATATAATTATGTAGCCCAAAGTAAATAAGTTGGAATAGCTTTGGTCAGCTCAGCCCAAATATACAATTTTGACATTATAATATCTTTGGCCCGTCCAATCAAAATATAAAATTTTGACATTATAATATTTTTAGCCCGGCCCAATTTTTATTTCTGGCTCCGCACTTGTGCTTTAGTCTATTATACAGTTACTGTTTTGAAAGGAACAAAACATGTATAATGAATATAGTCAAAATGTTTAATATTATTTCATTAGTTATAATAATGATCAGCTTTTAAAACTTTTTGTCATAAATTAATTATTTTTATTTGAGTAATTTTAAAGTTTAACAACTTATGTCATTTTGTAACCATAATTTATTTTTTTATTAGATTCAACTATAAAAGTCTAACGAACTATATTTCAAATATTTCTGGGTATTATATTGTTTATTTTATGTACGGATTTCGTACTCCTATAACGATACTCTTGTAAAGTTTAATTATTTCATTTATTGTTTCACATAATTGTTCTATGTAAAATTAATGTGATAGTTTCATATTGGCGTTGATACATAAAACTCGTATTTGTATTCTTTGAATTAGGTTACCATATGTCTAGTATTTATTTTGATATTTGTAGAAATGTGCATGTCAATATATTTTGGAGTCTTTGTGTTGATGATTCGTTTTGATTTAACATGTACATACTAGAACCCCTTGTGTTAATATTGTGTCGCATGTGTTGTGACATTGTGTTTTTGTTAAAATATAACATAGGGTATACCTGAGTTATAACAACATATGAAGGGTCTCACAGGTATGTTCTCGTGGCACCGAGATATGACACCTTCGTGGCGGTACGATTAGTCCATGGCGTCTCCATTTTGTGTTGCGCTGAGAGTTGATTATATGGTGATTTTGTTGTGGAAGGTGTATGAGTCGGCCCTAATTTTCTGTTTTGTTCTATTATGCAGATTGGTGATGTTTGTGTCAAACACGTTTTTCAATTTCACATGCGTCTCGATAGCTCAGTTCGATGTGTGATTGCTTGTATGACGTTATTTTGATTGTGTGTGATATTATTTGACTTGCTTGTTGTGTGACAAGATATATTTTTATTTTGAGCTCGCTATGAAATAGCACTCAGCCTTTTGATTCAACCTACTATTTCGTTGTGTTAGTTTTGTTCGTTTCAGTTCAATTCATTATTTTCGCACTATATATCCGTAGTACTTGACATTGACTCATGCTGCATTTTTTCGTTCGACAGGTAATTAGGGGATCAAGGACAAGTGTTATGAGAGAATTCCCTTCTATCCAATGGTTTAAATAATCTGTTTAGGTTGTGATACATTGGTCTATTTAGAATTATATATTAAATATTTTAAACTGTAGTTTGAGCTTGTTTGACATTTATTATGGTTTGACTTGAGACATTTATTAATTATTAGATTTATTCATTTTCTGGCATAGAACTCTTGATTTATTTTGTAAGTCATGTTATGTTTTGTTTATAACCTCTCTTTCTATTTGGAAAAAGAGTGTTACATAGTCAATCCTAGATCAAAGTAATTTACTTTATTTCATTTATCAATAGTGTTTACTTACTAAAGAATAGATACAAAAATAGTAAATAAATGATATGCATGCTTGTATTTGGTTATGAGTTATGACCATTGAGTCTACCTATGTATAGCGGTTCTCCAACTAATTACAAGTCAAAAACTCTTCGAATGTGGTCAAAAGTAAAATTCAAATATATTTATGTTTAATTTTTATGTCTACATATAAGAGCTCATTACAAGTTAACACATCATTTTACGACCTATCTTTTGTAAAAAATATTTTTTTTTATAAGTATAGCATTACTCTTCATTTATATACGTTTCCCATTTTAAGACTATGACTAAAGTTGTTACCACGCATTTTTATAGAGTTTCAATTAGGTAAAGTCTCTTGAACACACTACACTCCCTCTGCTCGTAAGATCAATATTTATTAATTTATTTTTTAAAAGTTAATTTTTGAGATATTTTTAAATTTAAATTTGACATGAATATATTTAATCTATGTCAATATAATTATGAATATTATAAACTATATAAAAAGTACTAGATTTATTATTTTTAAAACTTAACAATTCTAAGTTTGAAAATATATCTCAAAAATTGATTTTTTAAAATCAATATTGGTCCTATAATTATGAAATTTCTAAACCCCAACATTTTGAAGATTAGGATAGTATAAACACTATGTTTGGGAGTTTAAAATTGGAGAACCAAGAAATTAAACTCATTTTTCTTGCTTATCAGTTCAATCAAAGAAAGATAGAGAAGATAAAATAAAGGGTCCTTTACATTACTATACAACATTTAGAAAGTAATTACAATAATTATACATCAAAAAAATAATTACAAAACTACCGCAAATCTTAATTTTGACAATTAATACTACCTACAATTAAGGACCATTAACTTCATACACGTCAGTTACCGAACTTTATGATATCGACAATCAACTAACATCCCAAATTCAAACTAACACGAAAACAACGTAACGAATTTTGCAGATCGGAAAACGAAATATGCCGAACATTTGATACAGGCGAAATCAACAGACGACACAATTGTTACCAAACAAACCTTCGAAGTTTCCAAAACAGCATAACAATCACGAACAAAAGCAAATTTGAGATATGCGATTAGTGATTACGAAATTTCACAGGTAAGTAAACAAGATGTTTATGCTTTCGAGTTATGATCGGATACCAGAAACATTAATACTATAAATTTTGTTGATTAGTGATTGATTTTTTACAGATTTATATACTGCTACATTTGTTTTTAAGTATATTCTCATATATTTACTCGTAATTAGTAAATTATCATGTATTGGTTACCTTCAATGATTTGTTCAGACTTTAATTAGTCATAAGGTCAATATACTGAGTATTTTGATTGCAAAATTTATGTAACAATGTGTTTTATAGTCTGATTATAATTATTTATATTGGTTACTAATAACAACATATTTGGTTACTGTATAATGATGATTTGGTGTCTGTATAATATTGATTTGGTTTTTGGATTTTTTACTGAGTGTACTGGTTGTAAGCTGCATGAAATAATATGTTTGATATTGCTGGTTACTAAGTAGACACATATTGGTTACTGTCTACATTGGATTTGGTTGCTGTATACTGTGTTTTAGGTTCTGATTACTAAGCGTATAATGTTGATCTGTAAAAATATAGTTTATCTTATGGTTACTAAGTATATACATTTTAGTTACTGTGTAATCTGAATTTGGTTGCTGTATAATGTTGATTTGGTTATAGATATTTTTTATATTAATGGTTACTTAATAGATACATTGGTTATCTTTATACAACTGTTGTATTTCTAATTGGTCACAAAGTAACATGTATGGAAAAATTGACTATATGTTTTTGTTACTAAGTATATATGAGTTGGTTACTGTCTACTATATATTTGGTTACTGTATAATGTTGATTCGGTTGCCAGTTACTATTATTGTCTTTTAAACTGACTTGTTTTATATAGATGGTTACTTATTAACTACATTGCTTACTACACTGGTTGTTTTGACTGTAAAATGCAATGAAACATGTGTTTTATGTTATGGTTACTAAATACATGTATGTTGGTTACTGTCTAATATTAATTTGGTTATTGTATAATATTGATTTGGTTACTGTATAATATTAGTAAGTTTTATACTTATTTGTTTTATATGGATGGTTGCTTATTGACTAAGTTGGTTACCTTCATACAACTGTTGGACTTAAAATATGTAACAGATTCATTGTTCTGATTATAAAATGCATTTAAAAATGTGTTTTATGTTCTAGTTACTAATTACATGTATATTGGTTACTGTTCAATGTTTATCCAGTTGTCAGACAATGGAGATGATTCCAGTTGTACTTTATTTCAACGGAACGTGGACTGACAATAACCAATACAATAATTTTGAAGTTACCGGCCTACTAGTTCCATCAACTAGTACGTTCAAAGAAATGCAAAGCTTGGTATGCAGTGCAATACGGCTAGACACGAACACAACAACATTGTCAATCAAATGTCAGATTAGAAGCGACATTCCACCGATCAGTATATCAGATGAAACTACCTTTAGCTTCTTTATGGAAGTCAGCCGAAAATCTGATGAACAAGGTAAATTCCCACTGATTATAGAGAATGAACAAAGCAGGGGACGCACAACAATCTTTCATAACTTGATAAATGTAGAAGAAACTAGAATTCACGATGTAACGCCTATCAGATCAACACAGTTGAATTCAGAACTTGTACCGCTAGCAACACAATATTGCCAATTTGGAACGCAATATGCTGATCAGCTTGCCATGGAAGTTATTGAACAACAACAAGACAGACAAAATGACATATCATACACACAAGAACGATCTGATGATGTCATAACAGATCCGAATGTACGTGAAGTAAAGGTACATCAAACTTACAAAGACAAGAAAATCCTATCACAAGCAATGAGGCTGCATTCAATCAAGAAAAACAGACAACATAAAGTTGAACGAACAAGTTGTAGAGACCTCGTGCTAATGTGCATAGACAATGAAAATTGCAGATGGAAGATGAGAGCATCAAGGTTTCGAAAAACCAGTATGTTCAAGGTGAGAGCATTCAATGACATCCACACGTGTTCAGTCAACGTACTGCTGGGAGACCACAGACAGGCAAATAGTGAGCTGGTTAGTGAATGCATAATGCACAGATTAATAAATCTGAAGAAAATACACACACCAACCGATATTGTGGAGGACATGATGACAGAGTATAATGTGTCTATCTCTTACCAAAAAGCATGGAGATCAAAGGAGAAAGCATTGGAGAAGGTGAGAGGAAGTCCACATGACTACTCACTGATCCCATCATGGTTACACATGTTGGAGAAAATAAATCCAGGTAACACTCTAAAATACTTTATTTGTTTATCTAATTAGTTAGATACCCAATACAAATGAATTGGTTACCTTATTATGTATGATTAGTTACCAGCTATATTCCAACATATACATTTAACAATTGATAACAGGCCATAAACAAACTTATAACTATCTGATTACTAACAAAAACTAAATTGGTTACCGTATATGTGGTTTTTGAAACTAACCTAACGTTTCAACTGAAATAGCTGATGGAAACTGTCTGAAACATATACATGTATAACTGTCTGGTTACTAACAAAAAATAACATGATTACCATTATGTACAGGTTTGGATACAATGATATTAGACAAATCATAAGATAACAGTAACCAAAATGTATTAAATACGTATCCAAACAGTTATATGACAGTAAAGAAAATAGTATAACAAATTAGTTTTTGGTTGCTATCATATAACCATACCATATTAAATAAGTAACCAAACCATTGTTGATAGTAACCAGAACATGTAAACTAAACAATTACATATTATCAACAACACTATGTAAAAGTGACCAAAATCCCACATTGAGTGCACAATAACAGTAACCAAATCATAAGATAGCAGTAACCATAACATGATAAAGAAGTAACCAGACAATAATGTGATACTGACAATAACATAATTTAATTACATTCTGGACACCATATGCACTGTGTTGAAAACAATATTATCGTAATTAGTTGCACACAATTGAACATATAAATGGTTATCATCTGCTACTAGTTTGGATACCGTCTGCTACTTGAACTATAATGACATTGCTACAATTTCATACCAGGTTCCGTCACATCCCTGGAGTTGGAAGCAAATGGTCGTTTCAAATATCTATTCTTTGCCATTGGAGCATCCATTTAAGCATGGCATCATTTCTTTCAAATCATTGTAATTGATGGCACGTTCATACAATCAACCTACGGGGGCACACTCCTGACAGCAAGCACGCAGGATGCAAACAGAAACATTGCTCCGGTTGCTTTTGCAGTAGTTGACAGCGAAAATGAATTATCTTGGAGATGATTTTTCGTAAATTTGAGAAATGCTTGTGGAGTTAGGGAAGGCCAATGCATTGTTTCAGATAGACATGAAGCCATTGTACAGGGACTGAATTTTGTGTTCCCCGATGTCATGCATGCTTCGTGTACATATCATGTATTGAAAAATATAAAAAATAGATTTAGAAAGAGAGGAGAAGAACTCAAACAGGCGTACAATGGGGCTTGTAGAGCTTACACCATTGAACAATTCAACAAACACATGGTTGAACTTGATGCAATTGATGTTCGAATAAGGACATATTTGGAGGAAGAGGTCAAGTTGGAGAAGTGCACGAGGCTCCATGGGACTGTAAGCAGGTACTCGACAATGACTTCAAACACAGCGGAATCTATCAACAATGCAATCAAGGGGATCAGGGAACTTCCAGTTACAACAATGATTGAATGCATCCGTTGTATGATTCAAAGATGGTATTTCACAAACAAACAAGCAGCCATGTCAACATTCACTACACTTTTCACGACAGCTGAGGCAAAGTTGCAATCAAATATCACTAAATCAAAGAAATTTAAGGTAACAAATATAAATTTTAAATTATTACAACTGAAGATTCATTTATTGGTTACTGTCACACTATGGTTTTGGTTACTGCTTTATTATGATATGGTTACCTTTATATGCTTAGAATATTATGCTGGTAATATTATACTGAGGTGAGCCAGGATTGTATATGGGTCTGGTTTGCTTCACTATCATTTTATGCAATCTAAACTATTATTGTTTATTATCATGTCATTTTAAATTATGTTCATTTTATGGTTACTTTTATATTTTGTTATGGTTACTCTGTAATTGTTTGGTATACATAAGTTACCTAAACTATGTTTGATTACATGTGTGTTTCTGTTTTGGTTACCATTAAACTCTCTTATGGTTACTATCATATTATGGTTTGGTTACTGCTTAATTGAGTTATGGTTACCTGTTTATGCTGGTAATGTTACCAACATTACGTATAACTGTCATTCTTTAGATGTAAACAAACTAAACATTTATACATAATAACGAGACACTTAATTTGTGTTGTAGGTTGAGACATCAAACCTATTGATCTTCACTGTTTACGATGTCACCAAACAATATATTGTTGACATCGAACAAAGGTCATGCACATGCCGTAAATTTCAGTACCATGAGATGCCTTGTCTGCACGCTGCTGTTGTTATCAGCAAGAGGAATCTGAACTGTTATGAATTTTGCTCAAAAAACTATTTAAAAACAACTTTGGTAGACACATATTCAATGTCCATCATGCCATTAGATGACAAGGAGAACTGGGATGTGCCAGAAGAAGTAAGAAAAATATGTGTAAGACCACCAAACTCAAGAAGACCAGCTGGAAGACCAAAGCTAGGGAGGTACAAGCACGGATCTGAAAACAAAATTCAAAACCAATGCAGCAGGTGCCAAGAAAAGGGACACAACAGAAAAACATGCAATAATCCACCAATTTTAAGACCAAAATATGTCTGATATATTACATTATCAACAAGAGTGTAAATACAGGAATGTATTGTTGTTTACTGTGAGTAACCATTAACCAGATAGTTGGTAACCTTTTTGATGATGTACAATACCAAGACTTGTGTTGCACAATATTAACTAATATTTTGATTTCTGATTCCATCATGATTTATCGTTATAAAGCAAACATATACATTAAACAATTGGTAAAAATTTTGAAACATTGTTATGTACATTTGGTTACTCATCAAAAATAAAATGGTTACCTCTATATAAATATTTAGTTACCAACTGACCATTTCCAACATACCTTTTATACCTATGTAATTTATAAGTATCCATCAGCTGGATAAATGATAACTCTCACATGTACATTTAGCACTTGATAAATTTTCCAATATAAGCTTTCAATAATATGGTTACTAACAAAAATAAAAATGGTTACCCATCCATGCATGTTTGGATACCAACTTCACATCTCAAACTATCATTTTTTTAAAAAAATCTATAAGTGACCATCATATATATAAATGGGAAATCTTGATTGGAGTTTCTGATTCAGTCATGATGACATGGTATAAATAAATTATATGCATTTAATATTGATAACAGGCCAGAAACAAGCTTTAACAATCTAGTTACTAACAACAATTAAAATTGTTACCTTATATATAAGGTTTGAAAACCAACATAACATTACAACTGAAATAGCTGATGGAAACTGTTCTGAAGCATTTTTATGTGTATTTGGTTACTCACAAAAACTAAAATGGTTACCTATACATGCATGTTTATCTACCAACTGACCATTTCCAAATAACTTCTATAGCTATGTAATTTATAAGTATCCGTAAGCTATATAAATGGGGCACACTCACATTACTTTTAACATTTGATATTTATACTGATACAAGCTTATAACTATCTGGTTACTAAAAAAAAATAATAATAATTACCCTTTTATACATGTTTGGTTAACCCACGGCATCTTTCAAACAAATGTATCAAACAACTTATAAGTAACAAATACGAACCAACAAACAATGTCAAACATCTGGTGATATAATCAAAAACTGTAATAAAATTTACATAAGCTGCACCAAACATTAAAAACTCACTAACCATAACAAATGGTTATGGATATCCAACAAAATCAATGTACGAAACACATTTTATAAGAAAAATACAATGAGAACTGAACTAATCAAAAAAATCTGGTACAAATCTTCCTGAAAATTCCCTATCAGACTCATATCCCTCTAATTGTTTATTTCTAACATGCATGTACAGGTTTGTGCATAATTTCTTTCGATACTTTGGAATGGGGAATGGAATAGGAATTTCAGCAAACTTCTGGTGAATGACATGCTCAGCAAAACAAATTGTGAATATCCCACAATCACTGCACAAACAAACAAAATAAAACAAACATCAAAAATAAAATCATGCTATATGTTAATAATTAAATAAATGTAAACCACGTAAATCTTACCCCTCAGTTTGTTCAGGTACCCTTTCTGCAAATTCCAATTCAATTATATCATCTTCATCCTTGTTACGATACGGTTCACTACTGAAGTCAATATCAGACCTATCCCTCCAAAAACCACTCTTACGCAGTATTGTGGGTAGGATGAAGATATAGGGCTCACAAACATCTGAAATTTTTGTCTGCATTATTTTCCTGTTTGGCTACAGAGAATTATAAACTGTTAAACATCTGCGATGCACGTCAAATGTCAGCAAAAACTAATGATCCGGCGATGACATATGAATGGGGAACAACACGAAATCAACGTTGACCCAAGGTGTGTTCACATCCATGAACAACCCATGGATGTATTCGGCAACATCACCCTCCCCAGACAGGATACTCTTATCAGCCTTTTTACTCATGTATTCCTCAAAAAGAGCAGTCATCTTGCCGTGAAACCAACAGTCAGTGGTCGTTGCCCTTATATGAATGCTATCTGAGTGTCTGACCAGTTTACGGAAGTAGTATAATGCAATATTTATGTGCTGAACCAAAACAAAAAAACAAAATCCAAAAGATATTAACAATTGCTGAAAAAATATAAATCTGTAATATAGTAACCAGTACTATTAACACTAGTAACTTAACCAGATGAATAATGTAACCATAACTATCACATCATCATTTGAAATAAAAAAAAACTCACATCGTCATCTAACCACTGTCCCTGAGTCTTCAGTTTGTAAAATTACATTTTTGATGATATCGGAATAGATCTAAATAAAAAAGCAGGTTCAATTTGGTCATTCTTTCCCGGGAATTTGTCAGTCCTTCAATATAAAATCATAATATTAGTATACAAGGTAACATTATAAATTACAATACACTACCAAATCAGACTTGAACATTAAATAATATCCAATCTAATAAACCACTGTATTGTAAACAGTTTCATAGTAATCAACAAATAATAACATAATAACAATAATCAAATAGTAACCAATACATAATTTAACAGTAACCAAAGCATAATTTAACAGTAACCAACACATACTGGTAGCCGACTCATAACATAACAATAACATAACAGTAACCAGAACATCATAAAGCATTAACCAGAAACTATACCATTTGTAACCATTTGTTTATAAATGGAAACAAATTTATTTATTTTATAAAAAACTATACCATTGTTAAAAAATAAATAAAAGACCTTTTCCTGTTGTTTAGTCCAATTCTAAACCATTGATCAAACAATGCCTCTTCGTACTTTGAGGGCATGGCCATGCATACGTTGGGGAATGCATAAGTGCCTGCACGTATTTCAGTATCAACCACGGCAGTAGAAGGTGAACCCGCAGATCCAAACTTTATCGTATACGGAGTCCTCAACACGGCACTCTTTACGGGTTCACGAAACGGTCTACCACCAGGTTTAAGGTCACTTAACTCCACCTCATCACACTGCGCTATGTCCTGGGTGGTTAATAACATATTATCAAGTACAGAACTGCTGTCTGCCTCCAATTTATCCACCTTTATCAATTGACATAAAAGAAAACATATGCAATTAGATTTCAACCCAAACACATGCAGTTAACTAATATATGCAATAACAAACAAAATGAACAATAACAGAATGACTATAATGGACCTATTATAATAGTAACCAACACATAATATTACAGTAACCAAATAATATTATAATAGTAACCAACACATTCAAATAGTAACCAAACAATAATATAATAGTAACCATAACATAAATAATAGTAACATTAACCTCATCAGAAACATAAACAACCATCTTCCTTCCATTTAATTGGCTTAATAAATCAAAAGATGGCATGTCATTGTTCTTGCCAATCTGTGAAAAATAAAAACAACTAATTAATCATTAAAATAAAACACATAAAAAAATAAACAAAACAGTAACCATAAGATAATAAAGGATTAAACAAACAATTATACAATAGTAACCAAAACAGGTTGTAATGGTAAACAATTACACAGTAACAAGAACAATTACATAGTAACAAGAACAAAATATAAAAGTAACCATCATCCTAAATTGAGGCACAATAATAGTAGCCAAATCATAAGATAACACTAACCAAAATTTTAATAAATAAGCAACCAAACAGTTATATGATAGTAACCATAACAGTATTAATGGTATTCAACACATAAACATGTAGATCAACCCAGTTAAGGAAACATATGTATACTAAACAATTACATAGTAACCATAACAAAATATACAAGTAACCAAACTCCCAAATCATATGATGACAGTAACCAACACATAATAAAAAGGTAACCAACATTTATATGATAATTAAAATAACAGAATTCAAATTAGCTAACCTTGACATTATCTTCTTCATCAATATTTTTATTTCATGGGCCTCTTCCATCGTAACATCGTGTTCAACCTCTTTAACAATCTCAGCTTCATCCTCCTCCTTATTCTCGTCGACTTCATTCTCCTTTTCTTTCAAACCATAATCACCCTCATCAGTCAGATCATGTTAACCTCTTTAACAACCTTCTCAATCACCTCTGAAACATCGTTATCATCATCATTCTCCTTTTCTTTCAAACCATCATCACCCTCACCAATCACATCATGTTCAACCTCTGTAACAATCTCAGTTTCATCCTCATCCTTCTTCTCGTCAACTTTCAACCCATCATCACCGTCATCATTCTCGTTCACTCTTGAACCACCATCATCATCGTCATCCTCCTTTCCTCTCAAACCATCAACATCATCATCAACATCATCAGAACCATCAGAGTCATCACCAGAGTCATCATCATCATCAGAATCATCATCACCATCATCTTTTTTGTCATTTTTGTCCTCCTCACCTTTGTTCCGACGTAACTCCTGTCTAATAATGGACCTCAAGTCCCTGCATACCTCAACTTGTAAAATACGCATTTCATCTCTAAGATCAAACCCCAACTCTTGAATGTTTTTCTTCAGTTCAGACACTTTCTTTTCCAACGGCCTAAACCGTGCATCAATAGCATCTTTAACATCATCAATTGAAAATCCAACGTCTTCAACCTTCACATTTTTTTCCACCTTCCTATCAGCATCATTCCCATTGAAAAAGTGAACGCCGCCCAAATCCAAACGATCCTTCTCCTTAGCAGTAGGAATCAAATTTTTTAGCCTCAGCTGAAAATAATTAATCACACTTTAATATAACATCTACCAACCATTATACAATTAAAGTAAAAAACACAAGACATAAAAAATCATAAAATACAATCAATAACCAACTGTATACATGAAGGTAACAAACTACAAAGTCATTAGAACCTGCATACAATGATACCAGTAACCAACTGTATATATAAAGCTAACCAATTACATTATTATCAGAAAACTACATAAAATATAACAGTAACCAATTGTGTATATAAAGGTAACTAAATGTGTATATAATGGTAACCAACTGTATATATAAAGGTAACCAACTATATATTATTACTAAACTGTATAAAGTATAATCAGTACCAACTAGGTATATACAGGTAACCAACTAAATTGCTATTAGTAAGATACATAAATACAATTAGTAGCCAACTCTGTGTATATAGGTAACCAATTATATTGTGATTAGAAACCTTAAAAATATAACCAGTAACCAATTGTCTATATAAAGGTAACCAACTACATTTACTGTGTATATAAAGGTAACCAATTGTGTATATAAAGGTAACCAACTGTATATATAAGGTAACCAACTATATTTTATTAGTAAACTGCACAAAGTATAATCAGTACCAACTGTGTATATACAGGTAACCAACTAAATTGTTATTAGTAAGATACAAAAATATAATCAGTAGCCAACTCTGTATATATAGGTAACCAATTATATTGTGATTACTAACTTTAAAAATATAATTAGTAACCAATTGTCTATATAAAGGTAACCAACTACATTATTATTGGTAGCATGCATACCTGTCCAGAACCAAATACTAGATCGTTTAGCTTGTCATTTGTAGGGGGCTTCACTAGTTCTTTCCATCTAAATACTCGAACATTCGAAGGATGCTCATCATTACATATACCCCGAGCTTTGAATGTAGGAATGGTCTCAAACAAGAACACTTGGAATACATAAGGAAGGCCATTCAACTTATAAGATTTAGTGTAATGATCCTTATAGAAATTATAAATCCAACCACCATTCGTTCCCCTGTTCAACCGTCCTTTCAAAGCATTCGACAAAGAGTACTTTGTCAGCTCAAATGCCACTTTCCCCCAAGGATAACAACTAACATTACCAAAACATAAAAAGTTAATCATTGCACCATCCACATAATTATCAGAAAATGTGGATAGTATAAAATTAAACACCAACAGAATCATCGACATTCTCAACGCCTCATCATCATTGTCAAAAACTGCCTCCCGATACACCCTCCCTATGCTACTACGCGTCACAGCCTCGTCCCCAAAAAACTTTTCCACCAACAAATTTTCCATACCTTTGTATGCAGATATGTCTTCCTCACCTTGCCATCTCAAACCAGAAATCAAACTAAACTCTGGCAAACCAAACCAGATCATTTTTTCCCCGAACAGAAACCACATTTCCCGTCATCCCTTTGGTGAACCTCTCTAACAAGAGCGTGATGAAGAATTTGAGAATACATTTGATGTTCACCAAAATCAAGAAAATTTCCAAAACAAGAATTCTTAAACTTCTCCAACTGACTTTTATTCAGCTTCTTCATAATAATACTAGGGACTTCCATGTCACACCAGTATATTATTTTCCCGGTAAAATTCCTGTTACGTTCCTCGTAATAAAGATCCCATATCTGCAAATAAACAAAATCAGAATTAAACAGTCATTAGTAACCAACATGGCAACATATAACCAAACAGTATCCAAACAATTATATGATAATAACAATAACAAAATATGTAATCAAACCCAGTTCAGACAACCTATGTATACTAAAAAGTTATATTATATAATAGAGCAGTAACCAAACAATTATATGATAGTAACCAGAACATGATTTGTTGTGACCAAACATAAGCATGTTGATCAAACCCAGTAACCAAACCCCACATTGAGGGAACAAATAATAGAGCCAAATCATAAATAATAGTACAAAAATATAATAAATCAGTAACCAAACAAATATATTATCGTAACCTGAACATGATTTCATGGTGACCAAACATAAATAACATGTTCATCAAACCTAGTTCAGGCACCCATGTATACTAAACAATTACATAGTAACCAGAAGAATATATAAAAGTAACCAAACTCCCACCTTAATGGCACATTAATAGTAACCAATTCATAAGATAACAGTTACCATATATAATAAAGCAGTAACCAAACAATTATATGATAGTAACCAGAACATGATTTGATGTTTACCAAACATAAACATGTTGATCAAAGCCAGTAACCAAACCCCACATTGAGGGAACAAATAATAAAGCCAAATCATAAATAACAGTAAAAAAAATATAATAAATCAATAACCAAACAAATATATTATAATAACCTGAACATGATTTCATGGTAACCAAACATAAACAACATGTTCATCAAACCAAGATCAGGCAACCCATGTATACTAAACAATTACATAGTAAACAGAAGAATATATAAAAGTAACCAAACTCCCACTTAATGGCACATTAATAGTAACCAAGTCATAATACAACAGTAAAGATATATAACAAAGTAGTAACCAAACAATTGTATGATATTAACCAGAACATGATTTGATGGTGACCAAACATAAACATTTGATCAAACCCAGTAACCAAACTCCACATTGAGGGAACAAATAATAGAGGCAACTCATAAATAACAGTACCAAAATATAATAAATCAGTAACCAAACAAATATATTATAGTAATCTGAACATGAATTCATGGTGACCAAACATAAACAACATGTTCATCAAACCCATTTCTGACAACACATGTATACTAAATAATTACATAGTAACCATAAGAATATATAAAGTAACCAAACTCCCACTTAATGGCACATTAATAGTAAACAATTCATAAGATAACAGTATCCATATATAAAATTAACCAAACTCCCACCTTGATGTCACATTAATAGTAACCAAGTCGTAAGATAACAGTAACCAAAACTTAATAAAAAATTTACCAAAAAGTTATATGATAGTAATAATAACATAATTTGATGGTAACCAAAACATAAACAATATGTACATCAAACCCATTTTAGGCAACCCATGGTTACATGGTAACCAGAAAAATATAAAAGGTAACAAAATTCCACATTGATGACACAATTATAGTACCCAAATCATAATAGAACATTAACCAAAACATAATAAATAAGTAACTAAACAGTTAAATAATAATAACCAACTCAGTTTTTAATGGTTACCAGTACAGAAACAACATTTACACCAAACCAGTCTAGGCAACACATGTATAGTAAACAGTTACATAGTAACCAAACCTCTATATAACAGTAACCAACATTTCACCTTGAGGTCATAATAATGGTAACCATATCATAAGTCAACAGTAACCAAATCATAATAAAGACGTATCCAAACATTAATATGATGCTAACAATAACATAAACAACATTTACACCAAACCAGTCTAGGCAACACATGTATAGTAAACAGTTACATAGTAACCAAACCTCTATATAACAGTAACCAACAATTCACCTTGAGGTCATAATAATGGTAACCATATCATAAGTCAACAGTAACCAAATCATAATAAAGACGTATCCAAACATTAATATGATGCTAACAATAACATAATTTGAGTTAACACACCTTTAGACTTTTTTGTCTGGGGATTATTTTCTTGCTTTGAACTTCACTTTTTATTGGCTGAACGTCAAAATCAGAATCCAACTGCATTTCGTTCGACTTTGTATCACCGTGTATCACCAACTTATTACATTTCTTCCCCTTCCTCACCCTAGCATACTGCTTCAACTCCGTAACAGAATCACTCTCGGTGATTCTTTTCCTCTTTCCATCATTCTCCCTTTTATCAACCATCCTGTACAACACATACATACAACACAAACAACAACAACAAGTATTAAACCATATACATTACACTATTAAGCCAGATAATCAAACAGAAACACTCAAAACTCCATTGTGTTAACAAAATCATCCATTACACTATTAAGCCAGATACTCACCTGTAACGATGAACCAACAACAAGTATAATATATTTCGAAACTCAGAGCTCCGACCAGTAACGAGAACCAAGTAAGTTCAACAATGAACAACAACTAAATCAGTACCGAACCGAGTAAGTACGACAATGAAGAACAATTAAACCTGTAACGATCACGAAAATGATAAACAAATCACCAGTACCGATCACTGTAGAAAAATATAACACGGGTAGAAGAATGAAGCAATGGTTTCCAATATGCAAAACAAGGATTACTAAACTGAAGAGTCCTACCCAAACAAATGATTAAGGCGGTTATCACGCATTTCAAAAAAAAAAACTCCCGACCGAAAATACGGGAACAGTTTTCTAATTGGGACACTAATTTGTCATGTCAGCAAATCAATCCTAAAGTCCTCAATTAAATGAATTCTATTTGTAATAATTTTGTAATTAATTATGTAAAAATATGTTACTTTTGTAATTATTTTATTTATGTACTATTTTTGTAATTATTTTAAAAAATGTACTATAATATGTAATTGTTCCTAAAATAAAATAAAAAAACATCTGATTCTAAGGCCCGTTCAGTGCCTGTTTTAAACTAGGCCCATGCCTTGGCTGATTATCAGGATTGATGTTGGAACGCGTTTACTATAGCCTAAGCCCAAGATTAATTCCGTAGGCGAATCCAATCCAAACCCGAATTACAATTTAGATAGTTTTCTCCGTTTATTTTTGGAATAATTTTTTTTTATTAACTAGTCATCTGACATACACACGTTATGTGTGTGGGAAAAAAAAGTTAAAAATAAGAGAATTTAGAAATAAGAGTTGAAAGAGAGTAGGTCATGAGAGAGTAGGAGAGTACAAATAAGGATAAATTGAATAAAAAATAGCAACCCAGACTCAAAAAGGCAATTATGTTTTCTGCTCTCACTTAATAATATAGAAATAGATACACATATACATTTCTATTTATTTACAATAATAATTTGGTTTCTTAAAGAATAGTTACAAAAAAAATAAATAAATTAGTTGGTTACAATCATTACCCATGTGTGACTACTCATCTACTAATTAAACTTTAACACATCATGATATTATCATTAATATACTAAGTTCTCAATGAATTTAGAAGCAAATATAGAACAAATAAAGTATGGGAACTGATATTTCCACATATTAAATTGATATTTTCACATGATTTCTCTACATGAATAGGAGTCTCTACTTCATGTGAGAGAGACTTCGTATAAAAATATCATTTTAACATGTAGTATAAATATCAGTTTCAATAAAATATTTCCTCCCCTTTAAGCTAGGCGAACACAAACTTCCTTTTGCCTTTTAAGAGTAGTTTGTAAGGTTATGTTTACCGAGGTGGTTCATAGCTTAGCACAGCAAAGTCAAAGTGTAGTTGACGTTGACAGTCGATTATTATGTCCTTTATGTTTTCTTGTATCTTTTTTAAAATCAGTTTCATGGTATACAAACACATGGGAGTTAGCAGTTAAGGGGGAGTTCCTTAGTTTTGAGTTATACCAGTTGTTTCCAATTTCTTTGCACCTTCTTCATGGATGTCAATTGATTTGATTTGTGGGTCAGGTTACAAGTATTTTTTTGGACTTGTTTACACCAAAAGAAAGAAAGTTACTAGCAAACAAAGAATTCAGTCGTTGGTTATCAAGAAAAAGGACTCCACTTCTCTTCTTGTCACAAACTAAATAGTTGTTGGAATGCCAAATTATTTCAACAGCCAGATTTCTTTTATTTTAATATATTATGACTTCTAGTTATCAATTTTTTTTTTGTTTGTCAAAGTATCATCCACGTGCTCACACTTTAAGTTTGCCCAGACTAATCTTCCGAGATACTGTCAAACGTTGAAACGGAAACCTCTCTTAAAAAAGTTTGCTGAAGTTTGCTGCAACCACAAGGATTCGAAACCGAGACATCTTGTTTAAGCGACCAGAGCCCCTTCCATTCAGGCCAACCTTCGTCGGTATAAATCATCAGTATACCATAAATTTTGGCTTGGTTCTATTCGCATGTGATCCCTTAAAGTTTTTGTTTCCCTGTTAAATTGTAGCCCGCCTGCAGGGCATGCCTGCCTGCCTTCACAGGAATTGACAGTTTTAAGAGCTTCAACTACATTTTTCGAAATACTCTGATTAATAGAATGGAATTAATTGGCGAAGGTGGCCACAATCACCAACTATAACTACAATTTGGACTTAAAGTAACTATAAATAAAGTACATGGAATAGAAGATTTGAATCAGAAATAGACATTGGAATTTCATCTTTGTAATTAGGGGGTAGAATAATTTGAGAGGTTTCTTCTGCAATTGTATTAGGCCCATCATATCGAGTATTTATTACTGTTATTGTGTATTTTCTAACTAACAGTTACGTCCACTGCTAAAGGATAAAAAAAGCCTCAACTGTTTCTGGACTATTGAAATTGCCAAGCGGACTTCTTTACTTTGGTTGTAGAGATTAAAAAAAAAAAAAAAAGGATGCAAGGCATCTCAAAAAACACAATAAAGGGAAGGAAAAAAGAAAACACAGACATGAAAAATATTGGATTTTCAGTGACTATGAGATCAGGATCAAGTACCAAGAATCAATTCAATGGTGAAGAGGGAGGGAGAGAAGTTGTACTTCCGTCACTTAATTCTTGCTGTTGCTGTGGCGCCAGGGGGTGGCGATGACAAGGAAGAAGATGATGATGATGATGAATTTGAAGATGAAGTAAACCTGTTTGAACGGCTTCTCAGTTTCTTCTTCTCTCCATGATCAACCTTATGGTGTGTTGAATTTAAGCTCACCGGAATAATACAAGTGCAGAAGAAACCTATAATGAATCCCATCGTCACTAATTTAAGACAATATATAATTAGCATTCACAGTGACTACTAGCTAGCTATTAAAGAATGTAGGTGGTAGGTATATTATATAGGGCAAAGAAATCCAAACAAATCCTTGCTCACCGATTCTAGCCACTCGATTCACCCAACTGGGAATGGGATTCCCGGCGTGCAGAAATGGTTGCAATTCTTGGTAACGAGATGATATGCATTACCCTTGTATACCTGAGCAAGCTCCTCCATGATTCCTCTCCGTCCATCCCATCGAAATTGCTTTCCGAAACCTAAATCCTTGGCATTGTTTGGGTTCGCCTTCAAAAATCCCGGTTGTGGGATACTCATGAGCTCCAAATGCATACTCAATTCCATGAACTACGTACGTACCCACAATCAACAACAACTATAACCCTTGGCCAATGCCAAAAATACTACTAGTAATTATCAATCAATGGGATCTGAGCAGCGGCTAGGCACATTCATTGCAGGAGGAATAAAGAAAGAAAGAGAGAGAGAGAGTCATTAAAAAGTAGCTTGAGTGATAGACCCCGAGGCCAAGCCAATAAGCATATCCATTGATGGAGGGAGGTAAAATCTTATACATTAAGGTACACTGGTATGGATCCACCCCTATTCCTTGTTGAATTCCTTCTACACAACATTCTAATTCTAATTGGTAGAACGGTGCTTGAATCAAAACTATATATTACCGGAAGTCGAGTCAGAAACTTGGAAGAATTGAAATGAGATTAATGTATCCGAGTAGTAAAATTGTATACAAAACACCTGGGTATTCTATTATGTATGTATTGCGGTAGGTAGGTAGGTAGGTAGATAGATGGATAGAATTAGTGGATGAATTTTGATTTTTGAATAATTAGGGTAAGGAGGAGTGTGATTGGTTGAAGTATATGAGCTGTGTAATCATATATTTTGAAATTCTTTTGGGAGAAAGTAACGTAGTATACTAATTATGATATATATAGTGGTGTGCCTGTGCAAGTACTACTACTGCCTTCTGCTGCTGCTGCTGCTGCTGCTGCTGGTCTGGTATACATGTATTATATTACGAAATAATGCTACTATCACATCATTTTAGGTCATATAATGCTCACATACACACATACATACCGTGAGCTCTGCGTGATATGCAGGACCTGCAAATATACATGTGTGTATATATATGAGCTTTTATGTGACTCATATAGGGAACTCATAAATTTATTATACTACTAGGCTATTGTGATCTGTTATCGGTGGACATCTTTGGTTTTTAATTAAAAATATATCAACTAGTACTGAGTCTCACTATTCTAAATTATAACATCCAGTCAATCTGATATATTTTTAAATTTAAATTTGAGATTCTTCATTAAAAATTACTATGAAATAATAATAAATATTACATTTACATGATTTATAATATTAATTATTGTATTGATTAAAAAAATTTAAAAAAAAGGTTTAATGGGACCCACTATGATTCTAAAGCACATGTCGTTGGTCGTCACCTAAAAATTAAAATCGTTGTTATGGGGGGGGTCAAGTCTTTGGATCGAGTACAAATGGTTGTCAATTATACTGCTTGAATCCTTAAGCTCTACTAGTTCAATGGTTTTGTTGCAGGAAGTATGCGACTTTTATTTTTTAATAGTAAGGCTTTCAAATTTAATACTACTATGTTTCAAAAAATAATAGTAATAATCGATGATATATTAAAAATATAGAACCTATTTATTACCAGCACATACTTGTAATTTTTGGGTTACTTCAAAGTAATAAAATTAGAGTCATCCCATGATGACATTCTATTCTATTTTAATTATGATATTTTTATCAAGGGAATTCATATTTACACATGTTAAATTGACATTTTTGCATCATCGTGATCTATCTTATATGAATAGTAAACAGGTCCCACCTCCACTTATACGGATATATAATATTGTCCATTTTAAGTTGAGCAACCCACGGAGTTGTTTGAGGATATATACTTTTAACAATATAAAATGTTCATTAACCGATTGCATCTTAATATAAATAAAAAAATAAAATACTACATTTTATCATTCGCATAAATTAGTTGTTTGCTGAGTTGAATATAAATTGGGCTGGCAAAGAAATTGGGTTTAAGAGCGGGCTACTACATTGGGCCCAATTTGGTAAAAGCGTCAAAACTCAAAATCCCTCCTTAGACCCTACCAGGCGGCAGTCCACGATATATACACAAAACAATCGGTTTGGTTTCTTACAAGCAATTTCTTTGCATCAATTCCACAAACACCTTGAACACGATGATGATGGCTCATCGTCTCACCAGATCTCTACGAAGAGCAACAACAATAAGAACCATTCCCGATACCCTAATTCAAGAACCCTCTCTTCTCCACAACTATGTATTACATGAAGACGAGAAGCTCAATTTTCTGTCTAGAAGAATAAGTTACATAACTGAGATGCAAAAATCAGCCTTTGAGGGAAATATTCTCAGACTCTTGCGCAACGAAATACGGTACGAACTCGAACGTTCTCCTCCTACTCAGGTATTAATAACTTTCGCTTACTTTTCCCCGTCCTCTGGTTTCTGTTTAATTTAGAATATGATGTAATAAAACGTATCCGTCTTCATTTTTGTTTCAGTTTCTGGAAATTTCTAATACTAATATTGGATACAAACTAAAATTTTGGAGTTTGCTTTTGATACAGCGCCAGTTTAAAAGTAAATTTTCCTCAATTGGCTGATATGGGCCAAACAAAATAATAATAAAAAAAAATCACTCCTTCATACTTAATTTTTAGACAAAAAGTTTTTTTTTCTTTTCTCTTATTTTATTTCTCTTTGAATGCCATCAGTTTTCAGCCAATAATATGCATTTTGGTATGTATCATTTTCATACCCGACAAACAATGAATAAATCTGGCCAATGACATATAAGATTAGAGTTAAAGTTAGAGGATTATAAAATCTCTGGTGTACAGCTATATAAATTACACTGCTGCAGCCTGATGGTGTGCTCAAAATAATGACAGTTTACTTTCATTCACAGACAGTAATGCCACTACTTCTGGTCCTAAGGGATGGAGGAAAAAATAAGTATACCAACCTGATATTGTTGGTTTTTCAGTGATGATTTTTTTTTCCTTTCCTTTTGTTTCTTTAGCACTTAAATGATGGGTGACAGATAATGTTTACTTTATACACACAATCACATAGTACATTATATCTGTTTAGTTTGGTATTAAACATTTGGTGTAGGGTGCATGTCTTGAATTTGATCCGTGTGCTTATATATTGCAGCCCGTCCTGGAATTTGATTCATTTACAGTTGATGAAAGGCCTGGAGAGCAGTGGATTAGTTTGAGTAAAAAATTCGGAGAGAATGAAGAAATAAAAGTGGAGGTAACTATGTTTGATGGGTCTCTTCCTGTTAAAAAAGCTGGTGGTGTTGCTACAGATGATAATGTGGAGCTTCACATTACGATGATTGTTGACATCTTTAAGGACAATGGAAATAGTGTGCTGGAGTTTGTGTGCTCTGCATGGCCCAATAGTATGGAAATTCAAAAAGTTTTTGTGCGTGGGCATGATGGGATGGCTAGTCAGCCATATGTGGGACCTGGATTTAAGTATGTTTGTATTTATTTTGCTAATTTGCTTGCTGAAAATCTGTAGCCGCGTGCTAGTTATCTTTTGGGGTTGGTTCATGATAATGTGAAGGGAAATTTGTTAATCCTATGAAATCCTATAACTTATTAAACAAATTTAGGTACCTTAGAATATTGTTTGAATTCTATCAGTGATTTTATGTGCATATATACTTTCAGAAGAGAGGGGTCATAGTTCTAATTGTTTTATTTTCCTTGAAAATATGAGACAGTATCTTCATTTTTGATATAATTCAACTGCGATGGAACCTGGCATTTCATTCAGAATGCACACACTGAAATTTGTATATCATAGGTTGTTTTGGTCACGTGACTCTAGAAACTATTGACAAGCGTGCATTAAGTTTTGACCAGTGGATAATTCTTGGCTTAGTTTTGTTTTCTCTGCAACTAAACATAGGGCTTCAGTATTCATTTAGTTTTCTGATGGTTTTGATACACTTGTTTGTGACTATGGTTTGTCATTGCAGGGATTTGGAGGATGAGCTGCAGAATTCACTTTATGAATACTTGGAAAAGAGGGGTGTAAATGATGAACTAGCTGTATTCCTGCACGGATATATCAAGAACAAAGATAAATCCGAGTTCATACGATGGATGGGAAATGTGAAGTCTTTTATAGATATGTAGTAGAAGAATTTTACTATTTGAAACCAGTATGACTAACATTGCTTGGTGGAATTATTTGTACTCGCACACCTTAGAAGAGTAGGCTGGGGCATTGATTCTCTACCGGCGCATAGAGCCTGTGTCTGTAGCAGCAGTGGAGGTGATGCTACTCGAGGTTAATTGCAGAAGAAAGCTGTGAAGTTAAACACATATCTGGGGATTTCTATGATGCATGCAGTATAGATGTTTGATATTATGCCCTGTGCTTTTGTAACTCTTAAATGTTCAATAGTCTGAATCTATATTGGGTAGGGGCATTAAGCAACAATTCAAAATAATTAAAATGAGTTGGTCTCAAGGTGAATGAGTTGTTTGGTTTGGATTTGCAAATGTTGACGGGAACTAATTCTTGTTTCAAAATCTTGTTGCGGATTGGATTAATTTCCTCAACTGATAGTTGCTGTAACGGGTCCTTGTAAAACTAGGACGTATGCCTTGTGAAAATAGTTGGTGGATTGAATTCTTCTCGTGTTCCATCGTTGTATAAAGTTATAATAGGTTGTTATATATGGGTCTGATTTGGTAGGGTTAATTTTAAAGGAGAGGAGAGAAAATAATGCGGTCGGTCATTCAAAATGGAACTTCAGTACGTATTCTTGTGGAAACATCAACAAAATATGATGATCTTCTACTACTACTACTACTGGTTGTTTACCCTCTCTTTGGGCGTAGATCTCCATGGGTGAATTAATCCTCTATGCTAGAGTGAAATGATCATATATATTTGCTTCTTCAACTACCTACTTTCAGAAAGAGGATCGGAGGATCGCACGGCTCTGGTGTTGCTGGGGATGGAACAATATTAATTTCATTTGGAATCAATATAATTGTAGGTGGTACGCTACTCAAGATTGATATATAGATCTAATGTTCACAAAGTTTATTGTTGGTCAGAAAATAAAGGTTATGCATGGTTTTATATATATATATATATATATATTATTTTAGTAATAATATTTTACTATAAAATATTATTACTAAAACCTACAAGTAAAAATAAAAATAAAAAATTTAAACACCAAAATGCTTTGAATTTTCTCTCTCCTAAAAATGCCAACAGCTACACGTAGTAGCGACTTGGTGTTTAATATATATATTTTTACTTTGTTGTAGGTTTTAGTAATAATATTTTGTAATAATATTTATTTTATTATTACTAAAATTTTGTAATAATATTTATGGCAACCAACTTGTCTCATTATTACAAAATTACAAAAATAATATTATTTAATATTAATAATAATATTAACTAACTAATAATTTTATAATAATATTTATTTTAAAAGTGGGATAAAAAAATATTAGCTAGTTAATATTATTTTTAATATTAATATTAGTTAGTTAATATTATTAATAATAATATAAATTATTTAATAATATAAATTGAGACAAATAAAATGGGACAAACAAATAAATTGGGTAAAGGCAGGGTAAGCCGTTCATTGTAAAAGCGGTTGACTTTTTTTTTTTATTTTTAATAAGCTGCTCATTGTATTAGCTGTATTTTTTTTAAATCTCAGTCATTTATTAATTTGATCAACAATTGAGATATTAATTGTTGAAAATAGTATCCATGGCAATATATATATATATCAGAGTGTAATTAATTTGATCGTCCTGCGCATGATTATTGACACATTATTTGTTAAAAGAAAGGTGCAAGTAATATCATGGTACAATTACGTTGGGTAGGTAGGTAGGTACATAACTGTACATTAATTATCATCACAAGAAAATTTGAACCCAAAGTTTCTTCTGATCACCTCCCTACCTACCTCCTCCCGCCCGAATTACCCTCCAGCGCTAGCTAGCTAGCTGAATAACAAAGCAAAACGTATACAATATTATTATTATTATTTTCTGATAGAATATATTTATGTAAATAAATATAAATATAGCAATAGTCTTTAAATATAGCAATAGTATAGCAATAGTCCTTAAATATAGCAATAGTCTTTGATTAGGGAATAATTGCACAACTGGTGCCTAAGATATTTCCAAGAATCAAGCTTGTAACAACTATATATGATGCTATCATTTTCTATCGAACTAACACACTCCTACTCTAAACCCACAAACAAATATAAGAGAAATAAAAATCTTTATATAGGCATGGCATGGCATGGCATGGCTAACCTCTGTACGTAATTTAATGTAATTATGGGTAGGTAAATCCTTACTGACGATGATGCATAAAGCAAAGCGATGCCAAATTAAGATGACTTAATTGTACGTAAAGTTTTTTATTCCTTACATTAACTTTTGCAATCATGTCAGTTGCCTAAAATCCTATAAGGAAGAAATATAAACTACTCCTACTATAATATTATATATATATATATATATAAGGGAATGATCCATAGCAAAGATTATAAAAAATAATATAATTTTACAATACATCGTGACCCTCCATAGGAAGAAATATAAACTACTCCTACTATAATATTTTATAAATTCCACGTCCGCAGTTTAATTTTTATTATTTCGCACTTTAATATTGCGGACGAACAAATGTCCAAAATATCATCTTTCTAAAATCTCCCGTCCGCAGTATTAAACTGCGGACGCTAAATATGGCAGGCCAAATTGGGCTAAGTCAAATTCAAATTTTATTTAATTTTCTAGGCTCAAAAGACCTCGGGACGATGGCGGACTATATCTGGAAGGATTCGTCTATCGAAAATCTCTTCGAAAATTCAGGCAGGCCAAATTGGTCTAAGCCAAATTCAAATTTTATTTAATTTTCTAGGCTCAAAAGACTTCGGGACGATGACGGACTATATCGGAAAGGATTCGGCTATCGAAAATCTCTTCGGGAATTCGGGCAGGCCAAATTGGGCTAAGCCAAATTCAAATTTTATTTAGTTTTCTAGGCTCAAAAGACCTCGGGACAATGACGGACTATATCGGAAAGGATTCAGCTATCAAAAATCTCTTCGGGAATTCAGGCAGGCCAAATTGGGCTAAGCCAAATTCAAATTTTATTTAGTTTTCTAAGCTCAAAAGACTTCGGGATGATGGCGGACTATATCGGGAAGGATTCGGCTATCGAAAATGTCTTCGGGAATTAGGGCAGGCCAAATTGGGCTAAGCCAACTTCAAATTTTATTTAATTTTATAGGCTCAAAAGACCTCGGGACGATGACAGACTATATCGAAAATGATTCGGGGAGCCCAACCGCCACTGCTAATCAGACCCAAAACCACCACCAATAGCACACCCATAAATCTCGCCATTACAGAAAAAGAAATTGATGCGAAATCTTAACTGGGTTTTGTAGCAGGGATCTGAATTTCATGATTTAATAAAGATGGAGGTCAAAACCCTGAGCTTTTAGACTTTTTCTTTTATTTTCTTTCTTTCTTTGTATTTTGTCTTGTGCCAGAGGGGAGATGCGAAGGAAATGATTAAAAAAAAAGCTTTTTATATTGATTCGTCAATTCATCACAGATCTTCGTAGTATATATTTCAGAGATTGGACTTTAAATGGAAATCGCGAGCTCTCTGAAAAAACCAGACCTATTTATTCATTATTCATTCAGAGAGCTTGAATACCATATATACTCCAACATGGACCGACTTCAATTTCCTACCAACACACAAGTGTGAATCTTTTTGCATATATTTTTACTTGAGTGTTCCTTTATTTGTGCATCTTTAAGATTATACTACGCTAATTATGTAAATATATGTATATACATGATTTTTGATAGCCGAATTCTTTTCGATATAGTCTGTCATTGTCCCGAGGTCTTTTGAGCCTAGAAAACTAAATAAAATTTGAATTTAGCTTAGCCCAATTTGGCCTGTCCGAATTCCCGTATAGATTTTCGATAGCCGAATCCTTCCCGATATAGTCCGCCATCATCCCGAGGTCAATTGAGCCTAGAAAACTAAATAAAATTTGAATTTGGCTTAACCCAATTTGGTCTGCCATACTTAGTGTCCGCAGTTTAATACTGCGGACGAGAGATTTTAGAAGGATGGTATTTTGGACATTTGTTCGTCCGCAGTATTAAAGTGCGGAATACTGGAAACTAAACTGCGGATGGGGAGTCTATAAAACCATTCAATCTTCCCATAGAGGGTCGCGATATATTGTAAGGCTATGCTCTTTCTTATAACGTTTGCTATGAATCATTTCCCATTATATATGCTCCATCTCCTCACTCCTACTATAGACATTGAGTGAAATTTATAAATACACCCCGTCTATAATATGTGGGAGGCTTGGCCTCTAATTATTACTTACTTCAAAAGTAAGCTCATTTCAAAATTTATTTAGCATACTACTAAACTCTCTCTCTCTCTCTCTAAAATTTTATATTTTCTCTTTCTTAAATATTTATTTTCTCTCTCTAAAATATTTACTTATCTATTAAGTATTTACTTTCTCTTTCGAAATTAATTTTTTTTAAAATTAGTTTTAAGACTCACACAGTTACATTACAAGATATGTTTGACATACGCCAATAAGATCATGGAACGTAATTTAGCACCGCTTTAAACAATAAAAAATTTAGGGGTTTACTCACCTCCACCCATATTCATTTATAATCGTCCGTTTAATTTTCAACCCATACAAACCCGATTTATATAAATCAAAACCCACTTATATCAGTTCAAACCCGCGATTTTCTAGGTGTCACAGGGTGTACAATCTGACACTATTTTTTTTTTCGCGTCTATGCCCTCCTTGTGATGCACTGGTTCGCCCAACTAGTCAGCAATAATCACACACAAACACACAGTCTAATATAGTTAGCCACGCACACAGTCAACATAATGTTTACAGGACAACGTCCCAACCTTTCTTATTGCTCTCAATATACAAGGAATACAATATCTGACTAGGGGCTGCAGACTCACACTTGATCAGTGATCTCTGTCTTGCCAAGCCCCCATGCTATACATATATATAAGCATACAGAATTTAGGCTGCAGTTGACAACCCCAACTGCTAGGACATTCAGCCAATAAGAAACCAACATTTCGAATTTTAACTGCCCACTAGCAGGTGTGCACGCCCCATGATGTGCAACTGCTAGAGACATGCCAGTCATGTGCAAGGAGGTTAGCTAAGGTCTGTAACCGCCCATAACTGCTTCTCAGTTTGGTCTTGGTCCAGCCAGCCAACCCAATTAGCCCACAGCGTCTGCCCATCTTGTTGATGTCTTAGCCCACAGTGTCTGCCCACATTGTTGATGTCTCAAGCCCACGAGTTGCCCAACATGTTGCCACCAAATACTTTGTCCAGCTAGCCCACACGAATTTCCACCTGACCACACACTTGCCTAAGGTGTTGCCAGATTCTGTTGTGCACATCCAGCCAATGCGTCTATCCACATGCTTCAGCCTTGTTGCATGCTGGGCATCAGCCCATGCCATGCTTACATGCTGGGTGCCAACCCATGCCATGCCTTGACATGCCAAGCCCAACGCCTGTGACATGCCCAACGACTGTCCAACAGAGTTCTTGTTTGCTCATGCCCAGCTCATGAACGATCTTTGATGATCCAATCCAAGCCACCAATCTGATGTTTGACATTGTTGGAGAGGAGCCCAACAATGTCCCAACGCCCCGCACACATCGCCCATGGCACCTGCCCATGGTCCTGGGTAACCTTCACGGAGTACCCTCCCCTATAGTAGCACTTATGAAAAAAACTAAGTTGTCATGACTGGACATCAGGTGTGTCTGAGGAGTCATAACGTAGACCCTCTGGATTTTATAGTTTTATTGCATGCGCCCATTTGCTGCCCAATGACCCAAGTTGCTGCATAGTGTCAACCACTGCTGCACAACGCTGCTCAATGGCCCAAATGGCAGAGTGTCAAACATGTTTTGCTGGTTAAGTGCGCCCTTGGCTGCCGAACGCTATCGCACACTACTGCTCACGAATGCCTTGTTGGGTGTCAAGGCTTGACTTGGCATGCTATCTGAGCGTCCCGCATGCTAAGTGCGTGTCAACTTACTAAGGGGATAACAAACCACCCCCACCAAAAGAGCCCGACGTTTTCGTCGTTGGGTGTGCCCAATACTCTGTAATTTGCTTCTCAAACTGCCATAATGTTACATCTCGTTCACAACTTGCGTCTACCTCGTTTTTGCCTTTCCACTGTACCAAGTAGTCTGTTCTTCGATTTTTCTTGCTTTGACCTTCAATCCTATGAGCCAAAATCTTCTCGACATCCTTTGTCAAATTGCTTCCTGATCACCGGCGGAGCCCTCTTGACTTGTTTCTTGCCAGCATCAAGCAATTCCTGCTGAAATGGCTTTAGGTAACTCACATGGAAAGTTGGATGTACCTTTAATCTATCTAGAAGCTTCAGTTTGTAAGCAACAGCCCCCAACTTTCTTTAGCATTTCGAATGGGCCGTCATACTTAGGAACCAATCCTTTATGCACTGCCTTGCTACTGATCTTCTTCCAGATCTGAGGTGTTAGCTTCATGATGAGTGGGATTTATACTTGCAAATCGAATACTTAATGGCTTAAATAGTTGCCTGATCTTCGTAGTTTTTATATAGTTTTATATGTTTATTATATTATTATGCTTAACCGATGTATTGCAGGCTTTACAGGACTTTTCTAGCTTTCAGGGGACAAAACGGAGAATTTACATATACTGGCGCCGCAGCGCCAATGCCTAGTCTCATTCTCGCGTCGCGGCGCCAGCCCCTGGTCCTTGCTGATGTCATTCTGGAGCTGCAGCGCCACAGTTCCCTTATGGACTCGCGCTGCAGCGCGACCTCCGGTCTTTTGATTTTAACGTGGCGCCGCAGCGCCACTTATAAGCCTATTGCCCACGCCGCAGCGCGACCTCCGGTGCCAAGGCAGGAAAGGCTTGCTTTTGACCTAGCAAAAGGAGGAAAACAGATATATATATATATATATATATATATATATATATATGAAGAGAGCCTCTGCAGAGAGGTATTAGAGAGGAAGAAAAAGAGTAGAGAAAGAAGACTGGGATAGAATCGGTTAGCTTAGCTTAGGATAGATTAGATCTCTTTTGTACTTTCTCTCTCTAGTTATTAGGTAATGTTTGTAAATATAGATTAGGTAGATGAGGATAAAGTCTGGGATTTCCTTGGAGCAACAAGAGCAGTGAGCTACACGGATTGGAGAGCTTGAAAGGAGCGGAATGTTTGGAGACTGAAGAGCTTTGACAGAGTTTATTCTTATCCATTTATTTCCTCTAATTTTGTAATCCATAAATGTTGTCTTTATTGCTACTTATATTTTGTTCAATAGCTATGAACTAAGTATTGGCTCTAAGGTTATAACGGAACCCTTTGTTAGTTAAATTGACTGTCTTATCTCTTTGGTTGGCACCATATGGTTTGGTTTAATATATTCATGCTTAATGATTCTCACTAAGACGTTAGTGATGATTTTGGTAATCTATATGATATCGAAAGAAGGATTATAGATTTACACCTAAATATATTGGCATGTGATTATGAGTTTCGACTGCATAAGTGTGCGTAGAATAGACATATATCTGTGTGCCACGTGTGACCTAATTGAGAACTTATGCTTAAATCCTTGTTAGGTTAATTCGTATAGACATGTGTAGGATTATCACTTAGTTTGGATGTTCTTTTCTGTTCTATTCCCTATCGGGTGGATCTGGAGAGGATATGTTTGTGCATACCTCGACAGAGGTGTATGAGCACTTGTGTGTTCTCGGTCGACAAACTGTCGTGACCATTAAGACCAAAGAGAGAAGGGTAAGAAGTTTGATGAAGTATAGCACGCCAGGTGTTCGACGGAATGCCTGTGTGGGGTGGGAAATTATAACCTTAGCTTGTAATTCCTTCGATTACCATTCGTTATCCGTTTACTTGCTTTAATAATTAGTTATAACTAGTTTAACCACACTCCTATTAGTTTACTGTTCGAATAAGACTTAAGCGATACAAAGTTAGTATTTGGTAAATATTAGTGATAGTTCCTCGTGGGTACGACACTTTCCTTATCAGTGTATTACTTGTTAGACCGCGTATACTTGCGTGTGTTTAGTGATCGGTTTTTCGACCAACACTTCAGCAACACCATGTCTCCCACTTTGAATTCCAGCGGCCTTTGATGTGCATCTACATACTTCTTCATCCTCCTCATTGCTTTGCTTAGACTATCTCGTGTTATCTCAAGCATTTTTGTTCTAGCCCTTGCCCTTGCAAATCGATAGGCAGCAGGACAATTACCTCATGTACGCTGCACCGCCACATCATTCGGAGTCCTTGGCTGAAAACCCATGCTTAGCTCAAAGGGACTCGTACTCGTTGCAGAAGATTGATGCAAGTTGTAGTAAAACTGTGCTGGTTCAAGCAACTCCAACCAATTTTTCTGATTTGCAGTCACATAATGTCGCAGATACTCCTCGAGCAACTGATTCATCCTCTCAGTTTGTTCGTCTATTTGGGGGTGATTCGCCATGCTGAACTTTAATTCAGACCCAATCAATCCAAACAAAGTCGTCCAAAATCTGCCTGTAAATCGAGAATCTCGATCACTTATGATATCCTCCGGCAACCCAAAGTATTTCACCACGTTTTTGAAGAACAGTCCAGCAGCAACATCTACTGTGCGATCATGTGGTGCTGGGATGAACACCGCATACTTGGAAAACTAATCAACCTCTACAAAAATTGATCTCATCCCATCAACCTTCGGCAACAAAGAAATGAAGTCCATTGAGACCGATTGCCAAGGCCTGTCAGGAATGGGAAGAGGCTGCAACAACCCTGCTTCACTTTTTATCTCGAGCTTGTCAACTTGACAAACTATGCAAGACTTGACGTACGCCTCCACGTCATTCTCCATCTTTGACCAGTAGTACGAGCGAGACAGCAATGCCAATATCCTCTCGATGCCTGGGTGACCAGCCCATTTTGTACCATGCGTTTCATGCATGACTTGTCTCCTCAAGTTCCCTCCGCTAGGAACATACAGCCTACTGCCTTTTGCATACAGCAACTCATCTTCAATCCAATATCTTCGGACCAAGCCCTCTTGTACTTGTGAACTGAAGTTTTTGGTAAATCGCATCATTTAGGGACTGTTCTCTTATCTTGTCCAGGTACTCTGTCTCAACCACCGTGAGAGCAGTAACAAACTCCTAGACAACCTTCCGCTTCAACGCATCAGCAACTGAATTCTGCACCTTTGGCTTATGCACCCACACAAAGTCGAATTCTACCAAAAACTCCTGCCAACGTGCCTGCTTCGGAGACAGCTTCTTCTGAGTTTTGAAGTAGGTGTTGGCTACATTATCGGTAACCACCACAAACTTCATGCCCAGTAGGTAATGCTGCCACGTTTCTAAGCAATGCACCAATGCAGTCATTTCCTTTTCGTGAGTATTGTACCTTTGTTCAGCATCATTCAATTTTCGGCTCTCATAGGCAACTGGATGGTTGTCTTGCACAAGCACCCCACCAATAGTTCTGTCTGATGCATCAGTGTGCACCTCAAAAGGAATCTTGAAGTCTGTAAGTCTCAGCACGGGCTCCGATGACACTGCCACTTTTAAGTTGTCGAATGCCTCTTGACAGCCTACTAACCAGTCCCACTTTGTATCTTTCTTCAGCAAATCTGTTAAATGAGCCACCTTCTTAGAGTAGCCCTTGATAAACTTTCTGTAGTAGTTTGCCAGTCCCAAAAACGATCTCAAATCAGCAACTTTTGTAGGGGCAGTCCATTCAACAATGGCCTGGACTTTTCTCTCGTCCATTCGTACGTGTCCTTGGCTAATCCAGTGCCCAAGAAACATAACTTCTTCCCTGCAAAACTCGCATTTTTCTTTTTTGACATATAATTGATATTCCCTCAGTTTTTGGAATACCAATCTTAATGTTCCACATGACCATCTAGTGTTTTGCTATACACCACTATATCATCTAGATAGACAACGACAAACCTATCTAGATACTCATAAAAGACATCGCTCATAAAAACGTTGCTGGAGCGTTGGTTAAGCCAAACGACATTACAAGAAATTTGTATGAACCATAACTTGTCACACATGCTGTCTTAGCTTCATCAGCGGCAATCCTCACTTGCCAATAGCCTGCCCTTAAGTCCAACTTCGTAAAGTACTTGGCTCATGACAATCTGTCGAACAAATCAGCGACATTCGGAATAGGATACTTGTTTTGATAGTAACCTTGTTCAATGCTCGATAGTCGACGCACATTCTCATATAGCCATCTTGTTTCTTCTGAAACAGCACTAGAGCACCATAGGGAGCCTTTGATGGTCGAAGAAAGCCAAATTCTAACAAATCAGCCAACTGCTTTCTCAACTCAGTTAATTCTGCAGGTCCCATCCGGTAAGGGGCTTGAGTATGGGGTCTCGCACCCTGCTCCAACTCGATCTTATGATCAACAGCACGCCTTAGAGGAAGGGTCTTTGGGAGTTCTGGAGGCATCACGTCTTTGAATTGTTCCAGCAACTCACCCACAATGTCAGGCACCTCTTGAGTCAGACTTAGCTTGATGCTTGATCTTTATCAAAGCACACAGATAGGTCTCTTCTCCGCGTTTGAGTCCAGACTCAAGTTGTACTGCAGACAACAAGCCAACCTTTCGATTACCTTCCTTCTTCTCCTTGTTTGGATATATAGCAGTAACAAATCCCGGCATCTTGTCATCAGTGATCATCAACCCACCAAGATGTGGCATCACCATGCATTTAGCCGTCATCAAAAATTCTATTCCTAGTATGAGGTCAAAGTCATCCAAAGGAACAGCCATCAAACTGCACTTTCCCTCCTATGGGCCAACCTTTAAATCTGCCACCGCCGTGCCACGAATAGGTTGTGCCTCGGAGTTAATAGCCTTGATCTTGCTTGCGTTCTGCTGCAAGTCTAATTTAAGATTCTCCACTTCCCTTTCAGCAACAAAGTTGTTGGTAGCACCGGTGTCCACCATCGCCAGCACTTATCTACCATTGACAACAACTGATATGTACATCAGTCCACACGGAGTAGTAGGTGTCTTTGCCTTTTGGGTCTGCAAAGCACCTAGTAGTTGTAAAGGGTTCATCTGTGGTCCATCTGATGTTCCTTCTTCACTTGAGTCAGCAACTAGAGCATTCACCTTTTCACGTTTCGAGCATTCCTTCATCCGATGGAAACCCCCACATAGGAAGCAACCTTTGCTCTTGTCCTTGGACTGTCCATCAAATTTAGACTTTGACTGCTTGTCACCACCTTTCTTAGACTTCTTGTCCTTCTTGCCATCTTTGAATCCGCCCTTGTCTTTCTTTCCCATCTGTTTTTTCTTTCCATCAGCGTTAGAACCAGAAAACTTGTAGTCGACAAGGCCATCAGCCGCTAAAATTGTTGTGGGCAGGTCTTTAACACCCTGCCTACGCAATTCAGTCTACGCCCACTGTTACATACCCAACAGAAAATTGAACAATTTTTCCTCCTCGGACATGTTCTTGATGTCCATCATCAATGAACTAAATTCCTTCACGTACTCTCTAACAGATCCGGTCTGTTTCAAATACTTCAAACTGTCCCTCGCCAGCCATGAAGTATTGAGAGGCAGAAATTGATCCTTCAATTTCCTTCTTGAGAACTGCCCATGTCTTAATCTTCTGCCTGCCCGCACTCACATCATCCTCAGTTCGAGTTCGCCACCAGAGTTTAGCATCCTCCGTTAGGTACATACTTGTAATCGTGACCTTCTCTCGATCTAGGATATGGACAGCCACGAAGTATTGCTCCATATCTCATAAGAAATTCTCCAGTTCCTTGGCATTCCGACTGCCCCCAAAGGCTTTGGGTTTAGGAACTCTCACCTTCGTCGAGTGTCCATCTCCATTCGTTGGACCGATAGCCACAGCACGTCTCACCAGCGCCATGTCTTCAGCCATTTTCTCGAATCGTTCGGTCACTTTGAGGGTCCGATTTGTGACATCCAACAGATCCACAGTCATGTCGTCCACCTTTCTATTGAACTCGACAACATGATCTGCAACTTCAGCACGAAGGTTCTCCAATAGAGCAGATGATGCTCTGAATTGGTCAGCCAACGAACCTTCTTCACCAACCAGCCACGTACCCACGAAAGTTTCCAGCGCTTGTAATTTCTCCTGTAAATTGTTAATTCAATTTGTATTGTTCGCCATCGTTCGCTAACGAAGCTCTGATACCAATTGTCACAGGGATCTGACATAATTTTTTTTTGCGTCTATGCCCTCCTTGTGATGCACTGGTTCGCCCAACCAGTCAGCAACAATCACACACAAGCACACAGTCTATTATAGTTATCCACGCACATAATCAACACAGTGTTTACAGGACAACGTCCCAACCTTTTTTATTGCTCTCAATAGACAAGAAATACAATATCTGACTAAGGGTTGCAGACTCACACTTGATCAATGATCTCTGTCTTGCCAAGCCCCCATGCTATACATATATATAAGCATATAGAATTTAGGCTGCAGTTGACAACCCCAACTGCTAGGACATTCAGCCAATAGGAAACCAACATTTTGAATTTTAACTACCCACCAACTGCCCACTAGCAGGTGTGCACGCCCCATGATGTGCAACTGCTGGAGACATGCCAGTCATGTGCAAGGAGGTTGGCTAAGGTCTGTAACCGCCCATAACTGCTTGTCAGTTTGGTCTTGGTCCAGCTAGCCAACCCAATTAGCCCACAGTGTCAGACCCCGAATTTTATAAAATAAAAGTATTCAATTTTTCTATTTAGTAAATGGTTAAATTGATAAAAGTTTAAAGTTAAGGGTGATATATGTAAATTTTTAAAATGATCAAGTGGTTATAAAATATTCATTGTTGTCGGGGAATATTCGTTTGGTCGTGGAATATTCTTGTTGTCGGAGAATATTCGTACGACGGCGCAGCTATTTGTGGACCCCACAACAGAATAACTATCGGATATAGAAAGCGACAGAAATAACCTTTTTATAAAATAACGGCGTAGTTGTTACCGTTAGAACTGTTGAAATACCCGGTGGTTAAAATACAGTGATACGCAGTGTTGCACAGTAGCACACGGTATTGCACAGTATTTCGAATTATTGAGTCTTACGTGAGAAGGCACTTACTCAATTATTGTTACAGTAATTACTGTTCAATATTTTATATTATTGACTAAATAATTGTTACATTGATATTTTATTGACTCAATAATTGCTACGTTATATGATTGATTCAATAATTGCTACAGTGGATATTTTGTATTATTGATTCAATAATTGACACTGCACAGTATTTCACATTATCAACTCAATAATTCATATTATTTGAATAATATTATTAGATAGCATTATTGACAATGTCTAAGAAAGTTCTGTCTAGGAGGGGTTATTTAATTGCGCGCCAGTAAGGAGAAGTCCTTATCGGAAGGCCCCCTCTTTCCTAGAAACGACCTGGTTGTCAATATTGTAGTTCTGTAATATTATCTGTGAATAATTAATTATTAATTTATATGATAAGAAAATATTTATTTTGTGGATATTAAAGAAGGAATTGGCGCTGATGAGTTTTTATCAATATTTTGGTGTGAGAAATCATCTGTTTATGGATTTCGGATAATTTATGTTTGGAATTTGGAAAAACTTTCTTCTGCAAAGTTGTAGAGAATTAAATTTCCTATAGAAAGATATCGAATTTGTATTTTTCTGACGAAGGGGCTATTTATTACGAATTATTGAAGTTTCAGAAAATAAATATTTTTTAATAAAAAGGTGGGACCCCACTTTTGTTGAAAATTATGATTTTGGGTAGCAGCCGGCGGCGGAGGAAATTTTAAAAAAAAATATTTATTATTTTAGTCTCCTTTGGCATCCTAAGCTTTTCCTATAAATAGGGTGCTTAGGTTAGAATTAAAAATCACACCAGAATCAGAAGTTTTCTCTCTCTATAATATCGAGCGTATTTTTGTGAGTATTTTAATACTTTGAGTATTAGTATTCAGTGCAAGTTTTTTTCGATATTATATCCGATATTCTAGCCAGAAGTACTATTCTTTTGAGGTAAGGGATGGTAAGGGATGTTATTTCTTACATGAATGATGTTATTCTTTTCAATATCATTATACCAAAATATTGGCATGGATTTTATTATGAAATTCTCACTTTTTCCGTCGGAGTTACTATTCATGTATACGACACTATTCACGTATACGACACTATTTACAAATACGGTACTATTCATGAGTACTATTCACGAAGTATGATTTTTCTTATGAAATTTCTATCTTTTTCGTGTCGGGGTTACTATTCACGTATACGACACTATTCACGTATACGGCACTATTCACTTATACAGTACTATTCACCGAAAAATTAAATTTTCTTCTATTTGTCCAAGTTGCCTGTTAAGGTTCATATCTTTGATTGGATCTAAGTTTTGAGCTTTATTTTTGAATTTTGCTCCACAAAGTATTATTATGGAGTATTTTTGAACTTGGAGATCGATGTTTTGATCATATTATTTTTATTATCATATATAACATTTTTATAATCCTGGTGATGAAATTTCTCTTTGACTTGAGTGTAAAGATGGGTAGATTATCGGTATGATCATGACTATAGATTCTCTTTGGCCAGTAGTGCAAAAATGGATTGTTGACTAGTATGTTCATGACCATTGAATTTACAATTGAATATCTTTAGCTTAAGGGCAAAGGTGAATTGATCAACATGGTTATAATTATTGTTTATATAAATTCTGAAATGGTTAGATATTTTTTTGAGATATGAATATCTTTGGCCTGTAGCGCAAAGATGAGCTGTTGATTTGTGAATATCTTTGACATGTAGTGCAAAGATGACCTGTTGTTGAATATCTTTGGCCTGTAGTGCAAAGATGAGCTGTTGATTTGTGAATATCTTTGGCCTGTAGTGCAAAGATGGATGATTAATTGTTGAATATCTTTGGCTTGTAATGCAAAGATGAATTGATTAACATGATTATGAACAGGAACTATGATTTGGTATAACCATGATCTTTGGTGTTTCATGTAAAGACAGGTGATGAGAATTATCTTCGTCCTGAGTGCGAAGAGGAATTCATCAAGATAATTATGATCATGAACTTACATGATTGTGGACAGGAATTGTTGATTGATGTTACAGGGATAAAATATTATTGATGGACTTTTAACATGGAGAAGATAATAGACATTATAGTCTATTTGACTCTTCTAATGGATTGCTCGTTCCGCTACAACTATGGTTGAAAAGTTTTACCATATGTTTAAATCTCTGATTTATTACTGATGAAAACTATTGATAATATAATTATCTTTAGTCATGATATTCTTTACTGGGCTATTTGTACTCACCCTTTTGCTTCACAATTCCTTTCAGGTAATAAGAGTATAACGGGGTCGAGCAGGGATAACAGGAGAATAGAGTGATGGTCTATAGCTGTTGAGATTTTCCATAAAACAGTATGAGAAGAATTATATTGAGAATTTAAAATATGTGTGTCGTATTTTATACGTCATTTTAACAGTTGATTTTGGTGAACCAAATAGGCTGAGGTGAACCCAACTTTGGAAGGGTGTTTTGTCACTATCATACAAGATGTCTAATCACCTACAACTTCGGGTTATCATAAGACATGGTTGTGCACATCCACTTGCTGATTATATCTATGAGCACTACCTATATAATATTGGAGTTTGGTTGAAATATAATTCTCAATTGGAGACAATGGAGATAATTATATGGCAAGAGAAGACCCACCATTGGAAAGAACATGATAGTAATCTTCTCATTTTTCTTTGGGGTCTATTGGGTCAACCAAGGGTAATTCTCAAGTCATATGATATCTATTATAACTTAGATGCATGGCCTCCCATGTACGAAGGTTTTCTTGAGCATTTTCCAAAGATTTTAATTCCTAAAACAGTTATTGACTGTACCTTTCTGTAACGTATTATTGATTTGAAGTATGGGCACTGTATTAGTATTGAAACTCACAGTTTAATTATGGTTGTATTTTGTACGACAGTTTAAAAGATAGAATTTGAAGATTTGTATTTGAAATTTTTGTTGAGTGTATTTCGTGGCGACCCAGAATGGGTTGGGTGGATTGGACCTATTTTGGGGGCGTTACACACAGCGTCTGCCCATCTTGTTGATGTCTTAACCCACAGTGTCTTCTCACATTGTTGATGTCTCAAGCCCACGAGTTGCCCAACATGTTGCCACCAAATACTTTATCCAGCTAGCCCACACGAATGTCCACCTGACCACGAACTTGCCTAAGGTGTTTCCCGGTTCTATTGTGCACGTCCAGCCCATGCGTCTGTCCACATGCTTCAGCCTTGTTGCATGTTGGGCATCAGCCCATGCCATGCTTGCATGCTGGGTGCCAACCCATGCCATGCCTTGACATACCAAGCCCAACGACTGCCCAACAGCGTTCTTGCTTGTTCATGCCCAGCTCATGAACGATCTTTGATGATCCAATCCAAGCCACCAATATGATGTTTGACATTGTTGGAGGGGAGCCCAACAATGTCCCAACGCCCCGCACGCATCACCTATGGCACCTGCCCATGGTCCCGGGTAAACTTCACGGAGTACCCTTCCCCAATAGTAGCACTTATGAAAAAAACCAAGTTGCCACGACTGGACATCAGGTGTGTCTAAGGAGTCATAACGTAGACCTTATGGATTTGATAGTTTTCTGACATGCGCCCATTTGCTGCTCAATGACCCAAGTTGCTGCATAGTGTCGACCACTGCTGCACAACGCTGCTCAATGGCCCAAATGGTCGAGTGTCAAACATGTCTTGCTAGTTAAGTGCGCCTAGCGCCCTTGGCTGCCGCACGCTGCCGCACACTGCTGCTCACGAATGCCTTGTTGAGTGTCAAGGCTTGACTTGACATGCTATCTGAGCGTCCCGCAAGCCAAGTGCGTGTCAACCTACTAAGGGGCTAACACTAGGCCTATACCTGACCTATTATGTACGTGACCGTAGTTGAACTTAGATTTGAAATTGTTAGGTAAACTACAACACCGAAAAGATAGCTAGCTTGGATAATATTCAATGAAGTTTCCTCTTCAATTGCATGTATGACTAGGAATCTCTCATTCGAGCAATGCTACTAACACATAATTTGGATCACATAAAATTCACATACACACACATGCATATTTACGGGCCTTGCATGTCACGCAGGGCCCACAGTATGCAAGTGTGTGTATGTGAGTATTACGTGACTTAAAATTATATAATAGTAGCATTATTTTTATATTTAATTTACTCTAACATTATTTTCTAAGATTAAATAGAAGGGTTCCTTTCCTTTTTTAATAGAAATTTGTTGAGATTCAAATATATATATATATATATATATGAAGCCTCATAATTTAGTTTATAAACTATCACTTTCACTTTTGAAAATATTAATTATGTGTTAATGTTATTCATAGACAATAGTTTTGTAGCTTCTCATTATAACTTTTCACGTCTTCCAATTCTACTTTTAACAAAAGCTTCTCATCCTTTACACATGCTTTCAACTTCCCCTATCACTCTGTTCTCAACTATTTTCACACTTTAGCACTTGCAATATATATATATATATATATATATATATATAGATGATAGTCATGATCCATAATAGTTGTAATGCATATTATTCCAACAAATGCATCTTTTATCGTCTAATATAATTTAACGGGCTATATTAATGGAGATTTAAGCCTTGCCACTACTCGCAGAGGCAGACAATTTTTTTTTACCTGCCTTTACTAAGAATAGAGGCATAGAGAAATGTTCTAAATATCCTCACTTTAGTTATATTTAAATAATTTTAATATATTTATTTGTAATATAATTTATATTAATTAAATCAAATTATATTACAATATGGAGTTTAAATTTTAAATAATTGACAATGTTAAATTTATTACTTAAGAAATTAGTTATACAAATCAATACATTAAATATAATTGACAATGTTAAATTTTATTACTTAAGAAATTATTTATACAAATAAATACATTGAACATAATTGACAATTTTAAATTTTATTACTCAAAAAAATATTTATAAAAATAAATGCATTAAATACAATTGACAATGTTAAATTTTATAATTTAAGAAATTATTTATACAAATAAATATATTAAAACAATTTAAACCTAACTAAAGTGGGGGTATTTAGAACATTTCTCCATACATAGATCGGAAAAGAAAACCCTGCTGCTGCCCTTTGGCTAGCTTTGTCAAATCAGGTTGGCCCTAAATGAGCCAAATCTCATGTAAGATTTCTTTGTCGGTGGTATAAATCAAATGTTCAGAAGCAAGTTTGAAGAGAGCAAGGCTTTCCTTTCCCTACCATCTATCTAACAAACATAGAATGATCAGAAACATATCAATTACCACTCAAGTGAGATCTCTAACAGACAGCACGCCAGACTTTAAGATGAAAATATGGTGGAGAGTGTTCCTCGCACCATCCTACATCTACGCTGAACCTACAAACTAGTAGTAGTATTTCTCTATCTCATGTTTCCTTCCTGAAAATAATAGATTAAAAGTCCAAATACAAGACATTTAAAAGAAACTGAAACTAGAATATCAAATCAACATTTTCCCTTGTTTAAATAACCATGTAAAAAGCGCCTTGTTGGGGGTAAAACAGAATGAACCATTTTTTTCAGTCACCTACTACTATTACATACTATATAATAACATATGAGAAAAATTGGCCCAAAAAAGAGGATATGAAATAAATACCAAATTTGCTGTGTTCTCATTCCCAGCCCAGTTGACGAGCTCGTTGCTCCCACAAAAATGTCACCTTCCTCTCTTTTGTTAGCAATGCCTCTGCGCGCTCTCTCGCCTGCTCACAGGTTTCAGTGGCAGTGTTGCACTTCTCTGCCTCCCTTTGATATTGTAAAGCCAGCCTTCGTGCTTCACCAAAAGTAATATTCATGTGGCGCATATGCTCCTCCCCAACAACTTCCTGTAGCTTCAACTCTTCAGTTAGAAGGTCAACAAACTGCTTCTCCATTTCTTTATTGAGATCCAGGTCATTCTTCCCACAATCTGAACCACCACCCACAATCAAAAACATGAATGGAAGACCATCACATAAATACCCATGATCATTAAAAAGATACTCCTATTTTCAGAACCTCATTTGCACTATAATGTGCTAGCATTGTTATTAGGGGCGGGCAACATGAAACACTTCTTAAAAATTCTCGAAGAAATAGAGCACATGTACAAAATACTTTTAGATCTGAAGGAATGAAATATCAAATTATAAATTATTGAGCTAGTTAAGGATTAAATATTCACAAAGAAATATAACACATTGACACCTTTTTAAGATCTTATGGAACGAAATAAACTTAACACCATTGTTCATGCTTCTGGCGTTGTCAGTTAAATACTGAAATCTATAGAGATGCATCTCCTAGTATCATACAATCATGCTTCAAAAGAAAAACCTGCATCAACAGATTGAATGTATAATCTGCTCCCAGTGTGCAAGTTCAACACCAGGAACTTAAAATAGCATACTGAGGAGCGCCTATGCATCAACTGAGAACACTTGCATACACATTACTCAAGTTTCCAGGCCATAGGAGGAACAAAACTTAACCGGTTTTAAATAAAGTACTATACGATAGTCAAAGATAATTGCAAGTCCTCTGTATTAAGTAGAACAACTTCACAGGCATAAATAACAATGAGGAAACAGTTGGCAGGATCTAATTCTATTCACCTCGACCAAGAATAGAAAATAAGGCTAATCCAAAGCCAGAGAGAGACCAGAACAAAAACTGATCCAACAAATCATCATCATCCAAGCTCACTAACAATCCTTCATCATAGTCTATCAGTAGTTCAACATAGCTTCCACTCGTCAGCAAAAATTTAAGGGTCAACCTAGTCTCCACTCTCCATTCATCACAAACTTGCTACTTCTATGCATCTACAGGTTAGTTGCAATGTTTACTTATATTTATTATATATGTATTCATACTATTAATTTGACCAAGGAAAGAACATGCATAACATCTTGGTGGATGACAAGGTGATGATCTTTTTATAGCTCTCCGCATATTGGTCTATTTCGGCAACCTGGGAAGAAGACTGGTAAAATTGAGTCTCGTAACCCCAAACTCCACCAAAAACAATTTCCGGCAAAAAGCTTAATCTTGCTCTGGTCCAATTAGAATGTCATGGATGAAAACCATGTTTTTGGCAGAGTTTGAGTCCGCAGTTGACATATTTAGATATAATAAAAAAAATCATACCTTTGTTTAAAATTGCACACTTTAGTCTTTAGATGCTAAATAATACTTTTCAACAAAATACATTACAAAATACTATGTCTAAAAATGTCTTTTTATGAATGTCTTACAATCCGTGCCATAAATATGGTTTTCACTGTCGTACTAACTTAACTATTTTTGACCTTGAAATATAGGATGATTATACAGACTGATAAAATAAAGTGCCATGTCTCAATATTCAAGTTAAATCTGAATAATATTCATACCAGATGGGGAAAACTCTGGTCAAATCTAAAATACAAGTTAAATTGGACTGCGAACTCTTACCAAGTACAGAGAGATTGACCAGACCTGTAAAAAGGAATCAAAACAACACTTAAAAAGATAAGTGACATATATAAATACATAAATGAGGACTGTTATTTAAGTATAAAAAACAATAAAGATAGTTATCACTAACGTAACATTACTATCCAAAAGCACCTGTATAATACTTCACTGACAGGGACATAAAAAGCAAGAGATACGTATACACACTATGTTTTAGTTGTGACCACCCTAGCTGTCTGAAACCCAATTTGCAAAAACTCTAGTCACAGAAACCGTAATTTAGGAAACCCTAGCTTCCTCAAAATACTGTTTCAAAACTTAATATATGGTTCAGCACTTCAACTGTATGTATATTGGTTTTTAAGGGAGAAAAGAAAGAAAGAACAGAGTTTTTAAGGCTTTCTATTGTCTCTAGTACCAAAGAACCTGACTTGACAGTGTTAAATTAGTGGTGTGCCCATGATAACATGTCCTTGCAAGATTATATATTGTTCACACCAGAAAGCATGCAATGGATCTTAGAATTTTATTTTATTTTAAATAATAAAAAAACAAAAATGTTGTTTCTTTACTGAAAAAAAGGGGTAGCGCTTATGTTGGTTTATGATTTTAATAATGACAATATATTTATTTGTGCTTTACATATTTTAATATGTTTATGCATGTTAATTATTTAATGGATTGCGTGGATTGATTTCATAATGGGTTGATTAAATAATATAATATGTTACTTTGTATGGTGGTTAGCCCAAAAAAATTTATTACAGGTTACCATGTGATTATAGCAGTATATGAGAGTTACTCTGTTTTAATACTCTATCTATATCAATGTGGCTTCATTTAAAGAGTCCAAGATTGCTGAAATTCTGTTTGACTATGAAGACCCATTCTAAACCAAAATTGCAGTATGTTTCGAATTTGAAGTACAAAGCTGAAACAGATTAATAGTAATCTGTTATATTTTATTCAACAAAACTGGGATATATCTTTTATATATATATATATATATGAAACAGATTAATAGTAATCTGTTATATTTTATTCAACAAAACTGGGATATATCTTTTATATATATATATATATATATATATATATATATATGCTGTTACAAATTCAAATATGAATTAGTGTATTTCAAGGAGATTGGAATCTGAGATGTTGAATTCAGAATGACATGTAACAGGATTGGTAAGATTGGCTTTATCTTTAATATTCTTTATTTCCTTCTATTAAACCTGTTATATATATATATATATATATATATGTGTGTGTGTGTGTGTGTGAATTAGTATTGTTGGACTTCTGTTAATATATATATATATATATATATATATATGGTTACCAATTCAAATTGGATTTGGAGATTTTCTAGGACTCTAACAGTAATATTAGTTAAACTCTTTTATTCGGCAAATCATATTGTTTATCCATATGGCTGAATATTATATCTATCTGTTAGAGATAACATTTATTTGTTATCATTATGAATGGCTTTAGCCGTTGCAGATTACTATATATATATACTCACAGTGCTTGGCTAAAAGACTACAAGACTACGAGACTTCCAAGCGGAAAGCATTCTGAATCTATCTGAGTTATCATCTAGGTGCTCAATCATTCTTTAATCTCAGAATACTAGCAGTCTTGTACTCTTCCTTTAACATATTGTAATTGGGTTTAAGTCTATGTTGGCTTAGGGGAGTTATTAGTATAATATTCATTCTGTGTGGCGAAGAATCGAAGTCTCAGAGGTGAGAGCTGTTGCAGAGGTGTCCGGACGATTTTTTGTCATAACAGGGAGTTTTCATTTTACCGTGTAATTATTGAATATTATATTAATAAAGTAAGTCTCTAATACCTTTTGGTATTGAACGTGGATTAGGCTACTAGACTAGAGGATAGGGGCTGAACCACGTAAAAAATCTTGGTGTCTTTTACATTCTATCTTTACAGTTTGATTAGTTGAGCATTCTGCAGATTTTTTATTTAGTTCGTTCTTGAAATTATAACTAATACGGACAGGTATTAACCGTCTGTTTATAGCAGACGAAGAACATACACTAATACGGACAGTGTTAGGGTGTCCGTTTATAAGCTGCATATATAGCTTTTAAAAATTGTCCATTGTAGATCACTATTGGGTATTTACACCTATTCACCCCCGTGCTATTTAGAGAATTACATTTGGTATCAGAGCAAGGCTATACTAATATTGATCGTTGTAGGTCGTAGAGGAAGATCATATGGCACACCTAAATTTTCAAGAAGGTCAATCCACAAGCCGACCACCTCTATTGATAGGAAGCGAGAACTTCAACTTCTGAAAATTCAGAATGAAGATTTATCTCAAGAGAGACCCATGGGAATGGTGGGTGGTTGATAATGGACCCGTCATTCCAAGACATGATGATGGTAGACCCAAGACTCTCATGGACATGGATGCAAATGAAAGCTACATGTTTTCCTACAACTCAAGAGCCATGAACACCTTGCTAAGCGAAATGGTCCAAACTGAAATTGATAAAGTATCATCGTGCAACACAGCGAAAGAAATGTGGGATACTATCTTGACAAGCCACGAATGTACTTCCAAAGTCAATGAGGTGAAGTTAAGTATGCTAATGCAAGAGTATGAACTATTCAAGTTAGAAAAGGATGAAACAATCAATGAAGCTCAAGAGAGATTTCTCACAGTAATGAATTCACTAAGTATGCTAGGTCGAAAAATTGATCAAAGGGAAATAAACAGAAAACTACTAAGAGTCATGCCTAAACGATTCGCACCAAAGGTTACAACTCTTCAAGATTCAACAACAATCAGTACCATGGAAACTCTCACCTTATTTGGAGAGCTTGAAGAATTTGAAAATCAACTGAGGATGTATGATGATGAAGATGAGGCACCAATAAAGAAGACATTGGCACTGCAAACCAAAAGCAACATGAAAGGTGATGGCGAAGACTTTGATGAAGAAATTGAAATGCTCTCAAGAAAACTCGAGAGACTACTTCAAAGGAAGAAACAAAGGAAGAATCAAAAAGGTAGTTCAACTCCAGTGAGTAAGTCCAAAATAGAACAAGAAGAAGAAACTGTTCAACTCTGTTTCATGGGACTTGAAGATGATGATCAACTTGAGGTAACAAATTTTCATGAAGCTTTTGAAATATCTATGCCTGATTATATTGCTTTACAAAATGAAAATCAACATCTCAAAAAGAAAACTGCTTATTTTAAGAATTGTGTAAATGAGCTAATGAATGAAGTTAAGCCACTTATTAAAGAGATAAAAGAAAATGAATATTTTAAAAATGAAAATGAAGTTTTAAAAGAAAATTTGAAAATGAGAGATGCGTGCATAGATACTTTTAATGATGGAAAAATGATGAATGTGCAACATGATGATAATGTAACAAATGCAGAAATAGCATCTTTAAAAAATGATATTGCTAAATTTGTGCAAGGAGAAGAGAACCTAAATGTTATGTTAGGGGCACAAAGGTCTAGTCTTGATAAACAAGAAATTGGGTATAATTCTATTAAAAATGTAGAAAATAGAACTAATAATAATATTAGAATGATTAATAGGAAACCAATGCATAAACCACTTTATTGTTCACCGTTTGTTACTTGTAAAAAATATGGTTTTAAATGTCATTTTGATTCTAATTGTAATAAAATTAGAATAAAACAAATTTGGGTAAAAAAATGTGATTTATATGCTACTAACCCAAAAGGACCCAAGAAGATTTGAGTACCAAAAAGGTAGAAACAATTTGTTTGTTTTGTAGATATCTCAAGATCAAAAAGGAGACGAATCCTACTTTACTTTGAGAGAGTAAATTACCTATAAGTTATTTGGTGGAATTTGTAAGTATCCCATGCCATGGTAAACCAAGGGTGATTCATAACATTATTTATTCTAAAGTTTTTATTGTGCTAAATGTTTCATATTTAATACACATGACAATCATGATGAAGAATCTGTATTTAAAAAATTTTATGAACTTAACCATGATCTGTCAAAAGATAAGGATACTGCAAGAAATAAAAATCTGAATCGTGGAGCACAAACTGTTACATCCGTACAGCCTAAGCCGTCCAAAGCAGAAGGAAAAATAGATGAAATCAGGCAGCCTGAGCCGTCCATTTTAGTTGAAGACACAGAAATGCAGACTCCCACAAACAGATAGCCAAAACCGTCCTGAATTAGAAAAAAATTATGATGAACAGTCTGATGTATCACATGACGTACTAGAGCCCGAACCTGTTGAACAAATGTCCAATGTCAGGCTTCCTAAATCGTCCCGAACTGTAGGAAATCATCCTCCAAGTCTGATCATCGAAATCTCAACATTAGGATGTCCACGAGAAGAGGTTTTGGAGAGATTTGTTTGCTACACTAAAGAGCACATCTATCAAGCTTATTACTGGTAACAAAATGTTGATATATAAGTAACAAATCACAAAGGTATGATATATTTTTTTTACTTGCTATTAGTGATTTTGTTATAAGCTTGCTAAATTGAAATGATTTTTTTGTTAATATCAAAGGGAGAGAGATAACTAAATTGATATGCAAACTTGTGTTTAATGATTAATATGCATGGTCTTATTTTTTTTTATAATGACAAAGAGGGAGAGAAAAATATGTGTAGTTATGTTGACTGGTTTCTATGAATATGTTACATATGGTTCAAGTCATTTATTGCTCCTTAATATGCATACATTTAGGGAAAGCCATATATTTAGGGGGAGCATGTTAATTACAAAATTTAATATATTGTCATTATCAAAAAGGGGAGAGAATGTTGGTTTATGATTTTAATAATGACAATATATTTATTTGGGCTTTATATATTTTAATATGTTTATGCATGTTGATTATTTAATGGATTGCATGGATTGATTTCATAATGGGTTGATTAAATAATATAATATGTTACTTTGTATGGTGGTTAGCCCAAAGAAGTTTATTTCAGGTTACCATGTGATTATAGCAGTATATGAGAGTTACTCTTATTTTAATACTCTATTTATATCTATGTGGCTTCATGTAAAGAATTCAAGATTGCTGAAATTCTGTTTGGCTATGAAGACCCATTCTAAACCAAAATTGCAGTATGTTTCGAATTTGAAGTACAAAGCTGAAACTAGATTAATAGTAATCTGTTATATTTTATTCAACAAAACTGGGATGTATCTTTTATATATATATATATGATGTTACAAATTCGAATATGAATTAATGTATTTCAAGGAGATTGGAATCTGAGATGTTGAATTCAGTGACAGGTAACAAGATTGGTAAGATTAGCTTTATCTTTAATATTCTTTATTTCCTTATATTAAACCTGTTATATATATATGTAAATTAGTATTGCTGGACTTCTGTTAATATATATATATATATATATATGGTTACCAATTCAAATTGGATTTGGAGATTTTCTAGGACTTTAACAGTAATATTAGTTAAACTCTTTTATTTGGCAAATCATATTGTTTATCCATATGGCTGAATATTATATCTATCTGTTAGAGATAACATTTATTTGTTATCATTTTGAATGGTTTTAGCCGTTGCAGATTACTATATATATATATATATACTCACAGTGTTTGGCTAAAAGACTGCAAGACTACGAGACTTACAAGCGGAAAACATTCTGAATCTATCTGAGTTATCATCTAGCTGCTCAATCATTCTTTAATCTTAGAATACTAGCAATCTTGTACTCTTTCTTTAACATATTATTTAAGTCTAGGTTGGCTTGGGGGAGTTATTAGTATAATATTCATTCTGTGTGGCGAAGAATCGAAGTCTTAGAGGTGAGAGCTGTTGCAGAGGTGCAAGGAGGGGCAGAGGTGTCCGGACGATTTTTTGTCATAACAGGGAGTTTTCATTTTACTGTGTAATTATTGAATATTATAAATAAAGTGAGTCTCCAATACCTTTTGGTATTGGACTGTGGATTAGGCTACTAGATTAAAGGATAGAGGCTGAACCACGTAAAAAATCTTGGTGTCTTTTACATTCTATTTTTACAGTTTGATTGGTTGAGCATTCTGCAGATTTTTTATTTAGTTCGCTCTTGAAATTATAACTAATACGGACAGGTATTAACCGTCCGTTTATAGCAGACGAAAAACATACACTAATATGGACAGTGTTAGGGTGTCCGTTTATAAGCTGCATACATAGCTTTTAAAAATTGTCCATTGTAGATCACTATTGGATATTTACACCTATTCACCCCCCTCTAAGTGTGCTATTTACAGAATTACAACTTAAGGCAAACACAAGTTTCTATCATGGTAGCACGGATATATAGAATCATGATCAATAAGTTCTACTTCCTATGCCTATAACAATCACTAACTAAAAAACATAAAGAAGAAGGATGAATGAAGAGTGAACCCAAAAAATCTTTGTTGAACCCCTTGAGAATAGTGCATATTCTACAACCTATACCCATAAACTAATTATAAATTTATAGTAAAACTATGTCTACATGTGATGTGGTCATTATTGTCAGCTCAGTTCAACAACTGCAATTATATGTAATCAGCTGAATCTTCATCGATTCATATACTCTTTAAACCCAATGTCCTAATACCCGACTCTTTTTACTTTTGTGGAACCGAAAAATAAGATTTCTAGCTATATTAATATCTTCTCAATGAAAACAACACAGGAAATTGATTAGGTCATTTTAGGCATGATACATAATAAGGATTACATTTTATTCTCTGAAAAAGGACCTCACGAAATAAGATGCAAAATGAGTCCTACGATTGGCATCGAGCAACAAGAACCTAAGGAAAAAACAATAAAAACCAAAACTAGCAGGAAGTCAATCCATTATGTTAAAATCATTTCTGATTCAGGACCTTCTGGTGCAATATGTTAGCATGTAAATGGATGTTTCCAAAACCCAGAACTAACCCTGATAACTGAATCCTACCAAAAGCAAAAACAATGTGGGTCCGGTGAATTCAATTTTAAACATATATATATATATAAGTCAAATATCACAAGAAAAAGGGTAAGGATACCCAAAACCAAAAAGTCATCAAATGATAATGCTTACAGAGAGAGAGAGAGAGGAAATGCATATACCGGGAGCAATTTTGAGGATAGAGAGAGGAGGGGGGCAGTCACAGTTGCAAGGTGGGCAAGATGAAGAGTTTGAGAGGCTGATGCCCTTCTTGAATTTCCAATAAAGAGCAGGTCCACATACACACAGAGCTGAAGCAATTGCGAAAATCACCAAGCAACACCTTACCCACGTCCCTGAACTACGCCGAGACATCCCGACACTGGCAGTATTATGATTACTCGGATCAGATACTGTAATCAATCGTTTCTACTACTGCCTTTTACATCTACAAATTTCTCAATAAGAGACTGAGGGAGGCTGGGAGGGCCTGCCTGTTGGCAAACAATAAAAGAGATTCATCGTCATTGGACGCGCATCGGCGTAATTGAATCCTACTGCTGTCGGTGCAGACCCAATTTTTGTTTTATTTGTTTTTAATAAGCATGTTTAAAATTAAAATTGAATAACAAATTTATAAAATAAAAGAGTTGTCCACATAATAAATGAGGATTATAGGACATCTTCTAGAATAACTTATTATTTTAAAACGACTTATAATATAAATTTTAAAATAATTTATAAGTTGGTATAAGTTGTGATTTAGAGGGGGTTCGAAATTCCTTATAAACACTCAACTATACTTATAAATCAGTTTGAAAAAGTCAAAAATGTTTGATAAATTAATTTTAAAATTGTTTATAATCACTTTTTATTTAAATAATCAGAAATTTTAATTTGAAGTTTATGATTATTTGTCAAATATAATAATCATGTTTGACCAAATCTATTACTATTTATCTCTATTTATTTTAATAATTCTAATCATTACCGATATTTACTTTTCAAACATTTCATTTAAGTAATTTACACTTGAAAAAAACAATAAAAAAAATTATAGCAAACATTTTTTCACTTGTTATTACTTTATGTGTTTTTTATTTACCAAACACAAATTATATTTTTAAAATTGATTATAATCAGCAATATTAATCAAAATCAGTAATCACTTTTTTTAAATAATCTCAAACATACTATTATAAGTAAAAATATTTAGCGTCATTTTAACTTACAAGTCATAAATTAATTTATAAAGTCACCAATTAAAATGACTCATAAGTTATTTTAAATTTTAACTTATAAATCATTCTATATTTTAATTTATAAATTCATTTTAAAATAAGTCATTCTCGAACATATCCTTAATCAGTTAACTTAATCAAAAACGCTAGACAAAAAAAATTATTTATACTTCACTCATACATAGTTGAGTCTCGAATATATTATTTATTCAAACTCAACTAGTTATAAAAATTATCAAGTTTACAGTCGAATCGAATATTAACAAATATAATTTTTTATTGTAGTACTCTATTTAAATATTTGTCAAATCAGGTCAAATAGTTCACGAGTAACTCGTAATAGTATCTACTCAAGTATTTTTTTACTATTTAAAATATTTTTATATTAAGTTACTTTATTTTAAGAAAGTAATACATAGATAAAATATAAATAAAAAACAAATATGTATACGGAATGGTCAAATAGTTTGCGTTGATGTTAGGTTGCTTAATATGAAATGGATTGTATATATACATATATATATATATAAATGTATTAATACAAAAAAGTTAATATTTGAAAAGTAACATGTATAAATATGTCCAAAAGAATATTTTTCAAAGTTGGGCTTGGGCTACTAAGCTAATTTCAGTATGTAGCCCAACTACGTTAAGACGGTTTAAAGCGGTCGTTAAGACTGTTTAAAGCGGGTCGTGTCGTGCAATATTGTTAGGGTTTAACAGCATCATGCTCTCTAGCTCCTACCCTCTCCCATCTATCTTCCCACTCTGCAAGCCAGATATTTTCGGTAAATATACTTATCTCCCTCTATAATTTGCATTATATATATATATATATATATATTTATATATATTATATATGTACGCGTTTATCAATACTCTACTTATTAGAGAGTGTAGGATGTTTGGAGCAATTTGTACAGTTGTAGGTCAGGTTGAACATAAATTTCACTTGTGGTGCTTGTATTTTCAATTGTAAAATTTTCTGTAAAGTAAAACCTAATTTTAATTTATATTACTCTGTACTAATTAAGAAGTATCGGAAAATTCATTAACAAACAATATATTTACTAATTTGTGTTCTTGTGCTGATTTCACATTTTTGTTGTGTTTGCATTTAAGCTGAATTTCTGAATGATCTGCTTGGAATTTTTAGCTAGGAATCATGGTCGAGGAAGAACCGAAGTCTCTCACGTACATAGATGAAGTAGTTTTGAAGAAAAGGAAAAGCAATGAAGATTGGGCAATTAGAAGGAAACAACAGCTGGAGGAGAGGGTGAAAAAATCTAAGGGTGATAATTTCGTCATCAAGAAGCCCGAGCAATTCATCAGAGAGTACCGAGACAAAGTAAATATATATTTTTGTTGTTGAATTATTGGGCATGAAATTAGTCTGTGATTTAGGTTGCTTAAATTTGTTTGGTTCCTGTAAAATTGTTAATACTTTTGATGTTTGAAACTGTCTAAATTTATTTTAACATATTGATTGGTTAAGTTAAATGGTTTTTCTTTTGGTTACTTATTTTTGATTTTTTTCTAATAATTGGCAAGTCTCACACTCTCACTTACAATATTGATACTTAAATGGGCTTTTTAAGTTTATTTGTTGATGATTATAGGAGAAAGTAGATTGTATTGTTGTGCATCAGAGTGCTGGGACTTAAAGACCCTCTACCAATTTTGAGGATATGTAATATTGTAAGAGATTAAATGCCACCAAAAAAATGGGCAAAACATTGTGAAGCTTTAAGTTCTCGCTGGAACCTTCAGGTGTCAGCTTATTTAAAATTTTCAAAAGATCATTTCACATTGTTGAACCTGAACAACCGAATTTTTGCTGTTTGGAGCTATAATAGAAGGTTTGATGGAGAGATTATTCTGTAGCAATCGCAGATGAGTAGAATAACGAGTGATATATTGAGTTTACATAGGTGTGTCTTATCTGGCAGTGTTGATGTCATATTAGGCTATTAGCTTAATTCCATGACTATTTGGACCACCCTCAACCCCAAGACCTTGTATTGTATCAGGTCAATGAAAGTACATTTTATATATACAACCTGACATGTACTTTATCTAATAATTGTTTATGGATGCACTGGAATAAATATCTACACAGTAATCTCACTTACCCCTTGTGAATTAGGAACTTGTTCATGTCTGCCTTAATAGAAGACACTTGATTAGCTTTGCAGCTAATAGGCATGTAACGATCTTCTGTATCCTACTGCTCCTTCAGATATTTGCAACATCATTCGTGCCTTCAGTTTACATGCATTTTTCCTAGGGTCTCAAATGTCCATTAGTTGCCCATCCAGAAGAGTGGCGTGATAGCTGTCTCTTGACATGGTTGGTAGTGACATTTGGAGTCTTGAATGCTTATATAATTAATAGCTTATTTAATAAGTATGATCTCTTGGTAGACTTAGTTTGTTGTAAAGAAAAAAGTAGTTTGTATTGTTTCACAAGAGGCAGATTTGATTGGCTTGGTGGAAATCAAAGTCAGGCACGCACCCATGTTGGAGTATTTAGATTTTAGCTTCCATTGTCTTGGTTCTTAGCTGGTGTCAGTCACTGTCAGTGTAGACACTAACTGGACATGTACCCAGGAGTTGGACCTCATCCAAATGAAGTACAGGGGGAGCCGACGAAAGCAGGCATTGGTGACACCAGAATCCAAACTCCTTTTTGTCATACGCATACAAGGGTGGGTTGTTAATGTCATTGTTGCAATTATTTTCCTATATTTATGCTATTTCTTTTTGTGATCCCCATTTTCACCTGTGATTTTCAGAAAAAATGACATGCATCCCAAAACTAGGAAAATCTTGTACTCTCTGAGACTGAGGAAAATTTTCAGTGGCGTCTTTGTGAAGGCTAATGATAGGATTACTGCAAATTCTGCAAAAAGTGGAGCCATATATTACATATGGGTATGGCAAACTGATCTCTACTTCTGGTATTTGCTACAAATTACCTATAATTAATGCATTCATTGGTCGTATCTTCTCACTGCAAATTTCATACTTCTATTTTGACTATTACACGCGCCTAAAAGATATATTCCCCACTCTTCTAGCCACGGTCTTTCCTACGATGTGCCATGCTCACTCTATTTTCCTGCTTAAGCTCTAACTGGAAATCGAGGGGAATCTGAATTTGGTGTAGAACCATTATTTAGTAATGGTGTTCCAGAATAAGACATGATTAAAAACTCACATAGATTAAGCTGAATACTAAATTGGATGGTTGGCCCATGCTCGATATATTATTTAAATGACATGATTAAAAACTGAAAAAGACATGATTAAAAACCAGTATTTAGTGATGGTATACCAGAAAAAGACATGATTAAAAACTCACAAGATTAAGCTGAATAGTAATTTAGGATAGGCAGAGAGTTTAGCTGGATCTTCTAATTTTTCATATTATTATTTAAATGATACATGATAAAATTCAGTATTATTATATAATTTCAACTCAGAAAACAGTAAGCAAGAGGTAAATGACATCATTTCTTTAAAAATTAGAAAATATGTTTTATTTTAAGGATTGACAAGTTAAATATCTGTGCCACAACTCAGAGACCTATCAAATTGCAAGTCTAAAACACACCAATAAATTTGGTAATTTAAGTTTTGTGAGTTACTATAGAAAAGAAAGAGAATAAAATATACTAGTTTAACACATACCAGTTGGCATCAATGCTGATATCCTAGCCGTCACTTTATATGGTTAAATAAGAAAAACATTTCTTGTTGGTCACCTATCAGCTTTCTTGGTCAAATTAAGATGACTGGTGACATGAATCATTAAATGTTGTGCTAATAGATGGAAAACTGGGTTATTATTGTGTTCCAAATGTGTTTTAGCCGCAAAATAGTACAAAGAGGCTGTTATTAATATCGTATTGATATTTATATATCTGCACCTTAGTAACAGGCTTACAATTTGGATTTGCAACATCTTTTGGATCACCGCGTGCTATATTTAACATTTTTTTACCTGTTTCTCTCTCTATCTGAAGATGTCCTAATATTAAGAGTGTGAATGAACTGATATACAAGAAGGGGTTGGCAAAGATTGACAAGCAGAGAGTTCCATTGACAGATAACAATGCCATTGAGCAGGTATATTGGACTCAGTAAATTATGTTGTTTTGGTTTCTGCTACATTCCTTTCTCCAAATTCTTGACTCCACTCTATTAGCATTTAGCAGGAATTGGGTCAGTACGGGATTATATGCATAGAAGACATTGTGAATGAGATTGGTAATGTTGGTACACATTTTAAGGAGGTTACCAGTTTTCTGTGCCCCTTCAAGCTGAACAAGCCGGAAAAGGCATTGCAGGGTAAGAAAAGGCGATACAATGACGGTGGAGATGCTGGAAACCGCGAGGCTCACATCAATGAGTTAATTAGTAAGATGAATTAGCACAAGAACACATCTCCAAAGATTAGATGCCAAATTTGTTAAATCTACTTCATGTACTTGAAGATAACTTGAATTTTGTCAGACATTTTCTTCATTTTGAGACATATGTACTACAGTCAATTAATGATTATCAAAGTTTTGGTTTCATAGTCTCAAAAGTAGTGTGCCGGGCACAAACATACACACACTCTTACACTTGTGGGGGTTTGTATGAATACGCGTGGGTTGTAGATTCTTAGTTGTTTGTAATGTGTTCAATATTATTTTCCCTATTCCTAATAATGTATTGATTGTTAGTGCTGTTTTGAAATGAATTTTAACGATGCCAAACAAAGTTTCTTTGGATAATGGTTTTCAACTGAGTGAGATCATCATATAAACTTATGAGAATCCTCCCAATATCCCATCCTGCCTGCCGGCCTCTTATCATGGATTGCCATACATACATACATACATACATACAAACTATGTAGTAAGTAAGTTTTAAAAACGAACTGAAAAATGTTATTACCAGATTAGTGAGTCATCCAATATAAGTTTAGGCATGTCATGCATGTCCAAAAGAAAAAAGAGATCTCATCATTTAGGTTGAATCTGTAAACCATTTGCTAATTCCCACCATTTTTTTTCCGACTACCGATCGATCTCTTCCTGTGGCTCTACAGACTCTCGTTTACAATGGAGGGTGGAGACGATTGGTTAGCCCGGGACAAGATCTACCACGTCCTCTTCTGCTTCTCCATTAATCTTGTTCTCTCTCTCCTCGCAACCCGATCACGTTATCCGTTTCTCAGGCGTCGAAGCACCTGGGTTGGTTCCATTGTTTCACTCGCCGCTGGTGCCGCCAAAGAGCTGGCCGACGAGTTCGGTTTCTTCAAATCCGCCGGCGCCTCTTCCAAAGACGCCATCGCCGATCTATTCGGCGTTCTCCTCGCTGTGTTCCTACTTTCTCTCTCTGCTCGGACTCTCAAACCTGCTAAATCGGGTCAAGTTCAAGGATTGGAGATAGTTTGATCGATGGAGTGGGCTTTGGGCCCAAGTGATCAGGTTAGCTTTAGTCTTTAGCTAAAGAAATACGAGTCCGTTTGGTCGCTACTTGCTAGGAAAATGCATACCAAACAAGACAGGGGCTTGAACACATGCACATTAAGTTGTCAGTAAAATAGGAAGTTAAAAGTTTTTTCAGCAACCAAATAGTTCGAGGTTTTCTTTTGTTGGTTTAGTTTCTGTAATACTGAGTGGGGCTTGTTTGGTGTATAATACTCGTAATATTTGGATGGATACTCGGGATTTTTCTCATACAGTACTCCATTAGTCTTAAGATGACATTTGTATTTTGACTTTTTACTTCTCAAGGCATGCTACAATTTGTTGGAGACACATATAAATATAACCTTTTTAATAATAAATTTCAGGCTTAATATTTAATAAAAAAATTACTCCATATAAAAAGGTTATGTCTTAGTTTGCCAAAGGTAAGTTTTAATAAAGATAAATACAAGTCAAAATGCCAAATTAGTTATATTGCAAAGCTGTTGTTGGGTTTAAACTTAAAACCATTTTTTAGTTTTGCAATAATGTTTTCGAGTGGTTACTATCGCAACAAAAGTGCTTTTAATAGTAGATTTTTTTGGTGTAAAAAACATTTATGAGGCTAAAGTTTATAACTTTTGAAGAAGTTTATAATCTTACCTATTTAATTTAATAATCTTCAAAAAACTAATTTCCTTCTACATTAATAGTTTAAAAAATATTTATCTTATAATTAATTAAGAACATGATGTGGTATCCTTGGTTATTAGAATATACTTGGCATGTGTAATATGTAGATTAGAAGCAATTTTGAAGACGCTCATTTGAGAGTTGGAGACTAGTATGAAAGGCTGTTAGAAATTTACGAAGTTCTAGTTTAGGTGGAATATGTAAATTTTTTTTACTTGCGGATAACATAATTGAAAGGATAAATACACGGTCTCACTTTGTAAATAACTTTATGGTGTGGATAAAACTTTAGCTTGAAGCATGATTGAACTTAATAACAAAGTACTTGTATTAATTAATGATTTCAACATCTCCTGGTTTTATTCAGAGTTCTGAAGTTGGATTGCTGGAATAACATTGTTGCAATCAGATACTGAGAGTGCTCCTAGCATTGTTGTACTGGATACTGACCACTGCACAATGCTCCACCTCATTGACATCCTTAAGAGTATCTGAATGTATTGATGTAGGAGTGATCAACGAGTCAGTCACCTTCTGAAGCTGTGTTCTGTTGAAGGCGGCTTGTCATGATTGTTGCGATCTTCCTCAGGCAGCTTAACAGCAGAGTAAGCACCTGCTCCTGCCAGTGCGCCAAGGATGGGAGCAGTAAAGTAGACCCATATGCCTTTATAGTTGCTTGCAGCTATTGCTGGCCCCAGAGTTCTTACTGGATTCATGGAAGCTCCCGTGGTTTGTCTTTACCATCACATTGAAAAAGTAAACGCTCCATGGGTGAGATTTTATTTCCTAGATTTATGTGCTTCAGAATTTGTTTGAGGTATATCTCAGTGTTCTTCTATTGTAGTTACCAATTGATTGTATTTGCTTAGATTCAAAATGATACTGTTTTAAGATCATTTTTTTTAATATTAAATTTTTCTTGTTAACTTCTTTTTCTTATTAATTTGATCTTTCCTGGTCTTCCTGGCTTCCAACTTCATTATGCATGCATGCATGTTTTTTTTCCCAATTCTAAAGTTCGTGCCATTATATTGTGAGCATAGCATAGAAAAAACTGTGCTACCCACCACATGATCTGTCCTATTTAGTATACATTGAATCTTGGCAACTTGAGATTTTTAATCTGGAAAGTTCTTTAAAAAAAAGATGATGATCTCACCAAATTAATGTACATGATTAATTCTTAGCAAATTTTCGTAGGGGTTATTTTTTAGCTTGAGCTAAGATGAGGAGTTGTGACATTACCCCGCTATGAGTATGTTGAGCATGACAGTAGCTCCCACAGCGATTCCAGCTAACTCTCCAACCTGCAATGAGACAGAAAAATTCCACAATAGTCATGTTAGGGTCACGTTAGAAGATTCTATTCACGGCAATTTATTGAAACAATTAGCTGCATAGCAAGTTGGTTGCATAAGATCTGGGAAATCATATTCTATCCTCTAGTGCTGAGTCTGTTATTTGTGTCATTGGTCTAATTAATGTTCACTGAGATATTAATTTCAAGTTGCCAACTCTTACCATTGACTCATGTCTCTTGGTCCTAGACTCTCATCTCTTTGTCTTATTATTTTAAGAGTTTTTATTAATGGCAGTTTTGACACTTCCCGATTTTCATTAACGGCTGATTTGACATTTCACCATTTTATTAATCAAAAATATGTCGTATTAAGTGCAGGACACACAAGCTTGTGTGTCTAAGGTATATACTCCTTTTTCCCTATATATATATATATAATATAATGTAATATAATATAAAGTTGGACTAAAAGGGTTAAACTATTGCTGCTGTCTAGTGAAAATAACCTGGGATGGTCTGTCATGGATCGAGAGTTCAACTTTGGAAAGAAAATGTACAAAATAAACAAATAATAGAAGAGCATGCTTACAGCTCTTGTGTCGGTGGCCACTGCAGTGACAACAAACATGAGGTTGAAGCTAATAATGAATTCCAAAGCAAAAGCTTGACCGTATCCCCCAGATGGAACAGTCACTCCTCCACCCATTATGGGATTGAATATCAGCTTGAGTGCAAATGCAGCACAGAGTGATGCCATCACTTGTGTTCCAATGTACACTGGTACCTACTCAAAATTGATTGGTCCCAAAAGTAAGTATTATACAAGATTTCAGAAGATCTAGAACTATGGTAGGGCTTAATTGTAGTTTATTACATGCTTCCATGGGAAGTGCTTGAGAGCAGCAAAGGCAATGGTGACAGATGGGTTAAGATGGGCCCCTGAGATGTGGCCGGTTGCCAGTATAACAATCATAACGGCAAGTCCGGTTGAGGCGGCAAGGCCAATTAGTGTTTCGGAGCCTTGTGTCTTTTGGTTCACTATTGCTGTCGCAGTCCCTGCAAAGATCAGTATAAGGGTGCCTATGAACTCAGCTCCCACCTGATTTTGATATCAGGTAAATAAGTTATCAGTGTGTTCTTAATTAACACAAACAAGTACACACATTCACAAACACGTTTACCTTTCTTGCAAGAGAGACGGGAGGAACTGGAAATGAGCAAGAGACAGGGGGGTAAAGCCCCATCCTCCAACGTCCATGCTTCAACACTGAAGCACTTGCAGCTTTTCAGAAGGGATCTTCTGCCATTGCCATTTCTCTCTGGCTTGAACCCACCAAAGAGAGGAGCACCAGGAGTCCCTGGTGTTGCGGGTGTTGATGGGGCAGATGCAACATCTTCAGAATCCATCACACTACCTCCAAAGACTGATAAGAAAAAAGCAGACTAAAAGAGTAGGAGAAGGTTCAAGTCACTCTCCCTTGTCCTTCTGTTTCCATGTGTAACTGGGCCTTCTTATATACTCCTCAATATAGTTGACTTAGAGAATCCCAAGAGATGAAAAAAGTAAGAAAAGAAGTTAGTGGATGGTAACGAAGTGTGTTGAAAGGAAGTGGGCGGTGGGACATTTTCTTGATCCCTTGCATTTGGAAATTAAAAGAAGCTTTAAACTTGGGACTTGAATTATGGTTTTCCTGTCTCTACCACTTATTTTGTATATATCTTACTCGGTGACTGCACTCAATTATAGAGTATACCACTGTCCACAGTTCTCTTAGTTGTCAAAAGTAAGATTTAGGTGTCATAGTTTAGAGTCTAAGGATAGAGAGAAATAGTAGGTGAGCTACCAAGTGTGGGCTCTTCATTTTTTTAATCCATTTCTTTGATAATATAGTAGGAGTTATGCGTCTTTCTGTCTCAACGGCATTAAGAAAGTCACATTAGTTTAGAAGATTGTTGTTATTATACATGGTCAGGACTAAAATATAGGACGATAGGTCAGCTCTTCTAGAGTTAGGACCTTTTTAAACTCTAGGTGCTTTGGAAAAGTTTTTTTAACAAGTAATAACTACATTCAAGAGGCACAAAAGGGGGTGACATCCTAAGCCAAGTAGACAAGAAGGCAGGTTGATCTAGAAAAACTCGCCTTTTCACTAACAGAAGTAAGTCTATAAACCAACAATGACAAAAGCTCTTAAAGAGCCCTAAACTATATTCCCCACAAAAACAATGATGACTCAATAGACCTTGGAAACACTTCATTTCACTCTTCTCATTCTATGAACCTAACTCCCTCCGTGGCCTGTAGAAGCTTCGCTGCCACGCTTGGCAGCACCCCACTTTATACCACAAAATGTAGCCAAAGCTCCGTAACAAACTTAATGTAATAGCAAATTGTCAGTTGATTTTTAGTCCTTCCTGCGCGTATTGCACCTATTCACAACAAATCTTCCCCTTTTCTACATATTATCCCAAGTTAAAATCGCCTCAAGAGCCGCTGTGCAACATAAAAAAGTCAACTTCCTCGGCCCCCCCCCCCCCCCTTATCACCACACCCCCTAAAATTCCGATAGGACTGAACTGTGAACCTCCTCCCACTACTGTGAAGACGCAACCTCACATAGTCCTCACGCCTCACTGTAACATGTTTTTGCATTTTCTCTGCAATGTGATGAATTGTTCATTTTTGGTTGTTGAGACTTGAATTTTCACTAAGCACAACTTTAATGGAGCCTTTTACACCTCAAGGGTGCGTTTTGTTTTTAGTGTACTGTCTTTTCTGCAGAACCTAATGTTATGCTTAGTTCTCGAGTGTGTGGTCAGAAACATTTGCAGTTATGTTGCACATCCGGAGCAAGTTTATATCTAAAGGTCTCTTAAGACCTATTTTTTGTTTGTTAATCAGTTTGTTTGCTTTTAGTTACTCCTAGTATGATTTCAGACTAACCCAAGCTCCGCATGGTAGCTGCAGGGGCACCCTGTTGAACCAAGAAAGGCATCGAGTCTTCCTGTAGTACGACCAAGATTATTAAGGGATCGAACTGGGTTTATAGATAGATACCTTTTGCGCCCAGTGGGAAGAGAAGATGTAATTAGTTGGTTATTATTATCTTATGTAATGATTCATTTACATTATTATGATTTTAAACCCAATGAGTGATTATATGTGTGTAAAAAAGAGTAGCATTTCTTATGAAAATTAGGTAGAAAGTAGGAGGACCATATTCATGGTCTTCCTTCCTTTTGGAATATCTGAGACCAGAGGTCCTGCCCTGCCCAAGTTTAATTCCTTCTAAAAGATATGATTATGCTCAAAAGGATGAGGAAGGAGTTTATGACTTTTGCCTATCAATATATGTGTGGTTAAGAATAAAAGAATTTGGAAAAGGAGTGATTATGTGGGCACGTTAGTTATCTCACTACTACTATCTGCAGCAGCAGCATAATCGCAAGGATATGATGGTGATATAATAATAATGCTGGTTTATTTCACAGCATAACCATTTTTGTCCATAACTTATATGGTACAGCTATAGGTAGACTAGACTAGGTATATTTATAGACTTGAATTAATTCACATGAAAACAAAAGGGTAAGTGTCCCTCAGGATGGATATAGCCTCCAAAACCATTGATTGATGGGGGAATTGATTCACCATGTCCTTTTTCTTTGAATAGACCTAATGATGCCCTCCTAAGTTAAAAAAAAAAAAAAAAAAAATTAATCCTGAAAAATAACCACTTTTCTTGTCAAAATTTTTGGCTCTTTGAAAGAAAAAAAAACTAAATTACATAAGATTATATATAAATATAATCCATGTTATACGCCTCTCTAGCTTATAAATAAGACTAATAAAAGAGTAACTTAGTAATTTAACTGTTAAACTTAAGTTTTCTTTTCTTTTCTTTTTTTGTATAAACTTGAAGGAAAAAAAAAACATACAATCTTTTTATTCTTTTATTTTTCATTATAAATTTAATTTTCCATTTTTTAATTTTATTTTTTTCAGTCCCAAACTCTGAAACACAGAATGTTAGTATATTCTACAATATGAAAATCATGGGGTTACGGAAATCAAGTGTTGGGCACTGAATTCAAGGGATGAGACCCACTAAAATATAATTAAAATAATATTTTAGCGGGGCCAATATACATTTAAAAATTACTATATTTTAGTGGACTCATCCCTTGAATTCAGTGTCTAACACTTAATTTTCGTGTTTAGCATGTTAAGAGGACCCTAAAATCAAACACCCCTGAGACCCTGACCCATGAGCAAATAGTTAGCTAATAATGATGAATTGAACTCTATCCTGTAGGCCCATAAATCAAGAGACTATGGCTACGGCCATAAATCAATAGACTTTGGCCCAATGGACTAGATACTAATAACATGAAACACACAGAGGATAATAATGTAAATGCCACAAAACTAGGGTTTATTAGGGTTTGCCTTATAAACTTGCTAACTCAGTTCCATCTTTTGACTTTGTTTGCAGCAGACTTTTCGTTACTGGAGTTCCCTCAACCTCTTCATATCAGGTCCCATTCTCTCCGTCTCTCTTTCTCTTGTGCCTCGATCTGCTTTATTTTATATATCGTGGCTGTATATACATATAAGCTAGTTGATCAAATGCGTTCACTTCGTTGAAACTGGAGAGTGCCTATCTATAAATACACGTTTCTACGCCCATTAGCGGCTATATCTATAAGTTTTATGATTTTGCTGCATTTTTTATTAACTTTATTTTTTGAGCTTGGTTACTTGATTGACGGAATTTTCAACAATTTTTTCGGACGGAATTTTCAACAATTTTTTGCGACGAAATTTATGAATTTAGTAATAATTACTTAGAGTAATGTGCATTGGAATTAGAATTGGAGTATGGTTGAATGTTTCTATCAGCGTTCAGTAGCTATGTGGTGTTTAGTGAGATTATTAGGTTAAACTTTTGACGTTCAGTTGATTACTCAAATTAGCCTAGATGGGATGTTTAGCAAATGATATCACACAAGCAGGTGGAGACCTGGAGGGTTCACCTCCTTGCACGATTTTTTAGCAAATCCCTGAAGTAGTATTAGATCTGGAAGAGAAATATATTGTTATTTGGTGCAAAATGTTTTTATGCTTATATGTTTTTTTGAGGCACAACATGGCTTATTGATCCTACCGAGATATTGTAAAGGGTTGATATGGTTTCCTTCATTAGATGGGGGAAAATTAGATGAAGAAACGAAAAGTTGTTTACAAGCGTGATTTGCATCTATATTTTGTTCATTATTATGGAGAAAGGTGGAAAGGATGTGACATGTAACAAATGACATGTTCACATTCATTATACATTAAATGTCTATAGTAGTAGATACATGCCAGGTTGCACCCTTCGTTCCTATGTTCTAGAGACCTTAAATTAATTGGTGTAAGTTTTACGTAATAGCACATGTTTGGATGAGTACAGAGTATGAACAAGAAAACAGTATCTCAGATGAATTACACATTGGTTGTTTACATTTGCATCATAGTTTGTTTATTTCATGTACTTGTTTATTCTGTTTGGAGGCCAATTTGTTATTTATATGTTTATGTGTATTAAATTCTGTTTATTATTACGTTAAACTTTTGTTTATCTTGTGGGGTATGATACAAATTTTGTAGGTTGAGATGCTGCATTTTTGTTCTACTATATTTGCTTAATGTTTATTTTGTTAATCTATTATCTGATGTCCTTTTCTCTTTTCAACAGATTTAGCCAAGCATTTGAACAAGAAGAAAAATGTCTGGGTAAGTCCATACCCCCTTCTTAAAAGTGCCAAGCAAGTTTTTTTCCTTTGCATTTTTGTTTATATTTTTTGTTGTTTTTATGATCAAGTTGCTACTTGTTATTTTATGTAAATCATACTTCAATTTATATAAAGTTTGATAAGTATAATTTTGGAGAATCAACTGTTCATTTTAGTTTGGTGGTTAGAATCATTTTCTGAAGAATATTTCTGAGGCACTTTTCCTATTTGACTTTTTGAAGGTTGGAAGTAATTTCTGGTGTTAATCTGTAGTTTGTTTTTTCTTAATTGTTGTTCAAAAGCCTCCTGCTGATGAGAAGGGATTTTTTTCCGACTCTTTGAATGTTTGTTGACCTTGAAATGTGTGTGAAAATTCTTATTGGAGAGACATATTTCCTATTTACATTAGGCTTGTGAGATTGAGCTTGGGACATAATATCAAACAGTTCGTGTTTGGATGTTTGTACAAGCAATGCATGAACCAAAAATATGTTATTTAGCCAAAAAAAAAATTACATGCTATTTTTGATTCCTTATTATTCTTCAGCACAATTTGTGCTTATCATTTCTGGTAAATTTCACATGCCTTCTGTTGTTATTAATTTTTGGGGATGTGTGTACGTCATTGAATGTTTTTACTCTAAAACTCTTATAGATAATTAAGAAAACAATCATCGACCTTTTTTAAGATTATTTGTGCTTCCTGTTACATCCTTGTTTTTTGGCTTTTTAAATCTGTCTTTGCGACTTCTTTTTGAAGGGTTTTTCTCATCTTTGTTCAATTGTTTAATTTCAATTGCAGTGAAGAGGTAGTTGTCGCAGCTGAAGCACCTGCAACTGCACCTGCTCCTGCTTCAGCTCTAGGTGAGCCAATGGATATCATGACAGCCCTGCAACTTGTGCTTAGAAAGTCACTTGCCCATAGTGGGCTTGCCCGAGGTCTTCACGAAGGTGCAAAGGTGATTGAGAAGCATGCTGCCCAGCTCTGTGTATTAGCAGAGGACTGCAACCAGCCGGACTTTGTCAAATTAGTCAAAGCACTTTGTGCTGACCACAACGTAAGCTTGATAACAGTCCCCAGCGCAAAGACTCTTGGTGAATGGGCTGGTGTAAGTACAACTCTAGTGCTAGCTCTGCATCTTTCTGTTATAAATTATTTTGTGTTATATTAATTCCATGACCCTCCCTCCCTCCCTCCCTCCCTCCCTCCCTCCCTGCGTAGTTATCTTGGTTTCCGAAGTGTAATCCCACATAAAAAAAGTTTGCCATGTTTTTGTTCCCTCGAAAGGAGGAATTGCTGATATAGGTGCATCTTTTCAAAATTCCTGCATCTTAATTTCGTCCCTCTCTAAAGCTGTAACCTCCCTCAACTCGTATCTTGTTTGTTCTTGAACTACGTTTTCCATTTACTATTTGATTTGTGAAGAAAAAATATCTTTAGCGTTTCGACATGGTTTCTCCATGCAGTTGTGCAAGATTGATACAGAAGGTAATGCACGGAAGGTTGTTGGTTGCTCTTGCGTTGTTGTAAAGGTAGTTGATTTTGAAGCAACATATCTCTCATCGGTCTATTTATTTGGCGTTGACAATAATTTCAACATTTCTGTATGCTTTGTAGGATTATGGAGAGGAAACCGATGGTCTTGTTATTGTTCAGAATTATGTGAAGTCTCACTAAGTGGTTACCAGTGGATTCTACATTCAGTTGGGCTTGATTTTGTGTTTTGTCTTTAAAAATCTCTCTAGTACTTCAGACAGAAAACTTTAGATTGTTCAAGTGGCAAAATTTTCTAGAGTTTGACAAGATTTTGGCATTTTTGAGATTTCAAGTTATTTGCATAATGTATGTTGGTTATGACTCGCTCAGTTTGCAAGATATATTAAATGTGGTTTTACACCTGGATCTGATTAACGTTGTTGCTCGATTAAAACGTCTTTTGATAGGAAAAATATGATTCTTTCTTGCTACTTATTCTTTCCTTATTTTATGAACGAGTGCAAGATTGTCAACGTAGTTCTGCAACTAGTAGCTCACTTTAGTATTAGTATTGAGAGAGTGAAGTTTACACTTGGGCTGTTGTAAATGACATTATGGGCAAATAATGTTTATTATAATTAGATTGGAAGTAGCTTTGTTTATAAATCTCTGTTTAGTCCCAGTCATTAAATGACAAGAAGCTGAGAAAAGTCCCAGTCAGTCCATAATTTGACAACCCTCAATTAGTGCTTATCTTCATTCTTCACGTCCAGAGTTGTCTGGAGCTTTACTTAAAATTCTCAACCAGAGTTGTTATTAAAGTTAATTCTGATAGAAATCTGACCTCTTGTTTCTGACGGGTTAGATTATATGACCTTATACGGTAAAAGATAGTACATTTATAGCTAATCTATCACCTGTGGTCTTTTGCCGAGTAGTTAATTACCACCTAAATGGTCCGATATCTATCCCGTCTCAATGGTCACCTCACCCACCCATTCCCTGGTTTTTAAAGTTTCCTTGTAAGTTTGTGTTTCCTTTTGGTCCGACCGATTAATTTTTTGTCGGAATACGATTTGACTACTTTTTTTGTACTTTGACCTTCTCAATATATTTGACTTGTATTTAACAAGTATTTTGTCAAATAAAGTTTTTCATTCCCCCAACATTTAAATTAAAAAAATAAAATCTTAACATTATTTATAAAATAAATGACAATAAATAATAAATTAGATATAAATATAATTTTCCTTTTGAGTGATACATTAGATCTACAAATAAAATATTTTTATGAAATCTATAAATACAAAATAAATAAATAAATTATAAAAAAAAGAAAGATAATTATTCTGTAAATATCTCAAATACAAAACTTTGGTTGGATAAATATCTCATCATTATTCTGTAATTCTCAAATAATGTTACGTAATGTATTGATGTTTTTTATTTTGTCTTCTTACCATTGATGTTTTTGTAATTAAATAAATTAAATATAAATAATTTTGTTGTTATTTTGTAATCTTTTTTTTATAAGTTATGATTTTGTTTTTATTTTGTCTTCTTATCATTGATGTTTTATTTATTTAATTTGTTTTTATTTAGTTTCTTCTTTAAAGAGACTTTATGATTTTAATATTTCTTTTTTTATAATTTATTTATTTATTTTGTATTTATAGATTCATGAAAATATTTTATTTGTAGATATAATATGTCGCTCAAAAGAGAAATTATATTTATATTTAATTTATTATTTATTGTCATTGATTTTATAAATAATGTTAAGATTTTATTTTTTTTTAATTTAAATGTTGAGGGAAATAAACAAACATTATTTGACAAAATACTTATTAAATACAAGTCAAATGTATTGAGAAGGTTAAAGTACAAAAAATATAGTCAAACCGTATTCCGGCGAAAAATTGGTTGATCCGGCCAAAAAAGAATACTTTTGTTGTTTTAAAATACTTAGAGTTATTGATTGAAATATCCAAACTTTGAGTATCAAATTGATTTTCGTCCAAACTTTGAGGGACAATGTGACGCCCCCAAAATAGGTTCAATACCAACCCATTCTGAGTCGGCAAATACATGGTACATAATTCAAATACAATCTTTTATAACATATGGTCGTGCAAACTATGACCACACAAACTGTGAATTTCAATACAAATCGTATATAATACGAAATATAAACATTCAAATTCACTCCTTATTAATTACAATCATTATCCTACTATTTTATAGAATAGTGAGGACTTCTACTGATCTAACTTTGACCACCACTCTGATCCCCGACTAATCCCCCGCGATATTCTCATTTCCTGAAGAGAACAATGGAAGAAAAGGATGAGCTCAACTAGCCTAATAAAGAATATTATGACTTAGATAAGAAAAAATAAATTATCGTTAGCCTTCAATAAATCAGATAAAATATTATGGACAACACGTTTTAGATCAATATTCGCAGCGGAAAATAACAATTCATTAGAAGAGTTAAGTAGAGAATGATGTCTACTATCTTCTTTGATTTAAAAGTCCATCATTAATATTTTATCCCTATAACATCAATCAATACATATCTCGAATCAAATATTCATCTTTTGCACTACGGCCAAAGATATTCATTTGTATCACCAGTTGGTCATGTTCATCTCAACACATGTCCATCTTTGCACTACGAGCCAAAGATATTCATCAGATAATCATTCATCTTTGCACTACAGGCCAAAGATATTCTTCAAGTAATCATTCATCTTTGCACTACAGCCAAAGATATTCAGTTATATCACCATTTATGACTGAGGATGATAAAAAATAATACAAATAACGAATCTAGTGAGATAGAGGACAAATATTAGAGAATTTATCTAGAGTTCAAGAATGAAGATCAAAACCTGGATCCAATCAAAGATGATTTGGAAAGAGAGAAAAAAATATTTTTTTATCATGAATAGTAACTCGTCATGAAAAGATAAAAATTTCACAAGAAAGTTCAGACCAATATTCCAGTGAAATAATATTAGATGAAGCGCAAAACTCAAGAAATTTCTTATCATTTCAGGAATTCTAGAAGCAATACTTACTGTAGTAAGTTTAGAGTTAGGAATCTGAAATGAAACAATATACGAAACTGCAATTGAATTTTCACCCGTCTGGCAGTAGTCCGCTCAAACAGATTATTTTTACAATTTAATAACAGCTGAATACGAAGGGTTATTCACCAGGCATACTGGGAGCTGTCGTTTACACTCCTAAATTAACCTCACTTTCACTTCACGAATTTAAATAATTAGCACAGTAGTAAGCAAGGATCGATCCCACAGTGAGTAAGTTTGTTTTAGATTTATTCTACTATTTTAACAGAAAATAAAGATGGGGGATTTTTGAAATTGTTTTAAACTAAGAAAAACATAATTTAAATAAAGAGATTAACCAAATATGTAAAAACTTCAGTTCTGTAGTTCAGTTTCACCAAGCACAGCAATCAATTAATCAAGTTATTATTCTTTACCATTCAATGAAACTATTAACCCTATATAACAATAAGCTCTGCTATCCGAAATTCTCCTTAGATATTCACTGTATGAAACAAGCTCTTCACCAGATTCAACTAGCATATAACCTAGAACAAGCTCTCTAGATTTAATATGATAGAAGCATTAAGAAATAGAGAATTAGGCTAATCCAAGCAACAAACACATAAGCTCGATTTGTTTAACTTGTTTTCTGATAATCTTAGCAATACCCAAAAGCTTGTCCACAATTAGTATCACTAATTTACTACTTGTGATGAAGACAGATATCAATTACACGTAATACCAATCTTAATATAGCATATGATAATGATTAAATTAACTCAATTGGCCATATCAAATTAATTAGATCAATTAGCATGCAATCAATGAAAACAGATTATCAGAAGAAATTTCATACAAGAAGGAATAAATAATAATACTCAATTAATTAATTACTTGTAACAAGGTTCCACCTCCCTTTATAACTGAATAAAGAAACTAGCCTGACATGCTCCAAGTCTGCACTTCAATGAGGTATGATAGTTGGTAGAAAATTGAATGAATAAAACCTTAACTATCATCCTCTATTTATAGTGCTAGACAAGGGCCTAAATCCTATAAGAACTAGGAATCCAAATCCTAAAAGGAATTACAATTATAACTAGTCTCCATAAAGAAATAGAATCTAATAAGGAAATAAAATCTCAGTCCAAAGAAGTCCTAATTCTAATAGTAATATCAATCCAATTCCATGTAGGAATCTCCAAATATTGAGAAAGTCAACTGCTGATCAAACTCCTCTTCAATTCAACTCCAAATCAACTTGTTTTCATCCTTTTAGCTTTAATTCACCTGAAAATAATAAACAACTTATTAAGCTCATATACAAATGAAACATGTAATAAAACCAAATGTAAAAGAATAAAAAATCATGAATATTGTGTACTTATCACATACGGTAGTCCGCATAGACAGGTTATTCCCACAGAATAATAAAGAATAAAATAACAACATGATTTCACCATGCATGCGGTAATCCGCGTAGACAGGTTATTCCAATAGAATAATAAAGAATAGAATAACAACCCTTACGAGTATTGAAATAAAGTAACTCTCTTCATGAATACGAAATAAATAATACCCCTTACCTTAAAATTTTGGAGACTGCACTAGTGTAATAGCAGAATACTCTTCTTCTTTCTTTCTTATTCTCTCTATACTTTCTTTCTCTATAACTTTAGTGAATTTGTGAGAAATAATGAAGAAATGAGCTTCTATTTATAGGCTCGGCAGAGTAAGGGTAAAATAATCTTTTCGTCATAATTTATGACATCATCGCTTACATCATCGATCCTATGACATCCTTGCTTACCTCATCGCTCCGATGACATCCTTGCTTACCTCATCGCTCCGATGACATCATTGTTTGCATCATAAGAGTTCAAATTCAATTTGCACTCTTCCACCTCATTTAACTTTTATACCATGAATTTACTATAATAATGTTACCATTCAAATTATAAAAATCATACTATTATATATCACATCATACTACTATAATGTAATATTATAATAATATATTTGAATGAATTATTTTATCGGACAAAATAAAATACCAACTTTTAACAAATGTCACATGTTAAAAATTACTCCGTTTAAATTCACATTGAATAAATATTTCCTTATCATATATATCAAAAATTAATTATTCACAAATAATATTACAGAACTACAATATTGACAACCAGATCGTTCTCAGGAAAGAGGGGGTTTTCCGATAAGAATTTCTTCTTACTGACGCGCAATTAATCAACCCCTTTCTTAGACAGAACTTCCTTAGACATTACCAATAATGCTATCTAATAATATTATTCAAATAATATGAATTATTGATTTGATAATTTAAAATACTGTGCAATGACAATTATTGAATCACTAATATAAAATAGCAAAGTAGCATTTATTGATATAAAATATCAATGTAGCAAATATTGAACCAATAAAATATTATGCAATTATTAAATCAATAATATAAAATATTGAACAGTAATTACTGTAACAATAATTAAATAAGTACCTTCCTACGTAAGAATTAATAATTCGAAATACTGTGCAATACCGTGTGCTACTGTGCAACACCACGTATTACTGTATTTTAACCACCGGGTATTTCAACAGTACTAACGGTAACAGTTTTGCCGTTATTATATAAAAATGTTATTTCTGTCGTTTTCTATATTCGACATTCATTCCGTTGTGGGGTCCACCAATGACTGCGCCGTCGTACGAATATTCTCCGACAAAAAGAATATTCCTCGACCAAATGAATATTCCCCTGACACAACGAATATTTTATAACCACTTGCTTACTTTGTAAACTTTGCACATTTCACCCACTTATCACATTTATCAAATCAACACCTTACTATTTTAAAATAATATATAAAGAAAATTAAATTTTATTCATAAAATTTAGAGTCTTACAGATAGTTTTGTCATTAGCCTTTTAATCAATTACACACGCATGCCCAACTCCGAAAGCGCAATAACACATAGCAAAGCTAGCCTTAAGGGGTATTTGATAAAAATTGAATGAATTTGAATTTGAATTTGAATGAAAACAATTGTTTAATAATTGATATGTTTGAACCATCTGAATAACATATTTTTATTATTTTACCCCTCTGAAAAAAAATTATTATTTTTTTTAAATTTATGTAATATTACTTAATATAATAGTTAATATTGTAAAAAAAAAAACTCATTCAGCCCATTCAGTGCTAATCAAACAGGCCTTTAACCATATCGGAATGCAACAACACAAATTAATCTAACCAATAGTAGTCTGATGAATTATGACCACATATGCACCATTGCAAACACAACATATTACATCATTGTGTGACTGAATCAATCTTAGAAAAATTGTAGTACAAAATGTTTCTGAAATAGTAGAAGTATGGTTAGCCAGTTCAGAACTTCAGATACCATGATGTTCAGAAATGCTAATAATCTTCTCACATAAAAAGATACTGCTACATCACTAACATCTTCCATAGGCATAAAAGGGGTAAAAAGAAAAGAAAATCCAGCATCTGAGCACAGTTGACCATTCGTCGTACTTTGGATTACTTGCTTATAGTAACTGGGAGGTAGACGCCCTCTGCAGCCAACCAAATGTTATCTGGACGTTTCTCAAGTACACCACAAACCTGCAGAATTACAAGTTTCAACATCATTATAACTCTGGGACAGAAAGTTAAGAAGCTCTCTCTGTTGACCGTGTGACTATGAATAGGAAAGGAAGCAACAAAAATGAAGTGTTTGGATGCATTTCTGCCTAATGCTTAAAATTTATAAGAAATAAATGTTATGGATTTTCCAGTTGGTACAGGACATCCACATATGCATTTATGCTTGTTTGGTGGGCTGCAAGGGGAAGAGAATAATTTTTTTTTAATGGGGTGAGGGAGACTTTCATGATCTATTCTATTGCACTCCTTATTGAGTACACTTGGGAGTTATTGGCATATGAATATGCTACTTTATCAAAAGATGTAGATCATAGTCCTAAAGATTCATCCTCAAGATACAGAACTGGCTTATGGAACCATGCTACAATTTCCAGATTTAAATTCTCACCTCTTGCTGACCCCCGGCAATACGGCTGTATTTCTTGTCATGACTGTGCAGATATCCGCCAGTGTCCACATGATGAAGCCTGACCTTTTGATCTTGCCTCCAGTTTTTTCCACTTCCCTCAATTTCTAGTCTAAGGATAACATAGTTTGGGGATGGGGGGAAGACGTGTTATCAGCAAATTTGGTCACCAAGAATACTTAAAAACAAACTTATTGTATGTCTCACCTCCAATAATCCCCAGTGTCAGAATTGCTATCATCCCCGAAGCAACTCACCTACACATTAATGGAGTTCAAAATTTGAAACGAAACAGCCAAACAGATAGTATTAATCACGAGTAAGATTTTTAACAAAGTGTAAAGTACTGGTTTCTTAAGATAAAAACACAAATGCAACCTCCTGACCTACAATCCTAAAGTACAACGCAAAAACCTACAAATTAAAATGGAGAAGGACGCTCTCTTGTCCTTGGTGATAATCTAAGGCATCCAAATATCACTCCCTATGTTCTACAAATTTTTTTTACAACAATTTAAGGATATATTTTAGTTCCATCCTTCTACTTTGTTGGTAAGACGGTGTGATTTACGTTTACCATCACAGGGATTAGTTGGTAGCCTGAAGTGGAAGCGTTAAATCTATGAGGAAAGCTCGATAGATTAACGAATCACGAGTAAACAATCTACATCTAAGACTAATATTGGGTTGCTCAAGTTTGCTTAAATCCAGACTCCAAATTGGAGCTTGAGCCTGACTAGTGTGCCAAGCTCAAATGAGGCCATAACTGAAGTACTGAACTGTAAAGAAATGAGCACAATTAGTTTAAGTGTTTGTCTGTTTGACTTTAAGGTAACTGGTCAATACAATATTGAGCTGAGAATAAAGAAAGCTCAGTGATGAGTGTTACATTGTGTTGAAGCCTAATTGCTTATTTCATGAGTGCATGTTAAAAGAATATCAAGACAATTGAGCTCGAACAAAGCTCAAGTAATTAGCTAGTAATATAGACCCAATTTATTTGGCTAATTCTATAGCCATACATGGTTGCAAATACACTCAGTAATGACTTACTGCTCAAGGATTATGGTTATTCACCTATATGAAACCTCGGGTATTCTGATAAGCTTGCCAGTTGACACAAGAAGTACATAGAGGCAAATAAACAGAAAGTCTAAAGCACTTCCAATTCACCAACCTCCAAATTACCCGATATGGGGGACGCGTGTGAGTGGCTATGCAGCCATCTCCGGGTCCTCATATGCTGCAACCGGATGATTGAACCACTTTCAATCGTGTCTCCTTGTTTTGCAGACGTGTCCAGAATAGGCATAACAATCTGGAAAATAAAGAATCCCAATTTCAATAGAAAATAGAAGAATTCAAACAACATATAGCTAAAAGCTTTAAAACCATAGAAAAGCATATGAAATATTTGAAAACAAACAGGTAGTATAAACAAACCCAGTAGCTGTTGGAATCATCAACATTTGGAAAACCAGTGACTGACTGTTGCCCACTTCCGGAGCCATATGGCACATCATGTGAGTGCAACCGGAATTTCGTCTTCTCATGCATCAGCTTGGTCACAGACCCATATGTAATCTACCAAACAACAACCATTAAATAAAACAGGATCATACTTTTTCCCATCCAATATCTCAACTTTATATTTATTACAAAAATATACCTATCTTTTCAACAATCTGAGAACTAATCCCAGCAAAACAAAACTATCTCTCACACACAGACACCTCTTGGGAGATTCCGTGATGTTTCTTTTAAAGGATCAATGCAATTTAATGAAGCCTATCGTCAAGTATTCAGTTTTCAAATGTCTCTAAGCTCAAAGAACAAAAACTAATTGAACCGTATAATCTTTTAATAACCAATAAATGAAAAAGCTAATGAAGAAACTGTAAAAAAACAAAATTGAAAAAAAACAAAAATTCAAACACAATAAATCAGACAAACTTGAACACTTCAATTCAAAATTTTGAGAGACTTATAAACCCATGGCCTCGTCTGATTATATACTTAAACCCAGAAAAAAACAATGGAGTATCACCAATAACTGAACCAAGTGAGAAAGCTAACACAGAAATTATTTAGAAATAACAATTCTGAAAGTATGAAACCGGCAAACTTAAACAATTCTATTCAGACTTATAAACACCCGTTAAATCATCTAGCTATATATACGGCTTGTGGAGCTATCAAAAACCCCTTCGAATGAACAATTCCCATAAACCCCCCCCAAAAAAATGGAATATCACCAATAAACCAATTTATGAAGAAAAAAGCTACCTCGACTCCTTGAGAATGAGAAGAATCAGCAGAGACAGGGGAGTTAAAGCTGTAATCGGAATCGAGAGATAGAAAGAGAAAGATAGCGAGGCCGAAGAACGATAATGCCATTAGGAGTAAAAGCAATATGAACCAAGTCCGCTGCCAAAATGGCAAGTTTAGATCCGTTTCGGACAAGGAATTCAGGGATTCTCTGTAAACAAACCGAGTCCTACCCGAAGTTAGGGTTTGATTGGGCGATGAAGAAGAAGAAGAAGACGAGGATGGTGGTTTTCTTCGGGAGAGGTTACTTTGCTGTTGCCCTGACGAAGCCACGGCTGTAAATCTCTCTCGTCGGAGCCTCCGGCCGGAGATCCGAACTGTTACCGGCAGATTAGTGGAACGAGGAAGAGGAATGAAAATAGATATGGAGAGGTCTCGTATCAACCTGAAATCGAGAACAAGACTCTAATGAGGACTGAGGAGTTTGTATAAGTGGCAAGTGCCACGTAAATAACAACGGTATGACTAATTAGATTGTCACAGTGTGGAGTATACTGACATCTAAGTAGCTGACTTGGAAACTACTTATTTAACGTTTTTTTATTAATTTTATTTGGATAAATATATCCTTAATAATTTATAGAGTAGTCGTTTTCATTCTATTCTAATTCTAATTCTTATAATAATAATAAGGCACATTTAAAACAAAACCAATCGTCATGTCTTTTTTGAGAGATTTATATTTTCACATGAAAGTATCATTATTTCTTTCGCATAAAATAAAATTTTAAGAAAATGATATGTATTATAAATATTTATATCGATTATAAATATTAATAATAATTTTTATGAGAGATGCGTAACAAATGTGACTCTCCTATAATTTTTATAAATTTCATGTATTAATAAATTTCGTAATTATAATTCGTCGTAAATTTATAGCGACTCATCAAATTATATCACAATAACATATGCAAGAGAACCGTGTGAAAGTATTAAAGAAATACATAAAAATATTGATTATTAATTTTTAAAATTTTTCTCATGTTTAGATGAACAATAAAAATTATATCATTTATTAATAGCGCTGATACTAATATTATATTATTATTATGATAGAATAACAAATATTAACTTAAAACAAGCAGGTTCTCTTCTTCCTAATTCAATGACCTTTAAATTACTTTTTCCACCACTGATTTTTAATCTTGGGGAATATTGTCGTGCGCAAGAGATTACTTGCGAGTAAATATATATTAGTGAAATAAATAAGAATTATTACTCATTTTGTATTACAGGGAATAATTTTCAAGATCAACTTTTTTTACAACTTGAATAAGTAATAATGCCAGAGAGTGAGTAAAAAAACTCAATGAAGTCACTTTTTTTTTAAAAAAAAAATCCAGCAAGTAAAACAACTGAATAAGGGGAAGATTTGGAGGAGCTGAAATAGTGTTGGGTTTAGAAGGTTCTTTAAATAGTTTTGGAGGGAGAAAAAAGAAACAGAAAATGTCCACTCCCAATTTCCTTCCTTTACTGGAAATTTATATTATTTCGCACACATATTTTTTTGTATAAATAATAAATTATGAACAATAAGTACTTCAACTAAACATTTCCTGCCTATCAAGAAGGTCACCAAAAAAAATAGCCGAAATTTGAGAAAAAAAAAGAATGTCAAAAAATTAACGAACTTATTACGAACGTCAAGACAAAAAAAAACTTGAAACTTGGGAAGAAAAAATGCCAATTTGGCAAGAAATTAACCAACTTATTACCAAAACGAAGGTGACGACGGAAATTTGAGAAGAAAACAAGAAATTAACAAACTTAATACCCTCACAAAGTTCACTGCCAGCCAAAAACAAGGGTTGTGAAATTGGTTACACAAAATAAAGCATTAGTATTATTTAATTAAATGACCAGACGAAGAAACATACTAGTACTACTACTACAAAATAATGAAAGGACTTGAGTTGGTTAATAGCACATACACATTCATTTTATCAACATCCAAACAATTGGGTATTAAAATGTAAATTCCACACAGCACAGCATGTCAGCATATATATATATATATATATATATATATATATATATATACACACAAATAATTAATCCTTTTTTATCATCATAAGCTAAATTCTTTTGGCGAAGACACGTAGAGGCAAGGAGTGGAATGCCAGAGGCATAATTCTCCACTTTATACGTCCTAGTATATGTGAAAGTACCCATCTCCATTTGAATTTTGATAGTGTGTTCACGTACCGGCATTTTGTGCTCTCTGTGTAGGGGTTTTAAGGGTGAAATTTGATAGGGTTTCTAGGTTTTTGTGCTGAGCTGGAAATATGGTTTCTCCTACACATCCTCCTCCTTTTTCAGAGAAGGAGCTTGAAGAAGGTCTCAAAGACGCTGGAGCTAGGCTTCAAATACCCCCGTCTTCAACTGAGGAACTACTCAATATTCTTGATGTGAGGACCCTATGTGTATACATACATATATATATGTGTTACATGTAGCTATCCAGACTGACAGACAAACAAAAGTTTATTTTTTTTCTCTGATTTGGTTGTTAAATTAGTGTTATAGCAGTTTGAGATTGAAGATTGTTGGGTGATTTATTCGATATATATATATATATATATATATATATATATTTCCAATTTGCTAAAAATTGACATTTGGTTCTACATTCAGTTAATTAACAGAATTAAGAAATTTCTTCTATTCTGCTCTCTAATTTTGTTAACTAGTTGAAGAGTTGTTTAACTGGCTTGGTTTTGTTTGAACAATTGCGAGGGCAATAGATGACTTTTACCTGGGTAGCTAGTCATTTTCTGCTGACTAAATTCTAACGTTCTAAATGGATTGATGATTGTTTGCTTGATTAGTGATCAAATAAGTTTGATTTAAAGGTGGTTTGATAGTAATTGAATTTTCTCGTAGAATCACTCAGAGTTAGTAAATGTATGTTTATTGTTGGTTGCTATTTGTTAGTTTTATACAGCATTTCCTTTTTTCCATGGCCTTATGTCAACTGTATTTTAGATTGCAGATAGCTAATGACGTATTAGGACCCCAGAATTCTAAAAGAATCCTCTCTTTCTTGTCTGAAATTGTTAGGCTACATGTGTATGATTGAACTAATGTATGATTATTGTTGGTTGAATGTTGTTAGGCTGCTGCATTCACATAATTCCTTTCTCTAGGTTCATGCTGTTTTTTTCAGAAAGTAGAGCGTCTCTTATCCAAGATAGATCAGGTACCATCCAGGTCAGTTCTTGACGCACTTCAACCCTGCATGAAGGCACTAACTGGTAGTGAACTCTTGAGGCATGCTAATGAGGATGTGAAAGTTTCAATTGCATCTTGCATCAGTGAAATTACGAGAATAATGGCACCGGATTCTCCTTTCAGTGATGAAGAAATGAAGGTAATTCGAATACCATAAATCAAAATTTCCCTTGCTTTCTATATTAAGAGAAACCAACTTTTGAATCAATATCGTTGTTTCAACTTTATTGTAATTCATACCTGGATGATGTAATTCCAGACTGTTATGTTGTCTACTTTTCCATTTGTTTGGTCTACAGGAATATTTTCAGCTGAGTGTAATGGCAGTTGAGAAAATATCTTATAGATCTGGTAGCTGTTACTTGAAAGCTGTTTCAGTTCTTAAAACTCTTGCAAACATCAGGGTGTGCGTGCTGATGTTGGACCTCGAGTTGGATGAATTAATTATTCAAATGTTTCAGCAGTTTCTAGATACCAACAGGTACATAAGAGATAATTTGTACTTTCTGTTATTTGGCTGACCTAGATTTATTACTTGTAAAAATATTATAGACTTCATTATACTTCTATAATATATTTCCCTTTTTTTATGCTTTTTCTCGTTCAAGTAATTGAAGCTTGAGTAGAAGTTGGAGCTTAGCACATTGCACGTCTTGACATCAATAGTTGTTTATTTCTGTCCACTTTCATAAGCTTCTTCCACTGCGTGGATTATCCTTACTAATGAATGCAACATGAAGTATAAGTTATTCACCAGGGCACATGGCAAACGCTTCCTGACACATATTTGAGAAACATGACCTAATGCCAATAATAATGGAGCTTTTTACTTGTGTGAATCACAGAAAGAGTGGTAGGCTGTGGACTGTTATTGTTGAAATATTCCAAAAATATAGCATAAGGTTTTAAATGCTCCCAAATTCTGGATCAGCTATTTAGTTGAATTTAGTTCCGTCCAAGACCGTGACTAAATTTTATCATTCAAGTGTCTGATTTTTAAAGCCAACTTACTGCTGATCTGATTTATTGTTGCTGATGGAACATTTTTTTTGCTAGTTACCCGAATTTAGCTTATTATATGGTGTCGGATCAATTTCATGTTAATCTGATTTCAAATTGTTGTTTATGAAACATCTTTCTGTTAGTTACCTTAGTCAAGAGTGTATATAAAGATCATACACACACATTCATTTAAATGTTTGGTTCTTAAAGTCAACTTATGATACACACACATAGTTTGTTGTTCTGAACATCTTTTTGTTAGTTACCCTAACCTAGTTTATTATTTGGTGTCGGATCAACATTTTGTCGATCTGATATGGATTTGTTCATGGATCCAACCTCTTGCTAGTTACTTTAATCTAGTTATCATTTGGCTCTAAAAGTTTAATCAGCTCATTTACTTCAAGTGACATTCTCCTTAAATAATTTATCACATCACTAATACAATCCCTGTCTAAAACTCGTCTCATCACAGTTTCCACTGATTTTGTTAAATTCATGGGAGGCTGATTTTTTGTCTAACTAGCGCTTAATGAACCATCGTGGCATTTCCCTACTTTTCTTTTTAGCTTCATATTTACAGGTCTCATTCTATTTAAATTTTATAGTACTTGGGCCTTTATTGTTTCAATTGCTAGTCTTTGTCATTTTCATTGCAAGTCTTGATTGAGTGGCTGCTATTATTTGTGCGTGAAGAGGTACTAGGTTTAAGAAAAGATGAAAAGTATTAATAATCAAATATTTAGACTTGGTTCTCATGGTCCCTGACAGTTTGCTTTAAGGATATTTTTTTAACCTACATTAAGAATATGGAAGTTTTATAACTTAATCCTCTAGTGCCATTTTGAGTATACTGTAATCAATTAAATTTTATTTAAAGTCAAGTCCTATGCAGAAGCAGTGGTCAAAGGCTGCTAGCTTTCATATTTATTGATCATCCTTGTTGTTTTTTTTTGTGCAGTTGAACTTGTACCTTTGCTAGAATCCATTAGATGATTACAACCCCGTCTCTTTGCCTTACCTGTAATATTATTCCCCCTCTCTCATACACACACCTTTTATTGTCTCCTTCAGATGTAAAGTTTCCTTGATTTGGTCTTCAAGTAGGTGAGTAATCAACCTAAAGCTTTAAATGACCCTAGGTGAGGCAAGTGCTGGGTTCATCAGCTATTCTCATTTTGATATTAATGAATTTTAAATTGACATATTGGCATTGATTACTTGATAAGCAATTGATATTGGGTCAGCTTCTTTTCAAAGCATATCGATCAAAAGTTTACTTGATCCAATTTATTGCACCAAAAATGTTGCTTATTATTACTTATTATTTTGTCATTGAGTTGAGCTTGAGAGGGTCTAATAACTAAGGTGCTTTTAATTCCGTGGTGATAGTAACTGTACTATGTTAGGGCTTATGAATGTTGTGTATGTGTCTTTATGAAATACGCATAGCTTTCTCCAGGACTGTTTGGTACTCTTGGCAAAAAAACTCCTTGCCAATGATCATAACTGATGTTCCTTCCTTGCCGTCTTTTAAGGTCCAGCCAACCTGATGCTGTATTATCATACATGGAGAAAATCATGACCTTAGTCATAGAGGAAAGTGAAGAACCTTCACTTGAGCTTCTGAGTCTTCTTCTAAGTAGTGTGAAAAGGGAAAATCAGGTAGCTACCTTTTCCTTGGCCTTGTTTTTATTCTAATCTAGTTTACCCTTCACTTAGGATTTTATCAGCCAGACTTTCTTTTAGTCATTTTTTTTTAAATCTGTTTTCTTTTTGGTGTTTTTCAGAATGTTTCGCCTCTTGCATGGGAACTGGGACAAAAAGTCTTAAAGAACTGTGCTGATAAGCTCAAACCTGATCTCCCAAAAGCAGTGAGATCCATGGGAATTGCTTATCATGATTATGCTGAAGTTGTTGCTTCAATATGTCAAAATACACCAGGAAGGGACTTTGTGGTGCGTGTTTCCTGTATACTTGCGTCTAGTAGCTATACTGAATTGATTTTTTGCTTTAGATGATTTAATGTACTGGTTCTATCAGTTATGAATTCAGAAATCCTTTTATCATGATATACTTCCTCCGTTCCAAAATACAGATGGCTCAGTTTTGGCTTGTTGAATAGAGAATTTTTTCAAATACAAAACTGATGAATTCATTTAATTTTAGACAATACAATTATGAAAATTGTAAACTAACTAAAGAGTACTATTAATTACAAGATTTATTGTTTTCAAACTTAAAAGAATTGCATCAATGAATTTGAAAGGTCAAACTTGGTCATATATTTTAAAATGGGTGGAATATTTGGCTCTCTCACTTGGTGTTTTTTTGTTGTTGATACATTTGACAACATTTACCCATTGTTTTTTATCTGATAAAGTAAATAGCATTTTACTCGGTGCTTTACTTTTGAAATATTCTTTTTCATGCAAAGATGCCAAAGATACCAAAAATGTCAACTATTTTCTAATATTCCATTGCCTATAATAGAGCTGGTCTTTATCTCGCATATTCTGGCACTTCGCTTGATGCTCTCAGTTTGGAATTGAGTTTTACCCATCTCAGGTAGGTAGATATTTGTGTACATGCTTACCAAAGCTATGCCATCATTGTAGTAAAAATTTTTTTTCAGGAGACTAAAGAGCTTGTACCAGATGCCATTTGTCTAGAACTTACTCCAGCTGTGGATGATCTACCAAAGTCAGTGATGAACAACGACACTGCTTTAACAAATAAGTACGACACTCAGGGGAATGAAAAGTCTCTGAAGGCCTTACAGTATTGCCAACAGAGAGGTACTGATTCGAGAAGCAATTCCCAACTTGGAAATATAGATGCCAGAGAAGAAATGACACAAGAGTTACATCCTGAAGCAATTCAAAAGAAAAGGGGTAGAAGACCTAATTCTTTAAGAAAAGAAGAGGAAGGATATGATCATTCCTGGATTATTGGAGTAAGTAGTTCTCTCAAAATTCCTTGTCGCACAAAGAATCCCAAAAAGAAAAACCGTAATCCATCTAAGAGTTCAGCTTTTGAGGAGTCAGCTTCTCCATCAGAACCTGGAAAGGAGACCCAGCCTCATGTTTTATCAGTGAGAAACGTACATCGTAAGAGTATGACTTCATCACCATCCCAAAATCATAGTCTTCCAGATGGAATTCACCCCAAATTGCATCAGAAAAAGAAAATAGACAGCTTAATGAATCAAGACAGTGGTCTGGACCTATTATCAGTTTCAGTGGGAGATCTACTGAGAGCTCAGGATGAGGAGAAAGCTTCACAGAGAGCAGCTGCCACTTTGAGAAAGGAATCTGAAAGCACTGCATGTGCTAAAGCAAAACGTAGGAGGGGCCTTGGGAATAATGCATCTGAAAGTACTGGAGATGCTAAAGCAAAACATAGGCGAGCACAAGGGAAAAATGTATCTGAAAGCACTGGAGATTCCAAAGCAAAAGTCAGGAGGGGCCTTTTGAAAAATGTACCTCCTTCTAAGACTGTTGGGATCTGCAGTGATCTTGAAAGAAAACAAGAGCTATCTGTCTTGCAAATTGATGGTACGGAACAAAAAATAGGCATAAATACTCCAGATAGGCATGCTACTGAAAATCCTGCTGATGAAATTGGCTATATTGAAGCCTCTAAGATCAAACACAAAAGGAAGTGTGCTCCACCGAAGGAAGAGGTATGTTTATATCATAATTTAGGATTGATGGTATGTCAGTTGTATGACTTCATCCAGCCAATTATCCAATCAAACTTGTGATTGTTTTGATGAAGTGGTATGTCAATGCTGTTAACTTTTTGTTAAATGCTGATAATGGATTAGTTTATGTGTTTTATTATCTGTGGGATAGTCATAGCCGAAGATTTGTATTAAGCTTGCTTCATTTTTTATCATGTCCCGTAAGAGTAAGTTTCATGTTAAATGAATTAAAATATAGCAATTGGGCTACCTATATTCGCACATCCTATTTAGAAAACTCACGTATAGCAATATGTGTGTCTAATGTTTAGCACTTCCTTTGGCCACCAAAGAATGTCACAAAATGCACAATTAAAGTTGGTCAATTTTTATAAATCAAAATGGTAGTTTGTTGCATAATTTTCAGAATTGCACTTAAGATATTGTAACATAGGGGTCCCTTAAAACAATATAGTATTTGGTGCAAAATTTTGCTTTATTTTTGAAAAAATGATGTCCGCAAATGAAATTTTGTTTATGTGATGATGGACGAGGAGGGACTGCGATTTAATAACAGAAACAGATATTATAATAACTTGTAACATAAATGGAGAACAGTGAAAATGGGAAGGCCAGATGAAGTAACATGTGGAAGATGATTGCTCCATATGCTGACATTGCATTACAAAGAAATTTCAATGTAGAAAACCACTCTTAACATATTCTTGTGTAACACCAACTCCAAGTTACTTTTACTATTCATATAGTAAAAGTGATGTCTCAGTATTTTTTTTTATACGAGATGTTTCAGAGAACTATAAAAAAACAAATTTTATATCTACTGAGGGCCTTACATAAGGGTGCTTAATAGTTAATAAAAATTGAGATTTCCTTAGAATGAGACACAAATATTACGACTTCAGTAAATTGAGACAAATATTATGACTTACGTAAATTGAGATAAAATGTTGAAATTTTTGTGTTCCACTGGGAATCATGCTCATTTTGGATTGTGCCAGCTTACCACGAGATTTTTGTTGTTTGATTAATTATCCGTAATATTCTCTCCATCCAGAAAAAAGAGTCCCAAGTTCTGTCACTTTTTTTTACGAATATTAAAGATTGCATGACACATCTATTTTTTTCCAATAGTTTTCTTTGAATCCGTAAGCAAGTTTATTACTAGTTTTCAGTTGAACCTCTTCAAAAGGTTGAAGCTCTTAAGTTCTAATAGCATGCTTTCCAATTTGTGCAGCACATAACTTGATTTTTTTGCTTAGAAATTTTTGATTGATTATACCTAATCTTTTTTTCCACTACTTCTGAACATTGTAAGAATCATGTTCACAGATAATGAAATGTTTTGTATATGTTGTGGGTGAGTGTGTGAACGAGCGAGAGAGTGATTAATTTTAATAGTTGTGAACAGGGAAATTTTCGTTTCTCAAGTTTAATTATAGTTAAAATTCTCTTTCTCAGGATCATGATGAGGAGCTGGTTGGTTGCAAGATAAAGGTTTGGTGGCCAATAGATGGGGTGTGAGTACTTAAGGAACATTAATATTATGCCTTGAATATTTATGATGTTCTGTACATGTTACCTACTTTGTTACTTGTTAGACATTGGAAATATTGTTTTCTTGTTCATATATTGCCAGAGGACTTTGCTACCGTTATCGAACATCCAAAAGACCTAAAAGTCGAGGGACAATTCTTCTAATTTTATAGAGAAAAACAGAAATTGGAAAAAAAATATAAATACGGTTTTGCCTACTTTTTTGTGGTTATATAATATTTTTCTCTTTCTATTTCACATTTTCACTCTGTTGCTCTGATCATCCATCTCGACCTCCACAAACATCTCTCTCTCTTTCTCTCTTGCTCTCTCTTGCAGAGCATAACACCCTGCCAAAAATAAAATCAAATATTATAGTATATATATATATATATATATATATATATGTAATGTCAATGCAAGAAAGATATATACATAGAAAAGTCAAAAAACACATAGCCATCCATCTATATACTGAAGACGTAGCATACTTGCATATCTTGTGCTTGGAGATAGACCAGTCGTCGACAAAGTTTTGATGCTCAATTGTCCCAGTAAAATTCTTAATTTCCTATCTTCGTCCAAGTAGATAGCTCATAGATATTTTTGATTATGCATAATAACAGTCGTCTCTCTATACCAACCTTGCCAATTCTCCATAGTAACTGCATCAACAGTTCAACACCACTAACTTCAATTTATCTCTTGAACTCTCTCGGTCCCTATAGTTTCAAACTTTCAATTGCAATTAGTTTCAACATCTGATACCTAGTAAGCTGATAAACATTTTCACTGAAAAATTATAAAATTTGAAATGTCATGACTCATGCAGGAACAGACTCTACAAAATAGTTGAACTCAGTTGAAAAGTACATCGCTTGCCGTGTTCTGTACATGTTTAGTGTGCTAGTTTATGTTGTTTAATAGATGGTTAGATATCTTTTCAAGTCTTGATTCTAAGTCTCTAACCCAACTTTGAGTTGGCTGAAACAATTATTAGGTTTGATGCTAACTGTCCTTTGAGTATTTGCATGTTAGTTTTTTCTAGTTTAACTTGTTCTATTCTTTCTACCTTTTGGTTTTGTCTGCAGGTTCTATGAAGGTGTTATTACTGCATTTGACCCAGAAAGAAAGAAGCATAAGGTAACATGGGAAGATGACTCCTATTGACTAAGTTTATGAGGCATTGATTTCAATTACTTTCTTCACAACAGAAACCAAATAAAATATACAAATTTATCCCTGCCTATTGGTTTCTGCTTCTAGATTCCTCTTGCCACTTGATTCTTTCTTGATTAAATTTGGTGTAATTGGAGTAATATGTCTTCCTTTGCAGACTTTGCCAGCATTATCTTTTAGCCTTCCTATTGTTGTGCTATCAGTCTGGAGGAAAATATTCCTCCCTTATGAATTTCATTTCTCTTTATTGTATAAACTATACTGACTTGCTAATCTGATCATAAATAGTTGTTGTGACTGCCTTTTTAGGTAAAATATACTGATGGTGATGAAGAAAGATTATATCTCAGAGAAGAACGTTGGGAATTTGTTGAATATGTGGGTGGTTTGCATGATATGTATCTTTGCTTGCTTATTTGATTGTTTGTTTGTTTTAGGATTTCTTTTTTCCTTTAAGGTGTCCTGATTTGGATAATTGAGTATGTTTACTGACAGGGGGAAGATAGTGAGGCTACTGAAGATAACAAGTCAGGTGTTAATTCTTCAACTAATTGGTAAACGCCTTGTAATCACATTGTTTTTGCCTTTCGACTTTATTTAAAATTTGAGACATTCACATCAATCTCCTATGTATTTCTCAAACAGGTTAAACTTTAAATTTCTTATAGGACAATTTTAAAATGTTAGCATTAGTTGTAAAATGTTGTTATTATTAGCACCTTAGTTAAATGTTTAAGAACTGTATATACAATGACGTGCTAAATCGCTGATTTTTGCTGCTATCTACGTTAGGAGTATACTGGTTTATGCAATATTTTTGTAGTTTCTTATGACCATATAAGTAGTTTCTTAACATTCATATCTTTTGCGGAAGTTATACACCCTTGAAATCGACATCTTATCAAATTGAGCACTCTCTCTCTCTCTCTCTCTCTCTCTCTCTCTTCATCCTACACTATAAAATTTTAGTTGGTTGCTTGTTTTGCAAGTGCATCATTCTTATTATAAACCATTTCATAATGTCCAAGATATTGTTGTTTAATACTGTATACTTGACTATTATATATTTTTATTCTTTGAATATATTCGGACAACAATTTAATTCTTTTGTTGGGTTGCGTCCATTGAAACAACTATTGTGTTGTATTAATTTTTGGTTGGAAGCATGTCGATGTTTGATGACTTGTGAAAAATGTTTAGTCAGAAGCTAGTTGTGTTTAGTTGATCATCATGAAAAGGTTGCGTGGTTCTAAAACTTTCATAAATTTGTAACCTTTGATAGTCTTAATGTTCAACCTCAATGATTTTAAAAAAATAGTACTATGCTATAAAACTCATTAGTTCAAGCTGATTCGTGTTAGAGAAAACATGAATAACTTCATTCATGCTTCACTAATTAAATAAAATATCAATTTAAAGAATGGTGACTGGGGAGTGATATTCTGTGATTTTGTAATTATGTGTAATACCTAACATAATTCTCTAAATCAGACCAAACAATTGAACATGAATTATCTAGGCCCTTTCTATGGTTGTTTTAGATGTTAGGGTTAAGATATAACTCCAAACTTCAAGACTGACTTCATAAAGTTTTGTGAAAGTAACTGCTTTATTAACAAAGAGTAGTCAATAACATGAAACGGGATGTGCAAATGTAACGCCTATTTAACTAATCATGTGATCTCTTTTCTTTTAAGTCAGAATGTCTGAATAACCCTGCATTTTTGAAATTTCTACCCGAAGCTTAGTAAAGGTTAAATAGTTCCGTGTATAATCACTTTTGTTTAATTTCTGATGTGCAGGTTTTGTAATGCTAAAACCGGTTCTTCTGGTCTTGCAAAAACTAACTATAAGGTGAGATCTCTAATATGGAATCTTTAAGTGGGAGATTGAAAAAGGTACTCCAACATGCATAATGATGAATTCTGTGTTATATGGACTCGTCAACCTATAGAAGAATCCTTAAAAGGACACGATAGGAACACCCCTACTTTTAGAACATTTTGATTCATTTTCCACCAGTCCGCTATATTCGACACCTGTACATGTCGTGTTGACACGGATACTTTTGGATTCTAGTAGAGTCTATGTTCATAGATGATGATATCCTCTAGATGGAGCCAAAATAACAAATATGGTCATTAGATTGATCAATGAACTTGTTTTGTCAAAATATGTGGTTTCTTGTCTGATATTATAACGTTAATTACAATATTCTTATATTTGATCCAGTTTTCTAAGAATCCCTGCCTAGGTACGCTTAATCCTCGCTTAGGCATTAGGTGAGTCCTTTACCGTCTAGATTTGGTTGTGCGCCTAATCCCCCACCTAGGGGTGTTCAAAATTTCAGTTTTTCCGGGGTTTTTTTTTCATACCGAACTGGTTCGAACCGGTCGGTTCAGGACAAGCGATAACCGGTTCAGTATCGATACACAGAACCGGATATTCGGGATCGAGAACGGTACGCTATTTGGCTGGTTCGGTATATACCAAAAGGTTTGTACCGGTTAAGCTAATAATATATTAATACTTCAAGTTTATTCTGCTTTCACTTAATGCCTTTATTCCAAAATAGATCTAAACTCATCTGCGCTCCATCTCGAATTCTCTCTGCGCCTCCATCTCGAAACCTCCGATCCATCCTCTCCCACCCAAACCTCCCGATCAAGTAGCTACTACTGCATCATGCTACTGGTCCACATCCGCCGCCGTCTCGAATCCCTCAACGGCTCCTCCAAAATCAACTCGTTTGGCGGCGGAGAGGAAAGTCTGTGAAGGGATGTGCACCTTGTGGGTTGTGGCTGAGATGGGCGGTGGTTCTGGTGTCAAGCTTGGTGGCACTTATGGTGTCTAATTTTGCAAATTTCTTGTCACTTGTGGGGAACAGTGTGTGTTGTGTTGGGGTTTATGTTGCTTGCTTTGTTTCACTGGATGGTGCATAAAGAAGACTTGGGTTGATAAGGATGGGTGTTGGATGGAGCAATTGTGGTTATAGGTCTGATAATTTCACTATTTGGAACTTGGTCTTTCTTTACTAGAGATATTTCACTCTTTGGAACTTGGTCTTTCTTACTTTAGATAATTTATTAATTATCTTTGCCAAAATATATTGTGGTCTATATTTTATTTGTTTATATCACAAAATTACAGTTGATATAAATATTAGTTGATATCATATTTCTTTCAGATATTGGTATTGGTGTGGCGGTTTATGAATTTGCGGTGTATGATATTACCATTAGAATAAGAAATGAGTGAAAAATCTAACCGGTACAAAATTAGATAAAAACCGGTACCGTATCGATTCCGGTTCGGTATACCGGTCCAACCGGTACTCAATTTTGGGTGTATTCGATAACCGGTTCAGTCCGGTCCGATTCATTACGGGTCGGTTAATTACCGATGAACAGACCTACCCCCACCTATGATGAATCAAACCTTTTTCTCTCCGATTGAATTAAGGCTTTGAAACTCAGAATTTATTAGGCATTAAAATAATTATTTTCAAAACATATTTTTTCATGTAAAATTTTATTATATCTACCAGCTTTGTATAGTATAACATTTATATATAATAGAAAAATAAATAAATGAGACCACCTAACAAAATGCCTTGCTCGCATAGAAAAATACCTAGGCAGTCCGCGGTAGGCATCCCCTGACCGTCTAGGTCCGCCTAGTGATTTTTAGAGCACTGATTTGATCATGAATTGAATCGGATGATTATGAAGTGACTTGATATTGATTATGAATAGACTTGACAAAATGGGTTGGTACTCAATGGGCAGCCCATATCCGCCCACAATAAATTAGAAATTTATAAATGATCCAACCCACACCCACCCATATAATGGGTGGGTTTGAGTAGGTTGTCATTGGACCCCATTTATGTATGTATAGAACTTGTATACTTGTATCAGCACAATATCAATGACTTCTCGCTGCTAATCAAATAAATGGAAACAGTTGTTCCTTCCCATAGAGTCGTATAAACCCGAACAAACCCCTCATGTCCGCCCAAACCCGCCCATTTACCGGGTCTAATTACGAGATAGCATAAGGTGTATATGAAAGATTTTCATACATCATTGGCTTTTAGTGCAAGTAAGTTATAACATACTGTTGAAATTATGATCGAGCAAGTAATTTGATGGCCTTGTAAACACATTCTGCTTCCTTAAGGTTCAATCAATTATCATAGTGGAATATAGTGTTTGCAAGGTGCCTATATGTTGCTTGTACCAAATAGATAGGAAAGTTTACTTGACTTTGCACTAATTGAAAATAAATGTTTACATTAGCTTTTAGAAAACAATTTCTGTGGATGCAGTTGTTACAGTCTTTCTAAGCAGTCTATATGGCATTCCTTTTTAAGTATTGTAATGACGGTGACAATAAGATTGATGCAATATACTTGCTGCTTGTAATATTTGTCTCCTCCAGGCTAGATCATGCAAAAGAACCAAGTGCAGGATCTTACAGGCTGAAAAGGGAGAGAAATCACTGGCAGAGATACTGTCTGTCAGTGCTGAGCCTCAGTGTCTGAGTCAAGTTGCCAATGCATGCAGCGGGACAATTGATGTCCATGGATACAAGGTGAAGGCTAGCGCTGCGCCTTTACTTAGAGCCATATTTGCCAAACATGGTGATATTGCTGCACATTGTCTGTACAAATCAGCAGCTGTGAGAGCTTCATTGCTTGAAGTGGTTTGTGATATTGTTAAGCGGCTGCAAAGCAACACCATTGAATCCATTATTTCTGAGCTTCAAGCCATAGAAAATGAGGTCTCCGATGCAGGGGCTGCGAAGCTTCAAGTTTCCTGGCTACGACAGTACTTGAAAAAGATCCGAGAAGTTGAAGAGGTTGGCCAGAGGTCTTTGTTGCTGAAGGACATGAAGGCAAATACCACCCTTGTCACCAAAGCCGCAAAAAGGGATTTGGAGCAGAAACAGCTTGAGCTGGTGGCAGCACAGGAGAGGCTTAGAGAGGCAGAAAGGTGTGTGAAAGCATTGGCATGCGTTGGTGAAAAAATTTGCAATGATATATTGGATTCTGAAGCCAAAGAGAGTTCATGGCGTAAGCTGGTAGATGAACTTAGGTAGCCTGGCCTGGCCTGGCTAGGCCCTTACATGTAGATGGAGCGCACTTACGGATGCACGGGGCGGGATTCTAGCGGGAGTGTGAATATTCATAGACCAAATTGTCTTGTAAATTATTGATGGCAGTTTGGAGACCAACTGTTCAAGTTTGGAGACTTTTCCTCTTCCTCGTCATAGTTTTAAATTGATGGTATGGGTACATGTTACGACCAAGTAGTTTTTTTCTTCGATTTAAAATGTCAAATATGAGATTTTTTTTATTAAAAATTAAAAATGATATGATTCATTTAATATTATAAAATAATAAATTTCATAACTCAGTAATATTTTGGAGATAGTTTAAAATATTTTTTAATTAAAATTAAATAATTGATATTATTGTGAAAATGAAAGTGTTTCGTACTGACTTCCAAAAAGTCTAAAGATTTTATTATAAGGGTAGGAGAGGGTAAATACATGGCTACAACAAATACGGTTAGGTTTGTTATGTTTGTTCAATTTCTGGATCCGTCTCATTTGAAATTGCAAACGGAAAGGGCAAGAAGTTGCATTTAAGCAGCTGAGAGTCTTGTTAAGACAATTGGGTTAAGGCCTTGTATCCAAATCCTGTAATACTCTTTAGGTCCGAATCAGTAGGTTGTATCTGTTGAAGGTTTCTTTGTATTATCAAATAATAATAATTAACATTATGAGTATTAAGTTGTTATAATATCATTATTTGCTTTGTACCCGTAATCATTCAATATGTAAATTTCAATTCATTCTATATAGTTGACATTCTAGGCAACTAAATATATCGCAAATATAGACTATCACCTTTTTAAGTTAAGAGGAAATGCTGTTTTTTTCATATTGTAATTGTAGTATGTAACAGGTCTCCTGCAAACTCCAGAAAATTTAGAGGGTGAAATAGAAGAATTCAAAATTATTTTGAAATTCAATCAACCAATCCACTAGTATAGCTCTCCGTCTCGAGTCCATGTAGTCGAAAATCAGGCTCTCATCCTCTACCTTTTCGACCTCTTCATTGTTCAGACTAATTACAATTATAACCTTCGGTTTCGGTTTGACCATGACTTTCTTCTGATGAACAACCCTAGGCGCTATAGCTTCTTTGCCTGCTGCTAAAGTTCCACCCCCAGTAATTACCTTTTGTTTTTTTGGAGTTTTCAGCAGCTGCAGATTGTACGTTAGCGAGTGATTGGGCACAAAAATTCCTTCTAATGTTAAAGCTCATTTTCAGCACTACCACATAGAGTAAGTATTGCACCAAGTAAATTATTCTCCTCCATAACCACAACCACCAACTTGGTCTTAATTAATTCTGTACCATTACCCCATCTGTTGACAACCACCTTGTCCTCAAGGTGGAATTGAAGATAGTCTCTACACTCTCCAACAATAGTGAGCAAAGTTATTCCTCCGGGATCAAAAATAAAGCCTAAAAATTTACAGAAGCAATTAGCGCCAACATACTGTTGCAACCAACTTAATGGTATATGCTTTGAAAAGGATGTTCCAATGATTATCTGTCCACTATTATTAATTATTACTTCGCATCCGGAACTTGTCGGTAAATTTTCAGTCCAGAACCAGAACCAGTAATCCAAGAAGAGAGAAGTACCCAATTTCATTGTGGAGATTACATTTCCATCCAAAGCAACATGTATTAGCCCATCCATTAGTGTCAATAGCTGGAAATACAACTTGTCCTCAAGGTGGAAATACAAGCTGCTTGGCAATTTAGACACATCAAAACTCATTCTAAGCTCCATTTTAAAGTAGTCATCAACACACATGCAAGCCTCTAGCCAATAGGTTTTAAGAAACCAACATGTGACACATGCAGACTGCTGCCCATTAATCAAAAATTTGTCCTTCCCAAATAAGAGCAAACTTTCCAATCCATGCCCAGTTGCAAATAAGGCATAATTACATGAGGGTACTTCATTCCTCCTGGAAATGTTTAAAATTTCCTTGTACCCATAGTTCTTGATAGTTGGATAGACAACACGGTTTAGGATCTGCAGCAAACGATTCAGCTGAGCTAAAGAGTCTTTACCATTTTGAGAAGGTAAGTCAGATGAACCACAACTTAAAGCCAGCTCAGGTAGTTGATCAGAACCACAACCCCAATTGAGGTCATGCATGTTTACAAATTCATTCCAGCTCACGTGAGTTAAATGTGTACAACAAGTAAGAAGCTCCTCAATAGCAGTTTGGCAAATAGTTCCATATGACAAATCCAACTCATAAAGCGAGGAAGGAGCACCATTTTTGTAAAGAGGCTCCAGTGACGAGTCATTAAGATACTTGCAAACTTGCAATTTTAGAACCCTTAACCCATATTGTTGTAATGCTAGTATAACCAATGTACTAAGCCCTGTGAGAAGAACACCAATCCACACTGTTATATGGAATAGCATGTTCAAAGAAAATGTTGTTCCAATTACTATCACAACCCTCAAGTTTGCTTCCATGGATTGGATAATTAAAGCAGCATATGAAGCCACTAATATGATCCAAAGTAACTCATACTTGTACTGAGCTCCTGACTGTAGATTGGTGTCAAAGTTTCTAGGGTCAATATATGCAATAGAAATAAGAAATCCTGGACCCATGTAAGCAAATAAGCTCTTCCAACTTGTCTTATCAGGTTCAACAATCCGGTTAAAATCAATATTCTCGATGAGGGGTGCATTCGAAGGAGAATTCCCATTTCTCATGCTGGTCATAAACTGCGGTTGGGTAGAAGCTGAGGCATACAAACTTATGTAACCAAGTTTTCCAACATGTTCACCTATTTCAAGCATCCCCAAATTTGCTCCATCATGACGAACAAACACAAGAATAAAGAAATTTTGATGAAACACAAGAATAATGCCGAAGAAGATGATCTCCACATTCGACCAAAGAAAGAGAATAATGAAATGATGAGTCAATAGTCCCAATTCATTAACAACACCCAAACACAAGAATTTACAGTAAATCACACGAAATTTATACTCATCTGGTGGCTTCGGTTTAAGTTCCGCATGGTATCCAATTCGTTCTGAAATTTTATCACACATCTTAACCGCAATAGTAAGTCCCTTTTGATTTGCATAAAATTTTCCCCAATGCAATGCCTTAGATCTTGAGAGAACGTAATCAAATGTATAGCAACCTCTTCTTGTCCTTGCTCAATCTCAGAAACAGATGTTTTCATGATAGAGAAAACCAGAGCAGCAGAAGGAACTTCTTTTACCAAGTTTTCATTTATACTGATTATCTTATAATGTATTGCAGCAGGCAATTCAAGTACCTTTTTTCCAGTCTCTGTGGATCCTGTAAAAGCAAGCTTGTCCACATCCATATGACTGTATAGAGCAACTCTAGCAGTGGGACTAAAGCCAGAACCCACATTCAAAACTCCTGAAAGAAGCCCAGCCTCATAGAATAACTTTGACACAGAGAGAGCAGACAGTGGTGTCTGTTCTGTCCTTTTCAGAACAACTGTGTTACCACATGCTAATGCAGGCCCAACATTCCAAGCATACATGAAATTTTTAACTCCACTGAGCAATGAAGAAGACATGAACTGACTTGTGGTATGGAGTTGCATATTAAAATTTTGATTAGAAGTGAAAGTACTTGGCAGTGAATTAATATGCAGTCTAAAATGTCTCTCATCAGTAACCATTCCTTTAATATCACTATCATAGTCATCTGGTGGATCCGGGTCAATGGAGATAATATATCCCTTTCGTTCCGGACTTTCGTCGAACACTTTACTCGCAACATGAAATCCATGAAATCTCTTTTTATATGCATCAATTGCTCCTACCACAGTGTTGTTGGATAAGCTAAGCGAGGAATAATCATTTTTGTGAAGAGCGTTTACCTTCACCTGAACTGATTCAGCGCAAACTTGATTGACAAGTGAGATTGGGTATTCAATTTTTGCTAGCAATTCCTTATGATCTCCAACCTTTGGGATAACTCGATCATCCTCTTGTCGGATCTGCAATTGCCTTTGATGGCTCTTTTCCTCCTTAAATTCCAGATCCACATCATCGTTTTGGTATACAGAATTTAAAGAACTGGTTACTTCACATAAGCAATCCTCCTCTTCCATATACCCACAAATAAGCACTTTTCGTTGATGTTTTGTGATGAGGACATGGAATGAGTGGACTCAAACAAGACTAAAGGGACGTGGGGATCAAGCAAAGCTAGAACTAAGAGGTTCAAACAAAATCTCACTGGATTGATCCAAGATGTTTGGGCTGAAACTAATGCAAGAAAACCCAAAGAGAAGACCAATGAACATGAGGCACAAGTTTGTGTCAATTTAATACAAGTCCAATAAGTGGCCTATTATACTACATTCTAATTTAGCAATGGAAAAGGAACCCCGCGGATATAAGGAATCAGGTCATTTAAATCACGGATCTAATTGGAGAAAGGCTACAACAAGTTATTCAACTGACGGGGACTTTCAGTTTGATTCCAGCGCGACAAGGGAAATATGTATATATATTTTTTTACAATTCTATTGTAATTAGGATTTATTTAGTTAGAATTTCAATTCCAATTTTAAATTGGATTGTTATTTCTTTTATTATTAAAATTAGAATAAGTTGTTACTATTCCTATAAAGATTAGGATAATTTGTTACTATTGCTATTAGGATTAGAATTTTTGCAACTAGTATAAATAAGGGTTACTTCTATTGTATTAGACATTATTCATTATTCAATATATTTGTGAGGTTATTCTCTACTTTTGGTTCTTTGAAGAATTCCTAAGTTATTTTCTTAATTTTTCTTTGGGATTCAACTTTGACTTATCATACAACAATACATAGTTGTGTGTGACGTCTTCTACCGCATCAATCGTCGATTGTACCGAGATTACCGCTTCAATATAAACGAGGGGTCAAGGTGTCGTTGGTGTCCATTCAACGTAAATTTTCGAACGCGAGCAATTGTACCAAGATTACCGTCTACATATAGGCGAGGGGTTAAGGTGTTGCAAGCAATTCACCCAACAACTTTGCTAGAAACGATCGGGGCGACGACCACCTCACGCAAGCGTGCCGTGGAGTCTATCATTAAATTTCAGATCCACATCATCGTTTTGGTATACAGAATTTAAAGAACTGGTTACTTCACATAAGCAATCATCCTCTTCCATATACCCACAAATAAGCACTTTTCGTTGATGTTTTGGCTGTGGGTTTGTATGACTTTTTCTGGCTGAAATTTGTTCTTTGATAATAGCAGCCATAGTAGCAGAAAATTGCTTAGCAAATTCGGCACAAATTGTCTCGATAGAATTGGGATAGGCCATTGGAACACTCTGGATGAAAGCACCAATGTAACAGGTTATTAGAGTCTCCTGCAAACTCGAGAAAATTTAGAGGGAGAAATAGAAGAATTCAAAGAGAAAAAGAGAAAGAAGAAAGAGGGATTGGGAAAATTGATTTTATATTTCGATAACCTTCCTTCCGCTAGAAAATAGCTTTAATACATTAGCTACATGAAACAACTTGTAATGCTAGACTCAATCTACACCTTTTATTATTATAAATTCTATACTCAATCTCAGCCGTTGGATTTATAAGAAATAAAATCTGTAGCATAGTATACCTCAAGTTTGTAATATTAAAATGTCATTTACATCATGAGTCGTTACATTTGGTTATTCTAAACTCTAAACGTTTTCAGTATAGTAGGGTACACATGTGGTCTCACGCCACGGGGTCGGGTTGGGTGAAGGGTATATTTCCCACGTTATAACAAATGCATCGTCCATTTTCAAGAAAAAATAGACACCTCAGCGCGTGCCACGTTACTCTTCTGTCGAAGACGGAATATCAAATTTTTGTAAGCAAATGAAGGTTTAGACTTAATCATTTATAAGTTACCCGAAGTATAATGAAATAAAAAAATATTTAACCGATCTCAAATATATTAAATAAAATAAAAAGTACTTAATGATGTCACATCATTTTAGAGACACTAGTTGAGGCAAATATGAGATCCCTAACACGTGTTATGTTATGTAACTAGAGTCCTCAAAAAAGAGTAACCTTATTTTGTCCCTGGACGTGGGAGTGTTTGATGGTTATGTAACATATTTGTTAGTAGCCGGTTAGCCTACTAACAAATATGCCCGCCCGCCCATGATGTGACAAGATAGTTAACTCAGCGAGAAGAATACAGTACAAGATTAGATAAGATAGCCCATGGCTAAACAATTTGCTGTTTGATTTGAGCAATGTCTTTCGTTTCTAGTGATTGTAAGTATAAAATGTCGATCCAAGTCAATCGGGCAGATACAAAAAGTCCAGTCAGAATTAAGGCACTCGGACTCGGTATTGGTAGGTACAACTACAATAAGAAGAAAATTTCATCAAAATGGATGGAGACAGACGACGACCGAGAGGAATTTTGAATTCAATCAAAAACAGAAAATTTAATATACTCTTTTGTATTTTGATGATTAATTAATTAATATTGCACTCATCTGTCTCACTGACTTAATTATATATTGGTATCAATTTTTTGTAATATGAAAATAACTTAATTCATTTTCTTACTTTGAATGACTCCTCTTAATTAATATTGTAAATGAATATAACCCAATTATATTCCTTTGATATAATTCCTTTTTTCAAAAAATATATATTAATATTATTGATACAGAAAGTCCGAATTAAAAAAAAAATCATTCATTCAATCCAATGCAGTGGGAAATAGGATTGAAATGAGACAAAAGAATTAGACTCTACTCATTTAATACGTGTTTGTTTAATTTTGAAAAATTTGTAATTAAACGTGGGAATTAAGCAGTTACCCGTTTTTAATTTATTAGGCATTAAAAGTTGTACAAAGAATTGTCAAACGTGGGAGTATATGGTAATATTGTTGTCATGCAACAAACACAGACAGACACAGTAGCCGGTTTCCCTTTCAAATGAAGTACAAAGTTTTTACCCTTTGTTGGTTGGTGAGATGGTAAAAAGGTAAATAGATTCGTCCTTATAAATACGAGCACCGAGGCACAATCAGATTTCTCATCCCGCGCGCGCTACCCATAATACTACTACTTTTAAAACTCCATAAACAAGCTTCCCTTCCCTTCCTCGTATTGTACGTTACGTATACATACATACTTTACTTTAATTTTATCTCATCGATAAGCCTAGCCTATATAGATATACCAACCACCGACCTTATCGGAAAACGCAAGCATGCCGTCGGTTTCCGGCCAAGTCGTGTGTGTCACCGGTGCCGGCGGATTCATCGCCTCATGGTTGGTCAAACTACTCTTGGAAAAAGGCTATACTGTTAGAGGAACAGTCCGAAATCCAGGTTTTTATAGACTATGAAAATACTCTTCTTATTATAGCCGAAGCTATAATCAAACATTTTGCCAATATATATATTATCCGATATGTATGTATGTATGGTTTAATTAATTAATGGTTTCAGATGATCCAAAGAATTGTCATTTGAGAGAGCTAGAAGGAGCAAAGGAGAGATTGATATTATGCAAAGCTGATCTTCTTGATTACGAGAGTCTACGTGAAGCCATTAATGGGTCGGATGGTGTTTTCCACTCTGCATCACCAGTTACTGATGACCCAGTACGTATCTTCACTAGTATTACTAATTATTTTTTTTCTCAACCCAACCGGGAAAAAACAAAAAAAAACATTGCTTAACGTATAGGGTATATTAGTATTAACTGACTCAAAATTTTTATGTCCAGATTTCTTGTCCAGGCAAACAATAATTTTTTGTCACACTGCACTAGTATTATTAATTGTTGATATTGATACGAGACATTGTAATTGAAGGAACAAATGGTGGAGCCAGCAGTTATTGGAACCAAGAATGTGATAGTCGCAGCTGCTGAAGCCAAAGTGCGGCGAGTGGTGTTCACTTCATCAATCGGTGCGGTTTACATGGACCCTAGTAGGGGCCCTGACGAGGTCATTGATGAAAGCTGCTGGAGTGATCTTGATTTCTGCAAGAACACTAGGGTAAAATATAGAAATAGTAATACAAAGTTCGTTTATATATAGAATTTGATGGTGGTTATATACTTATTTATGATGTTAGATCACCATGCATCAATATTGGGTTTGGGTTTGCAGAATTGGTATTGCTATGGGAAAGCTGTGGCAGAGCAGGCAGCGTGGGAAGAGGCAAGGCAGAGAGGGGTGGAGTTGGTGGCAATCAACCCAGTGTTGGTGCTCGGACCATTGTTGCAACCCACTATAAATGCCAGCATTGTTCATATCCTCAAATACCTCACTGGCTCGGCCAAGACTTACGCCAACTCCGTCCAGGCCTATGTCCACGTTAGGGATGTTGCATCCGCACATATTCTCCTCTTTGAGACTCCGTCCGCAACCGGTCGCTACCTTTGTGCTGAGAGCTCGCTTCACCGTGGCGAGGTCGTCGAAATTCTGGCCAAATACTTCCCGGAATATCCAATCCCTACCAAGTAAGTTCGATGTTAATTCATTCCTTAGGGGTGCTACAATTGGGTATCAAGTGTGCAATCCTTTGGCTTGATCTTGTTGTGATGGGAAGTAGGTGTACCAACTTTAGACTTGTTAAAAAAAATTCAATTGGAAAGCTGATTGTTTTGTTTGACCCCCATCCCATCAATTGAGGAGTGGTTTGGAAAAGGAAAGAATGGGAATATTATTAGTATTGTCCACCACCACTAAGTTGGACCCATTATTTGCCTATCCAACAACCAATTTTCATCACGAGCCTAGGACCACACATTACAAACACCGCATTCTTCGTTAGATTTAACTTTTTTAATTAGTAATGGGTCCCTAATTGTTTTAGATATATGGGTTCATCCTAAGATAAGGTGGACCAAATTTTTCACACACACTGACACACAGATTTATAGTAGATAGGGTCCTTTCAAGTCTTCTTTTTCCCTCTTGGTAATTGGATCCTTTCAAGTTAATAACCTACATATTTGAGTTGATTGACCAAATATGCCGAGTTTGGGATTTTCTTAGTCACATTTGTCTCGGAAAATTACTCAAAATGAGTTGATTTAAAGTGGGTATTAGAATTACGAGTCTTTATTCTCAAGTAGGGATGCTTAGAATTTGACGTTAGTCTCTCTCTCTATATTAAATAAATGCAGGTGTTCGGATGAAGTTAAGCCAAGAGCAAAACACTTAAAGTTCTCAAACCAAAAGCTAAAGGATTTGGGTTTTGAGTTCACACCAGTGAAGCAATGCCTGTACGAAACCGTCAAGAGCCTGCAGGAGAAGGGTCACCTCCCGATCCCTACGCCCCAGCAGCAGCAGCAGCAAGAAGATGATAGTAATAATAATGATCAATCTCTTCGTATTCAGTCTTAGCGCGCATGCGATGCGGTTCCTCTGCCTGCCTGCCTGCCTGCGCTAGAGAGGAGGGTGTACGTTCTCTGTCATCCCAAAATACATGCACGGCGGCAGTGACTAATTTTATCCGACCAAAGTATACTTACTTTCTTAGGGTGCATAATATAATATAATATAATTAACAATTAAAATGAATGTAATGTTGTTCTTTATGTGTCTGGTTGGAAGAATGTAATGTAGGGTTCCATAGCATGTGTAACAGTCGAGGTTATTAATATACTTAATAGAAAATGATGTTGGTATTTTTACTAGTACGACTCCCCCCTCTCCGTTTCTCAGAAATAAAAAATAAACTCAAAATTGAAAATTGATCTAAACTTATTTGATTTGATTCATATAAGGAGTAATTAAGATTGCAACATACTTCAAAAATAATATCATAAAATATACAATTGTTATGTAAAAAATTAAATTAAAATTCACATGCATCCCGATTTAAATACAATTTGGTGTGAATTATTGATATTGGCTTTAACCTCTAACTAACTAGCTTTTCAAGGTAGGACTCTCATCCATCCATCCCACCCACCCACCATCCCATGAATAAAAGAAGAAGAAATTCTATAGATAGATTTGCAAGAAAAGCTTAAAAACATGGAGAAATAATCTGAAAAGGGCCGGGCTCCCTTTTTTGAAAGCAATGGGAAAAACTGCAATCATATACACAACCCATAGCTGTACTTATGAAGACATAAAAGCCAATGGATGGGTGCAAAAATTGTTCATACCAAATTATTAGCAGCACTAGTAGCAGAGCTAGTAAAACCAACTGTAAAAGAAAAAAAATGATTGATCCTCCCTTTTAGTCCACATCTGCACTACTACCCCTCTGAGGTAATTGCATGCTTACTATGTCCTCTCTGGGTAGACTATATACCAGTGATGCATTCCCTGCCTCGCTTTGTCGGGGTGGTGTTGTCAATGCTATAAGGTGTGACGACTCTTTATTTTTCCGCAACACCAGATATCCAATTCCAGCCAAGTAAACTAACGTGCCCGAAAAGCCCAATATTCCACACAGAACCTTGCCCACCAATTTCAACTGGCTATGAATTAGCCATTCAATTAAGTGGTCCACCAGAAAGTAAATGTTTATGCCCATGATTAGGGAACCAATGGCCCAAGTAGTTGCTGAGATCTGCAAAAACATAAAATCATTTTAGAATATGTAATGTAATGTAATGCCTAGCTAGGTAATGATGATGTCATAATAGGCTATCTGTAGCACATATTTTTATGACATTTAATTTTTATGCCATCTTGGTATCTGATAAGTTTACTTTTACCACTACTGTGACTAATCCATAAGATTGCTAACACGTTCTTGCCACTAATACATCCCACCAGGCACACATCAGTCTAGTAGAAAATTCCAAGTTGAATTAAACAGGTTTTCAATTTTAATTGATCAATGTAACAAACAAATTATAAACATTTTATGATATATATCTATATATATATATATATGCAGCTAACTGCTGGATTTCCCCCCCCTGAAAAATATCAAATATGAAGAAATGTAACTCATGAAAAATATTTTACCATGATAGAGTTTGCATATGCGCCCATCTTGGTCTTGCTGCTTGTGAACTTGAGAAGTGGAATGAGAGCAAAAGGGAGTTCAAATGACAAGATCATCTGACAGTAAACAAGAGATTTAGCTTTCTTCAAAGACAAAAACAATGAGAAGATAAACAAGATAAATGTACAGCAGTAAGTGTGCATGTCGAGAGGCAAACACACACTGACAATTTAGCACCACCTACTCACCTAGTGATACATGTTCATGAATGGAAATATTAAAACCTGGTAATAAATTCTGTATTAAGTCATCATAATTTGTTATATATTACTGAAATTTGAATGCTAAATGATAAATTAGCCCCAAAAAAATATTATTGAAGGTAACAATAACTATCGGCAACCTGGCTAGGAGAGTCCTTTAATTTTATAACCTGGATGTGTACCACATAATGAATACCAGCATAGATAAATGTTCAGAAAAGGGAAGAAAAAAAAGTAACCAAGTTTAACTAGAGGTCTCATTTTAAGGTTAATGAGATCCAAGGATAACATACCGATGCAATAATAATTAACTTTCCTGCTCCAGCAGAACCACCGATAAGTGCAACAACTAGACTAGGGACAATGGCTAAACATCGAGTTAAGAAGTTCCTGATCCATGGCTTCAATCGCAAATCAAGAAACCCCTACACGAGAACTCGCATATCATAATACAAGTAATCAACAGATTAAATTTGCTACAGATACACAATCACACACAATGAGGGGGAAAAAAGTGTTGCATCTGTATATATACAGAAAATCTAATCATGTCTGGATGAAATATTAATATTTGAATATGCAGTAATGAGCATTGCTTGTCATTTGATGAAAAAAGTTATAAGAAAAAAAAATTGATAGGAACAAGAAAAGGTCTCTTGAATAAGGGTGTAAACGAGTCGAATCGAAGCGAACAGTGAGCTACTTGGATTCGACTCGAAATGATAAATTCGTACTCGAATTCGAATTGTATTTGAAAAATTCTACTCAGATTCGACTCGACTCGAATATTTACTACTCGAATTCGATCCGACTCGACTCGAATTATAATCAAACTACTCGCGAGCTTCAAATTCAAGCTCGAATTCGAGTCTCTACATAATAACTAGTTTTATAATAAGTATAATTATAAATTGAATTTGTTATTTTACTTAGAAATAAGAAAATATATTTACTATTACACTTTACAAATATAAAATCACAATTAAAATTAAATAATAATAATAATAATAATAATTAATTATTCTAATTTGATTTAAATTTGTATATATTATAAGAGAATGTATCGAGTATCTAATCGAATTTGTATCAATCGAGCATGTATCGAATCACACTCAAGAATTCGAGTAGTTTGAATCTTAAACGAGTCGAGTATAACCTTGCTCAGATTCTACTCATATTTTTATTCGAACTATTTTTAATACTCAGATTTGGATCATATTATTAACGAATCCGAGTCTCGCTCGTATTTTTTCAAGTCGAGCCCGAATCGAGCCCGAACCGTTTGGCTCGTTTACAGCCTTGCTCTTGAAGCATCAATTGAGGATAAAGCTGCCAAAAGAGTAACCTCATGTTTATATTTAGCAAAAAAAAAGGATTACTATGTTTGTACTTGGTATTTAGCTAATATAACAATGAGAAGTGGAAGCATCTACATAGCTTCTCTATTTCCTATAACTTTGTGATCAATAATTTTCATAGTAGACAAGGCTACAATAGCAATGCCATTCATTTACTTCCAAAGTAGTTTTACACAAAAAAGTAAATTGAGTTTACTGAATTATTTTCTAAGAATGAAAAGATTATTATGAAATCTTCAACCTCAAAAATAACTGTAGAAAACAAATTACCTGCATAACGTATTGCCCGGCATAGGTTCCAGTTATTGTTGAACTTTGACCCGAGGCCAGCAAAGCAATTGCAAAAAGCTTGGAACTCCAACTGCCTAAAACATTCTACAGAAAATAAATTGGATAATCACTCCATAAGATGTAAATATAATTTTTTACTCTCTCAATCAGACAGACTACAGGTCACATACTTTAAGCAAAAAGGATGCTTTGTTCAAGTCCAAGTCTTGACAGCTCTTCTGATCATCTGGATTTAAATTTGACGAACTGCAAACTGAACCACTTACTGCGATGACTGATACATTAATTAGAAAGGCCACCACTAGGGCAAAGCCACTTTCTATCATATAGAATCTGCAAGCCTCCTGTACCCGAGAAATCTTCAATGCATTACAAGAGCATCAACTAAACCAATTAAAGTAATTCTAAGCCTCAAAGAGTACAGTTCTCATCAATTAAAAACAAATGTAACAAAATGAGCAGAAACCTAAGAACTAGACATTTTCTATCTTTCTCCATATTATTTACTAAAAGACTCACAAAAACCTGATTATAAAACGTGGACATTTGTACAGGACAGGTTCTTATTTGGCTGTCTTTTTCCCTTTCCTTTTTCTTCTTCTGGCTTATTAGATCAATGAAGAATATGCGAGAACGCATAAAACCAAACTTATTGACAAAGTCTGCTCAACTGTTCTTCCTGTCAATATAAAACTTCGTGGTTTTATCATTATATCCTTTTTATATATATTGTCAATTGTATAGAATCCATTTTTATAGTAACAGACATCAAATCAAGTTTCTAACCCTGTTCTCTCTGATTCACTCTGACTAGGGGGAGGTAAAACGATCTTTAGATATCAAAATAATTCAGTTTACTGTTTTATTGTGTTAAAAGCTGATTGGAGAAGACGAAGACTAAACGCTGTACAATTTAGATGAGATAATAAAGTTATCAAGTGCATGTAACACACAATTCAATACTAATGTGGTTGAGAATATATGTTTTTTTTATGGTTTTTTGCTAATTTAGAACATGTCTGTTTGAGATGGCTGGCTTATTTCAGATGTTCGGTGATGACGTCTCAGATTGATATATTCACACCCAATCTGTATAGACTACATTTCAATATACTCCTCACAGAAACCTCCTCTACGATAGAAGCCAAGGCTCCTATCTATGCTTCATAGTCCTCTGACATATGAAATAAAAAGTTGAATAATAATCTAGTTACAGAAGAAATCTTACTTTGATGCCATTAACAGATCTTGGTATTTTTCTGGAAAGCACCAGAGCTGAGTGGAGGAAAAGATTGTGCCTGCAGCATTTGCAATATATATCATCAAAAGAAATCACAGGAAATGTGATGGGCCATTGCCAATTGGATAGATATTAACACTTACGGCATAACCATAGCACCAAGTAGTGAAATTGCAAGGAGAGTAGAACCACTTCCCTGGAGTTGAGGAACAAAAAGTCCATATAACACTTCTGAAGCATTTGGCTTTGCATGTCCAAGCTCTGCTAAAAAGCACGCAGCGATTGTAAATACCAGGAAAGCAATCAAGAACTCAAGTTTCCTCACCTGCAAGAAGTAAGAACTTGATATCGTAATATGCTAAAACGATATGTTAACCTTTGTAAAACATTGTCCAAAAATCCGAATTTGTAGTGTTTAATAGACATCTAAATACCCCATATTGCTGTAGAGCTAATAGAATCAATGTGCTAAATCCTGTGAGGAGAACGCCAATCCACACCGGTATATGGAAGAGCATGTTCAAAGCAAATGCTGTTCCAATCACTAGAAATGATGAAAGAGCAGCAGTTAGAGAAGCATATTTCAGAAGCCAGTAAGAGTAGAATGTACATTAGTAATAATATGAACTCGTATGTACAACGTGAGATATGTCCTACTAAAAAACTAAAAGAAAGCACATTCATTCTGTTTGGAGAATCATAAAAATTGTTGTTATTTATTCACACAACACATGCTCCTGCTTGCATGAATGTTAGAAATTTACATAATACTATTATCAGTATGGAATTATAAATTACAATAATGACAATACCTCTGTACAACTCCATTTTCTTTCACTGTTAAAATGTGAAGCTTAATGCCCTACGTATGAATACAGTAAGCAAGAAATATAGGCAAATCATCTCGGGTTAAATGACACACTGAGGAGAAATGTTTCAGTGAGAGCTGTACTCCATGCTAAAATAAGACAATTGCAGCTTTCATCATCTATCTATGACAATTTTGTGTAGGATTGTCTATTCAGGAAAACCCCTTAGATATCAAACATCAATATTCCCTTGCCAAATCACCATGTGGTACATTATTGACTACAAGTGAAGTAGGAAACATACAAAGGCATTGAACTATTAAAGAACTTTAGACATGATCTACATTACATTCGTCTCATTCTTTCATAAGATGTTTGTTGTTAAAGCCTTATTACAAGAAAAATGACACCTCAAAACTAAATTTATTCAAAAGGAGAAAGAGAGAGAAGCTAACTGATTCTTAAAATATGAACATAAAAAAGATGGAAACAAACAGAAATGAAACTACCTAAAACATTCCTATTTGAAGGACAGCACTAGTGGTAGGAGTCATGTGGGCCATCCATCTAACACCCAATTTCAGAACCCAATTTCCAGGTTCCAAGAGAAAGAACCTGGAACCTGGAACCTTAGTATGCAATTACCTAAGATTCAGTTATAAGGCTACGTATAAGAAAGTATTGTCCTTGCTTTCACCAATTCTTATTCTCAGAATAAGTGATCATGCACTCAAATTAAGAACTAGAGAGAACCAAACCACTTTACAAGTTTTCATTCTAATGGAGTAGTTATTTATTTTGTTTGATCGTGCTATTGCAATGGAAATTATACCCTTATCTCTGGATAGTGGTCCACTAGGCCCAAGAAACCAGTAGCTAGAGCGTGTTGATCTTCAAAGTGCATATTACAGCTTATTCTCCTCATGATCAGACATTCTAAAAGCATAATGCAGGATACTTTTGCATATAATTAGAGAAGATAAAGAATAAGTAGCAGAGAAAAGAGAATTTAATGCAAACACCAAGAAGAATATTTTCAGAATCTGATGGCTATCATCTGCATGATTTCAGAAACATGACGTGATATGGAGTACCATGGGTTGCATGATTGCCTCCTAAAGGTGAAGGATTTCAGGATAAATAAATTTCTACCACATAAAGATATACTTGTACCTTCAGGAATGTCGCACGCAACTATAGAAATTTCAGCAAGAATCCATAAGATGAAATTCGGCACCTTTTCATATTCAGTTCTACAGTGCTCCGCTAAATGTTTTCCTAGAGTAAAAATAAGAGTATATATTAATATATTGGATGGAATAGAAGGTTCTATGATACTTGAGAAATTTTCATTTATCACAAACCTGTGACAACCCCCAGGTTTGCTGCCAAGGATTGGATAATTAGAGCAGCACATGAAGCCACTAATATGATCCAAAGTAACTGCAAAAACAGAAAGAAGTTCCTGAGGATGAATACAGTGACCTTTAGGCTTTAGCAACAAAGTGCAAGTTACTATATAACTCTATAAATGTAAAAGAGGAAGTTTAAAAGACATAAAACAGACACAAATTTCTTATGATAAAGAGTCACAAGTTGGTTCTCATTGAAAGATCCTCTGGTCCAGAAGTCATATTAACACATGACATTAGGTCTTTAATATGCTAATACATCATTTCTTGGATGAGGAAACATAGAATATAGTCTTTGCTATACATGCAGAGGTTGCCTGCACTTTGAAGAATTTTAATTCTAACTGCTAATAATATTAATTCAAAAAAAGCTCTAATAATATGCATGTCATTCCATGAATCTCCTCTTAACTTGAAGTTGCAAACTAGAGAAATTATACCATAGACAAGCTACACACCTCATACTTGTACTGAGCTCCTGACTGTAGATCAGTTTCAACTGTAACATTAAGCAAGCAAAAAAGGGTCAGCAAGTATACAATTTCTGGTAGCATAAAGCAAACCTACCCTAAAAATAGTGATCTTACAGTTTCCAGGATCAATATATGCAATAGAAACTAGAAACCCTGGACCCATGTAGGCAAACAAGTTCTTCCAGCTTGTCTTCTGCATATGTCAAACGGAAGGTTATCAATCAAATAGTTCGTACTCAATGGTTCATATTCAAAGAAGAGCAGTAAAATCTGAAAAACACAAACAACTGCTATGAGCAATGATCACACTAATTTCATATGTTAAAACTGTTAGCCCGTCAGGGGAACCTAGTGAATATTGTATTGACAGAAATAAATTCTAAGCCCAAGAGCCACCGAGGTAAATCTATCTTTATCTGAAAGAGGGCAATTTTAGAGCTGAGGTTTTCAGTGTTAAAAACTAGGTTAAGGTCTGTTCAAAATTGTGAAACTACATTTTTATCATAATTTTATAAAAATGTGTTAAAAATTATTGAGCAATCAAAATAAAAAGATATCAGTTGTAATAATTAGGGGTTGATGAATTGATTCTATCATTATCTCAATATGATGTTCAAAGACCACCTTTATTGTAAGTAGGTAGCTGATTAGCTAGAGTTGTGACAAGATATCATGATACAGGATAACATAAGAATCAATAAGTAAAACACGAATAAGAAAAGCATATTACTGACATCAGGTACAACAATTTGGTTTGAATCTGTATTCTCAATGAGCGGTGCATTCGAAGAAGAATTCCCATTCCCCATGCTAGCCATAAACTGCGGTTGCGTAGAAGCCATCCTTTCCACTAATCTCTCTACTCTCTGCTACAATTAGTTGACTGATCGATCAGTGAAGCTCCGTTTTATCAATTGAAATTGAGAACAGAAATACATCAACATCATATATATATATATATATATATATATATATATATCATTTTATTATTTTTTTGAAGTAGGTATGTGCATATTTAATACTATGGAAAGAAAGAAAAGGAGCCAAATCCAAATCAATGAAATTTAAAGAAATTTCGGGTAATGTGTATATGTGGAATTGACGATTACAGGAAAAGAATGTAGAAGCAATCAAAATTCAAAACCCAATTAACCTCGTAGTTGAGAAATGCATTGAATAGATCCTAGAAGAAGAAATTAAGTGGAGAATATCAAACACACATGCATTTATATATATATGTATATGGACTAATCCACTCACTTGTATCTTTATAGATATGGATATATATCTTTATAGCTATGGATATAGATGGAGAGGAGAGGAGAGGAGAGGAGAAGGGTTTTGGTTGTCCGGTGCCACCAAATGATCCTCTTAATTCTTATAAACCTCTCCCACACGCACACCTCACTCTGCCACTCTTCTCTTGATGTTCTACGGCAGTATGGACTGTGCCCAGTGGCGAAGCCCATGATTCAGTGGGGTCAATTTGTATTTATATAATTTTGTGTTTTTTTGGGGGATTGCATATGTAAAAAATTGTATTTGATTATTATATTGTTAATATAATAAATAATAATATTATATATATATATATATATATATTATTGACCCATAATACGTTTTTTAATCATAAATTTATTAATAAATATTTAAATTTTTTATGTTATAAAAATAATATAAATTAAATTATTATTTATTTAAAAAATATTAGAGGAAGATACATACATCAAATAATAAAAATAATATGAAATTGAGAAAATAATAAGAAATTTAATTTAATTTCATATATTAAAAAATTTATAAAATTTAAGTAAGGTCAATTTATTCATTATACTTAAAAAAAATTTAAATTTATCTTATATTATAAATAATTTTTTTTGAGTAGGTTCAAATTAAATATACACCCCTGACTGTGCCCACCGATATATACTAGTATCCTGCCATAGACCAAGTATCCTGTCACACACTACAGGCGTGTGTTGAATGAATAAAAAAATATTAAAAAAATAGAGAGACAAAAATGTAAGTTTTTAAATTTTAACAGATAACTGTTTCTATCTTTTAAAAGGTAAAATGATAAATACTCTCTCCGTCGAATAATATATTAAATTTTGAGTTGTGACTTGGGCATAAAAATTAAAAAAATAATTATATAATATTAAATATATAATAAATTGTCTATAATACATTTTATCATACATATCTCATATTATTCCTCTCTCATATGTAATATTTTCTCATAGCGAAAATTTTAGAAAAATTATGATTAATTCTCTTAAATTATATAAAATATCAAATAATTTTAAAAAATAAAATCAACTAAAACAATCATATATTATGATATGGGTGGAGTAACAAATTTCATTAAATTGTTACGCTAAATTGTATTTCCTCCCACTTTACAAGATAGATGGACAAGTAGAGAAACAGAGTGATGTTATGAGTATCCAATTTTTCATCTAAAAAAGTGTGTCAAATCGTGTCACTATAATATTAGTTAAGTAGATATATAATTAGTTATGTCATAAATTATTATTAAAATATTTAATATTATATCATTTGAGATTAAAAAAAAAATTTAAGACCATCGACATTATATGTACAACTTGATACAGTTCGACAAGCACAAATGATTTGTATAGTAAGTCTTATATGTCATAAATATAATCATTAATGGTTGTTTAAATGTGTTTAAATAAAAGTTGTTTTAATTAGTAGTTACTGATAAAGTTATAAATGAACTGAGTCAACTGAGTATTGAGTTGCTTAGATTTGGTTCATAAAATTTATCAAGTATTGAGGCTCGTTTAGCTACTGATCGAGTACGATCTCGAATCGAGCACGATCTCGAATCGAGCCCGAGCAGTTTGAACTTTTCGAACGAATATGATACTAGCATCAATAGAAAATTACAATTTGAGAAAGTTCTAGTAATTTATCGAATTTTAAAATTTACTCATATTTGAATCATTTATATTTTGTGTTAAGCTGAAATCGAACTTTTAATCAAGTAAGTACGAATCGAGCCTGAACTGTTTGCTCATTATACAGCCATAGTTACTGAATACCTTTTTCCCATATAAAATCCTTAATATTACTCATTGTGATCTTCAAAAAATACATTTGTAAGAGTAATAAAAGTATATGATTTAATATTTTCACAAGTAAATATTATAGTTCTACAAGTTTTGTCTCACATGAATAATAAATGAGTCTCTTACTATGTGAGAGAGATTTTGTGTAGGGCCGGTCCTGAGTTTTTAAGGGCTTAAAGCGACAACAACAAAAATGGTCCTTTTGTGAATTACTATTAAGATAGGCATAAAAAAAAACTAAGAATTTTTCTTGAACAAAAGAGCATCAATATGAAAGAATACTAAATATAATAACCAACTATTTTAATATTTTTAAAACATCATTTAGATATCACATTATCACTAAGTCAAAAAAATAATCAGTTCAATTACATCACTTGAATATCATCCTTCTTGCAGTTTTAGTAGCAAAAGTATTAATAGTATCAATTGTTTACGTGTAAAAAAGTTGTGTAGGTGTTATATGAAAAAGGGTCCTTCCTGATTCAAAAACTACAAGTCTGTCATTGAGATTTGGGCCTATATTATTGGATAAATTTTTTGTAGACCTTTAAATTTAAATTGACGTGGGTTGAGCTCTTTTGTTTGGGTATATATATAACACATGTGACGCCCCCAAAATAGGTTCAATACCAACCCATTCTGAGTCGTCAAATACATGGTACAGAATTCAAATACAATCTTTTATAACATACGATCAAGCAAACTACGACCACACAAACTGTGAATTTCAATACAAATTGTATATAATACGAAATATAAACACTCAAATTCATTCCTTATTCATTACAATTATTGTTCCACTATTTTATAGAATAGTGAGGACTTCTATTGATCTAACTCTGACCATCACTTTGATTTCCGATTAGTCCCCGCGATATTTCTATTTTCTGAAGAGAACAATGAAAGAAAATGGTGAGCTCAACTAGCCTAGTAAAGAATATTATGACTAAGATAATGAATAATAAATTATCGTTAGTCTTCAATAACTCAGATAAAATATAATGGACAACAAGTTTTAGATCAATACTCGCAGCGAAAATAACAATTCATTAGAAGAGTTAAGTAGAGAATGAAGTCTACTATCTTCTATGATTTAAAAATTCATCATCAATATTTTATTCCTGTAACATTAATCAATATATATCTAAAATTAATTATTAACAAATAATATTACAGAACTACAATATTGACAATCAGGTCGTTCTTAGGAAATAAGGGGTCTTTCGATAAGAATTTCTCCTTACTAGCGCGCAATTAATCAACCCCTTTCTTAGACAGAACTTTCTTAGACATTGCCAATAATGCTATCTAATAATATTTTTAAATAATATGAATTATTGATTTGATAATTTAAAATAATGTACAATGACAATTATTGAATCAATAATATAAAATAGCAAAGTAATACTTATTGATATAAAATATCAACGTATCAAATATTAAACCAATAAAATATTATATAATTATTGAATCAATAATATAAAATATTGAACAGTAATTACTTTAATAATAATTGAGTAAGTGCCTTTCTACGTAAAAATTAATAATTCGAAATACTGTGCAATACCGTGTGCTACTGTGCAACACCACGTATTGCTGTATTTTAACCACCGGGTATTTCAACAGTATTAACGGTAATAATTTTATCGTTATTTTTATAAAAAGGTTACTTCTGTCGCTTTTTATATCCGACATTCATTCCGTTGTGGGGTCCACCAATGACTGTGCCGTCGTACGAATATTCTCTGACAAAAAGAATATTCCTCGACCAAACGAATATTCTCTGACACAACGAATATTTTATAACCACTTGCTTACTTTGTAAACTTTGCACATTTCACCCATAATTTATCACATTTATCAAATTAACACATTATTATTTTAAAATAATATATATAAAAAATTAAATCTTATTCATAAAATTTGAGGTCTTACAACCTCCCCTCTTATGAAATTTTATTCTCGAAATTGACGTACGTACCTGATATGTCGAAAAGGTGAGGATACCTCGCTTTCATTTTCGATTCCAACTCCTAGGTCATTTTCTCAATATCATGGTTCCTCCACAAAACTTTAACTTAAGGTATAATCTTTGAGTGTAAGACATGTTCCTTCTTATCCAAGATCTTGACAGGTACCTCCTCGTACGTTAAATCTTCGACTATCTCGTCTGCTTCTAACTCAATAATGTGGTTTGGGTCTTTCACGTATTTACGTAGCACGGATATGTGAAAAACGTTATGAACACGAGACATGCTTGGAGGTAAGGCGAGTCTATAGGCCACATTTTCTACTCGATCAAGGATTTCAAATGGACCAATGAATAGTAAATCGGTGCCCATAGCTTTCTGCAAGCTGATCCTTTGGCACTTGATGCTCCGCCTTGACACGTTTACGTTAAACATCTCGAGATAAACTCCGCAATCTCACTCTTCATATTGCTCCACTAAAATATATGTCGCAGATCACGATACATTTTGGTACTTCTAGGATGGATCACAAACGGTGTGTTGTGTGCCTCCATCATGATTCTATACTTCAAATCAGAATCATTAGGAACACAAAGTTTGGAGTTGACTCGAATTATTCCTTCTTCATCGATTCTTGCTTCTTGAATAGCACCTTCTTCTTCATCTTTATCAGCTTGGATTTGTAGCTTGAGCAACTTTAACTTTATCAATTAAAGTTGGTTCTACACGTATACTTGACATCATCACGTGGGTCTCTGGAGTCTTGAGCTCTATCTCCATCCTTTGTAAGTCACACAAAATGGGCCTTTGTGTTGACAGGATCGCACTAATTCCCGCATATAATCTTCTACTCAACATGTCAGCTACCACATTCGCTTTTTTAGAATGGTATTGCATGGTATGGTCGTAAACTTTAAACAGTTCAAGCCAACGTTGTTGTCGGATATTGAGTTCGTTCTAGGTGAAAAAATATTTGAGGTTTTTTGAGTATATTAGGATGTCATCAATAATGACAACCACAAAATGATCCAAATATTTCTCAAATATTCGGTTCATCATGTCCATGAACGCAACATGGACATTAATCAATTCAAAAGATATAATTAAAAATTTGTAATGCGCGTATCGAGTTCTAAAGGCAGTCTTTGGAATGTCATCAGTCCTAATCTCTAACTGATGATATCCAGAATGGAGATCGATCTTTGAGAAGAATTGCGCATATTGCAATTAGTTGAACAGGTCATCAATACGAGATAGCGGATACCTATTCTTGATGATGGCATGTTTCAACTCCTGATAGTCAATACAAAGTCACATACTATCGTCTTTCTTCTTTACGAATAAAACAGAAGCACCCCAAGTAGACGTACTAGGACATATAAAATTGATATCTAACAACTCCTGTAGTTGGAACTTTAACTCCTGAAGTTCAATAGGAGCCATTCGATATGGAATTTTAAAAATGAGTTTTGTACCGGGCTCAAGGTCAATAAAGAATTCAACTTCACGTTCTGGGGTAGACCAGAAAGTTATTCAAAAAATACATCAGAAAACTCATTAACAACAAAAATATCATTTCAATCTGATGTATTTTGATTTAAATCAGTGACATGGGCTAAGAAAGCTTGACATTCATTTTTTAATAAACGAATAAATTTATGACTTGAAATGACATTGATTAATTTTAGCTGGTCTGGTTGTTTGAATAAAAGCTAACAACATTACGAAACAATTAATTTTGGCATGATGAGTGGTTAATCAATCGGTTCAAAAAAATTACATCAAATACAAGTATTTTCAAATATATAAAATTCACAGGTAGGGTGAGGGTGCCAACTTGAATCAAACAAGATTTGTAAACTGTGGATGTAACGAAGGTTTCTCCCAACGGAGTTTCAACCGATAAGTCAAAATCTAATTTCTCAGGTGTCAAGTTCAAACATTGAGCACAAGTAGGTGATATAAAAGAATGGGTAGCATCGTATCTAATAAAGTATAGATTTTGCAAGAGTTTATGATTAGCTTATCCGTGATCACCTCGTTCGGGTTCCTCACGTTTTGGGCAGTCACGACAAACGCTCTTTCAGAAATCACCGACCTTGACTTGTCTGGGACAGTCTTTGGTGTCACTATCCTAGATGGACTTAACTTTGTCATAAAGCACATTCCACCCTCAACTGCTTCGTTGCACTCCTGATCTATGCTTTGAATCATTACTCTTCGATTCATATCAAATTGGGGTTGACCGCTCTGCACAGGGTAATTCCAAACTCGATATTGGATTCTCCCAATTGCTGTCCAAAAAAGTAAAATCTATATCGTTATTTTGGCCTTCTTGAATCGGACGTTTTTTTTCTAAAATATCAACGCGTCGTGCTACTTTTACCCATGCATCTTCAATTCTCGCTCGTTCAGTTGTTTCTTTTTTCAGCTGATCGTTGACATTTGTATTTTCAGATTCCAGCTCTAATATCATATGCTCTGTCAGAGAGAGCTTTTGTTCAAGTCTCGCATATCGAGTAGCAAAATCTTGAATTACTGTATCCCTTTCTTAAATTGCTGTATCCCTTTGTTCCACGGCCGCCTGCTGTTCTTCACCCTGTTCTTCTAACTCATGAATACGATTTTGCAATTCTACATTTTGATTATAAAATTCTCCTAATAAATCTTCCTCAGGGTCCTCTTCTTCCTCACTCTCAGCTGCTACCTCTGCGACTATCTCAGGTGCAACTATTAATTCTTCACTCACTACATGGATATCTCTAATTTCTTCTTCCCTCGACATCACATTATTCTGGTTGGTGATTAGCAGTGCCTCAGTGGTATCAAATGCTCCATTGTTTAGATTTTCAGCTGCCATTTTTAAATACTATCATAAAATAAGGGTTAATCAAACAAATTAACATATCACATATTAATCCTATATTCTAACCGACCAATTAAATAACAATTAAACTTAGGTAGGACACACTAGCGAAGGTTTTACTCGTCTCTCCCCTCCTAGTTCTATTCCCAGATCACCGTCAGAGATCATATCCCTAAGCTCTGATACCAACTGTGACGCCCCCAAAATAGGTTCAATACCAACCCATTCTGAGTCGCCAAATACATGGTACAGAATTCAAATACAATCTTTTATAACATACGGTCAAGCAAACTACGACCACACAAACTGTGAATTTCAATACAAATCGTATATAATACGAAATATAAACACTCAAATTCATTCCTTATTCATTATAATTATTGTCCCACTATTTTATATAATAGTGAGGACTTCTACTGATCTAACTCTGATCATCATTTTGATCCCCGACTAGTCTCCGCGATATTTCTATTTTCTGAAGAGAACAATGGAAAAAAATGATGAGCTCAACTAGCCCAGTAAAGAATATTATGACTAAGATAATGAACAATAAATTATCGTTAGTCTTCAATAACTCAGATAAAATATAATGGACAATAAATTTTAGATCAATACTCGCAGCGAAAATAACAATTCATTAGAAGAGTTAAGTAGAGAATGAAGTCTACTATCTTCTATGATTTAAAAGTTCATCATCAATATTTTATCCCTGTAACATCAATCAATATATATCTAAAATTAATTATTCACAAATAATATTACAGAACTACAATATTGGCAATCAGGTCGTTCCCAAGAAATAAGGGGTCTTTCGATAAGGATTTCTCCTTACTAGCGCGCAATTAATCAACCCCTTTCTTAGACAGAACTTCCTTAAACATTGCCAATAATGCTATCTAATAATATTATTCAAATAATATGAATTATTGATTTGATAATTTGAAATAATGTGCAATGACAATTATTGAATCAATAATATAAAATAACAAAGTAACACTTATTGATATAAAATATCAACGTATCAAATATTGAATCAAAAAAATATTATGCAATTATTGAATCAATAATATAAAATATTGAACAGTAATTACTGTAACAATAATTGAGAAAGTGCCTTCCTACGTAAGAATCAATAATTCAAAATACTGTGCGCTACTGTGTAACACCACATATTACTGTATTTTAATCACCGGGTATTTCAACAGTACTAACGGTAACAATTTTGCCATTATTTTTATAAAAAAGTTACTTCTGTCGCTTTCTATATCCGACATTCATTCCGTTGTGGGGTCCACCAATAACTGCGCCGTCGTACGAATATTCTCCGACAAAAAGAATATTCCTCGACCAAACGAATATTCTCCGACATAAAGAATATTTTATAACCACTTGCTTACTTTGTAAAGTTTGCACGTTTCATCCATAACTTATCACATTTATCAAATCAACACATTACTATTTCAAAATAATATATAAAAAAAATTAAATCTTATTCATAAAATTTGGTGTCTTACAACACAAATACCTCTTGAGGGTCCTAAAAATTTATCAATTTTAGTGGGCCTAAAGCCCTGGACATCTTGGGCTTTAGTCCAGGCTGGATGCTGATCTTGTGGAAATATCAATTCTCTAAAAGTAATATTAGGCGATAACGTGATAATATATGTATTATAAATTTGAAAATATTAAATTACTTTTGCTTATAAATTTTAAGAGTATAAATTTGAAAATATTAGTAAACTATCTAAAAAATATTAGTCATTGTAATTTTTTTTTAATGTATCATCTTAATTTTTAAGTTTAAAAATTTTAAATTTTAAAAATCAATAATAATATTATAGTTTTGAACGAAAGAAGCACTTCACAATTATAATTCGATAAAAAAAATTGTAATACGTAATAAGACTTAAAATAAATTTTAAGAATCTCAATTTTTTTTTGTATAAATAATATGTAATTATTATAATAATTAAACAAATAAATCTCTTATAATTAATTATTCTATAAATTATCATTAAAATATTTAATACCACGCCATTTACAATCTATTTTAAAATCTCTTATTTAAAACATTGGGGTCATAAGGTGTGATGCGTAGAACACACGCTGCATGCATGTATAAATTTGCTTTTTAAGAAGCACGCGGCGAGATTGTGCGGCCGAAAAGAATGAATGGGGGGAGTTGGCGGGTTGGTATCAATCACACGTGTCGTAGATTTTCCTGGTGAAAGTGAATTTAATGGTGTGATAGCGCGTTATTTGTACAACCAATTAAGAAAAATAAAATGAAGAGAAAAATAATCATTACTAACTTGGTTTTGAAATTAAAAATATAATTTAATTTTTGAACACGAATAAAATTATATTAAAATTTAAAATTAGTATAATTTATAAAAATTTAGAATAAAATAAATTCTATAATTAATACCTTTTATTATATATTATACAGCTATAATAATTATATTAATTAATATTAAATAAATTTATGATAATTTAAAATTTATTATGTCATTGTTTGATTTTAAAATCAATTTATATATTTAATTTTAAAATAGATGGAGTATTATTTCTTTCCTTCACGCTTGCAACTACCTTTTAGAGGAGTTAAGTCAATTGTATGTAGAACTTATACTTGATGAATTTATGATTTCCTGTTCACAGAATTTCTAATTTTTTGCTGGCGGACAAATTCGACGTTGGGACTTTACACAGTAAAATAATAATAATTATCACTCGATTATCAACTTTGATTTAAGTCGATCAATTGTATGTCTTAAATAATAACAAAGTAGTCCGTATATATAAAATGCATTTGTTTTTCTTAAGTCATAAAATAAGAATCATCCTATACATTGTGAAAATTTTCAGTTGAATTATGACTGTGACGTATATACATATATGAGATATGTAAAAATTAAAAATAATCTCACTTTAATTTATTTTATCTTATTCCATATATTTGTATATTAGTCGCAATCCAACTTTATTAAATATTTAAGGACATATATATCGTTTCCATCATATATATATATATATATAACTAGTTTTAAAAATATCAAGGGCCTGTTAGGGAATGACTTATTTTAAATAGCTTATAAGTTAAAATATAGGTTGACTTATAAGTTCTTTTAAGTTAGGACTTATGAGTTATTTTCATAATCAATCATTCTTATTTATATATATATATATATATATATATATATATATAATTATAATTCAAATTAAAGTTGAGTGAAAATCTAAAAGTCTAAGCGTATTGTTTAAGTCATACTATATCGTATAATTAATTAGCTAAATAAATTTTATAAAAAATAAAAAATATTGTAAAATAATAAGTTACGATCATGATTTTAGTTTTTAAAAGAATTTTAAATTTTTTATTATTATATAAGTTAGGATTTTTTTAACATTAATTAACTTAAGGTCAATCTCCAATATGAAATAAAGTTGTTTACAAAATTTTAATCATTAATATATTATGTAATATACATTACAGCTTTTTTTATATTAATTATTATTTACTCATAATATTTTTTATATATAGTTATTTATGAATATAATTGTTGTAGAGTAATGAGTTGCCATTATGATTTTAGTTTTAAAAGCTAACTAACTAAATTTTAATCACTAATATATAAGTTAGTATTGTTTTGTAACATTAATTAACTAAAAGTTCTCTTCTATGTAATAAAATTGGTAGGTAAAGTAAATATTAATATATTTTTAATATATATATATATATATAATATAATTTTGTTATTAATTATTATATGTACTCATAATATTTTTAATATATAGTCATTTAGAGACAAAAGTTGAGTAGAAATTTAAACTAAAATCCTAAATACGATTTTTTAAGTTAAAATTTATTATTTGACTAAATAATTTAAAAACTCTTATAAAAAAAATCGTTGCATAATAATAAGTTAATATTAAAGTTTATAGGAACATAAAAAGAGTTTTAACTCTAAACCAAATTTTGTCTTATTATATATTTATATAATTTGTAGTACCATAATTTTTTTTTAATTTTAATTAAATTAATCATAACACTATATATGAGTATAAAAAATATTTTACTTCAAGTTAAATTTTAAACATATACTACTAAGATCAAAGGCCAAATGTGTTGACCAAAAATCCAAGTTTTGTCTCATTATATATTTATATAGATATAGATAGATGAGGATTTAAGCCTAAGGTTGTCTTTTGATTATGCTGCTAATGGGACCGTTTTGGTCCTACTTTTGAAGTTTGGGCTCTACAAAAGCTACTTCGTCATGGTTGTATGACGTCATACTTATATTTTGAATTCAATTCAAGTTTGTCAACTCAATTTTAAAATTTTAAATTAAAATAATCCGTTAACATTTAATAAAAAAAATTCTTAGGGCACATGCTAAGTACACAATTCAAGAGAATATTCTCTTAAATTGTGTGTATATTCCCTTGAACTTGGTGTATATGCAAAAATCAAGAGAATATACACACAATTTAAGAGAATATTCTCTTGAACTGTGTGCTTAGCATGTGTCTTTAGGGCACATGTTAAGAGGACCCTTAATAAAATTATAAACGATGAATTTAATTTTAAAATTAAAAATTGAGTTGTCAACCATTCGTTTAAGAGTAATGCTAGAGATACAATTTTTTCTACAACTATTTTATAATTTGCTAATGTGGCATACTCCACCTCAGCATATTGATGAACAAATTATTTCAATGTAGTCTTCGGCCCCATATAAAAGCTGAGGTGGAGTATATCACATCAATAAATTATAAAATAAATTGTGTCTCTAACATTATTCTTCATTTAAATGGAAAAAAGATGATAGAGAATCTGTTAATAATTAAAATAGACAATGACGATGAAAGGAAAATAGTAACCCTTTAGTGTGGAATTTTTACTGTTATAATTTTAATATTATTAAAAATAGTTATTTTAATTGAAAGAGTAATTACATGCACGCCAGTATTTATTTACACATAAGCCAGAATCAAATACATATATCTCTTGAAGCGTGTTAACTTTTGATGTCCAAAAAATTCGTGCAATTCTACGTGTTATGTAACCCGCCAGTGTCTCCGAACTACAATTCTCGTGAGATGAGTACGGGAATTCAATTTCAGGGTTCGAAACAACTAGAATTTACTTAGTAGTTTTTTGAGAGCTCTCTATTATGACAGTATACTGTATCTATCCCTGTTGGGAACTTTGAAGACTAATGATGTGAAAACTGAGGGGACGTGGCCACGTGGGTTTTTAAAAGCCTAAGTGGTTAAGAGCAATGCTACTATCACATAAATTTTATCACATAATTCTTACATATACATACATATATACTGTGAGTCTCCACCTGTCATGTGAGACTCGCAATATATATGTGTGTGTATGTAAGAGTTATGTAAAAGAATTTATGTGATAGTAACATTATTTAGTGGTTAAAACCATTTTCTCCAACTCTCAGTCAAAATAATATTTAAAAATAAGAACAATACTACTATCACATAACTCTCACATACACACGTATACATATTGTGGATCTCCGCCTGACATGCGGTCATCAGGTCATGTTACCATGTATGCTTCATAAACCCCCTGTTTTACTGTTTGATACATTGAAATTTGAAAGGCCTATAAACATGCCAAAGAAAATTCTTCCATATTCACTGTACGAAAGATGTTCAGTTTTATATGTGAGCAAGAATAGGAATAAGTGACAAGTTTCACAAACAGAATATTAAATAATTTTCAAAATAAAATATTAGTGCTCGTGATAGTGAATATTATCCATTATTTAATCTTTTAAAAGTTTTAAGAACATACAAAGATTTCGAATAACTGACCAAACTAGTGGTTTTAGAAATTAAAAGCTCACAGTCCACATCGAATATATATAATTGGTTTATTTAAACTATGACAGTTCATGTGTCGAATCAAGTATTGAGTTATTCAGATTTAATTCACAAAATTTATCGAGTATAAAATGAGTTTTGATTGAGACTCGTTTAGCAACCGAGTCGAGCACGATCTCGAATCGAGCTCCAACAGTTTGAACTTTTCAAACGAACAATATGATTCAAGTATCAATAGAAAATTATAATTTGAGAAGGTTTGAATAATTTATCAAACTTTAAAATGTACTCATTTTTGAATTATTTATATTTCGAGTTGAACTCGAATCGTATTTTTAATCGAACGAGTATGAACTATTTGATCATTTTATAGTCTTTTTCTCGGACTACAACATTTCATTTTAATAACAATAATATGGTGGGAGCTTATTTAAACAATTAAAAAATTAAAAGATAAATAAAAAAGGAACAAGAAGGAAAGAAGAATAAAGCGGACGTGTTTTGTCTTTTTTCTTTTTTTAATAGTAACAAAGTTGATACTTTTGCTCATCCTAAAACATATTTGGTTCGTTCTTAATATAAATCGTTTTAAAAAAATATTTTTGTCTTTTATTGTAAGTCGTTTGAAAATTTTACGTTAGCATTAATTGTTTGTTTAGTTTTCAATATTATCTCAAGTATTAAATATAATTTTGGTTCTCTCACTATTTTTTGTCTAATAAATAACACCCTCTTTTTCCAATATAAAGACAATATAGACAATTGATATTATATTTAATGATATACAATCATTTTCCTTAATACTTGTGTATAACTCTAAAACGACTTATATTAAGGGACGGAACCAATAATATATATTCTTTTTGCCAAAAACAGAACAAAATATTGAAGTCTGAATCATTTATTGACACCGGAGGATTACTTTTGGATAATGATATATTTTACGATTTTTTATGTCAATTTTTCAAATTACGTGAATAATTATAATAGATAATAATTAGCTAATTTTGTAATCTACTCAATTCCAAATATAGATATACGTTATAATCGTTGATAGAAAAACTCGCATCCTATTTTTTCTGAACGGTTGAAAACAAACATGATATTGGGGTGGTGAATGCGGTCAACTCTTCTCCAATCTCCACCATCAATTGGCAAAAATAGAACAGGGAAAGAAGGAAGAAACTGAGGCCACCCCAACTTAATGTTTTAGATGGTTTAAATCCCTATACAATATCAAGTTTGTTGGATTAAAATTCAATGAGGCCCACAAAGGAATAAAATTGACTTACCCACTAAATTGTAATACAATTAGATGGTTTACAATGTGTTTATCCTTTTCACACAATTGGACGAAGTTTATTCTCAGAGGCTCACAATCACAGAGCATGAAAATGATGTAGACTTTTGAAAGTTAGTAAGCATTGATATGTTCACGGGGCCCTTCCAAATACTTCTTTTAATTTTCGTTGGCTGTTATAAAAAGTTTTAAATGGTTTATGTTCCCTTTTATTTTAAGAATATATAAGATCCATCTGTATAGATATCATCTACATCCTCCAGAAAGCTGTATACTTTAGAAGAAACTTGTACAATTTGGGAAGGGGTTTTGATTGATCAAAAAGAAGAATTTACTTCAATCGATATGCCCTTAGGCACGACCATACATAACATAGAAATCACACGTGAAAAGGGTGGACATTTACTAGAGCAGCAGGTCCTGTAGCGAAAGTGATTGCAAAAGAGGAGAAATCGGCCACATTAAAATTAATAGGTCGAGGGTTCAATTCTTAGCATGTCAAGAAAAGAGTGAGTTTAAAACAATTATTAATATAGAATTATCAAAAAAAAGTTGATCCGACTGCTCACATAAGATAAATTGCTTTCTCTCTCCTCTCGTTCTCGCTCTCGCTCAACAACACAGTCTCGTCACCTGGTTATTACCCCATGGTTGTTCAATCAAAGCCAGATATCCTCCTCCTCTAAAAATCTCAACCGTCCCATCACTTCGTCCATCAGCCTCTCCACCTCCGCCCTAAGAGAACTTGGAAGAGCCCAATTGAGTGACTAGAGATGTAACACCCCCTTTCTGAAATAGAAATAGAAGTTACTCAAAATACAATAAAATTGAACAAAAACTTCTAGGCCACGAAAGAATAGTATCAATACTAATAAATACCAAAAGGTCAACTCAGAATAAATGTTAAGCTGGTCCAAACCAAAATCTGAAATAGTTATTACAACTCCAAACAAACCATTCGACAACCTAAGCAAAACATCTAAATCATTGGAATGAATGGAGCTCTCATCACACTTGCCCTTGATCCCCCTGATTACCTGTCGGAAGAAAAACACAGCATGAGCCAAATGCCCAGTACGAATATAGAATACAAGAATAATGAAACGAAATAACTAACTCAAATAAATGAACTGAACGAACAAAACTAACACAACAAAATAATAGGCTGAAATAAATAGCTGAGTGTTATTTCATACCGAGCTCACAAAAATATATCTTGCCACACATGCAAGTCAAATAATGCCACACAGGCAATCAAAATAGTGCCACACAGGCATAACATACATCGGACCGGTCGATCCAGATGCATGCAAATCGGAAGAAGTGTTCGGCACAAACATCGCTAATCCGCAGAACAGAACAGAAAACTAGGGTCGACCCATACGCCACCCACAACAAAATATCAAATGGCCAACTCCCACTGGAGCACAAAACGGAGACGCCATGGACTGATCACACCGCCACGGAAGGTGTCATGCCTCGGTGCCAAGAAGACATGCCTGTGGTACCCCCACAGGTGGTTATAGCTCAGGTATACCATACGGTATATTCTAACAAAATACCATATCACAACACATACGACATAATACCACCAAAAGGGTTCTATATGTACATGTTGAACCAAATCAAATCATAATCTCAATGTCTCAAAAAGAAAGTAACAATATGTACCGCTCTATAATTATCAAAAATAAATACTAAACATGATAACTTAATTCAAAGAGTACAAATTCGAGTCATATGAATTAACTCCAAAATGAAACTATTATATGAATTTCACAAGAAATAATTATGTAAAATAATAATGAAATTCGAAATAAAGAACAAAATGAATAAATCAATTTTAACAAGAGTATCGCTGAAAGAGTACGAAATCCGTACATGGATTAAGCAATATAATACTCCAAAATATATTTCAATTTTAATTCGTTAAACTCCTTCAGTTCGAACTGATTAAACAAAATAGTAATAAATATAAGTATACTTATAAAAAATATCCTTCCATCTTTAATCCTTTAATAAATTCATTTTTAATTTAATCTTTTCTTTTATTATTATTATCATTATTATTTTTTGTCCGTTTTAAACAAAATATAAAATAAAACTCACAATTTAATTAGTCTCAAATATGATATACTGTTTCATGCAGTTTCCTTCAAAAGCATGATAGCATAATCATAAACTAGGTAATATTCATAGCTAAAAGCTAGGTGATTAATTATGATTTTATAATCCATAACAGCCATGCATGATAACAAGTCCCTTTTTTCAAAACTTGGCTCTCTCTCTCTCTCTCTCTCTCTCTCTCTCTCTCTCCGCTTGTTTACTCCATATACATATATATAATATGTAATTTAGCTTTAACATGATTCACTGAAACAAATATCTAACGATTTCCAAAATAAGATAATAATAACTTACGAAGAATCAATTTCAACAAATTCTAATATGCTGTAGTTACCGCCGCACGTACTTTTCCCTTCTTTCTCAGTCAATTCGTTTTAGATGTAGTGTTGAGTAAATTAGGTTTTAGGTATTATTTATATATCTTATTAACTCTCCAAGTTTTAATAGAATTTTAATATTACACAAATATAAGTTTGATCCAATAAATTTTTAAGGCCCAATTAATGTATTCCACATAATTAAATATCATTTGACCCAAATACAAGAAAGATTCAATTAAATATTTAAAACAAAATTTTAAAATGTCATTTTTTTTCTGGGTATTACAAGAGAAATGTCCTTGGCACCGAGGCCGAGGACCCCAGTGTAGCCGCCACATCACATCAGGGACAAGGGTACCCATTGGTTCCACATCAGTATCAGTAGTTGCCAAGTTAAAATTGGCAATGCCAAGTATTCCCGTGGTGTTGCTTCTATCCATGTATTTGAAGAAGTAGACACACTCGCTATTAAGGTGGTCAAACCTTCATACTAAGGTAACCAGCCAAACTTTTATACCAAGGATAACCAATTCAATTTTATTAGGTTACCTTCATAGTGTAGTTGATAACCAAACTTTTATACCAAGGTAACCAAACATTCATACCAAGGTAACCAAATCTTTATACCAAGATAACCAATCCACCTCCACACCTGCAGTTTTTTTTATAGTGCAGTGGTAACTAAACTTTAATACCAAGGTAACCAAACCTCCATATCAAGGTAACCAAACCTTCATACTAAGGTAACCAATGCACCTTCACACCTGCAGTTTTTTCATAGTTCAATTGGTAGCCAAACCTTCATACCAAAGTAACCAATTCAGTTTCATTAGGTTACCAATTTATTTGGAATGTGATGCAGTTGGTAGCCAAACATTCATGCAGTTGGTAGCCAAACATTCATACCAAGGTAACCAATTCAGTTTTATTAGGTTATCAATTTATTTTGAATGTAATGCAGTTGGTAGCCAAACCTTCATGCAGTTGGTTGCCAAACTTTCAGACCAAGGTAACCAATTCATACTGCAGGTGTGGAGGTAAATTGGTTACCTTGGTATAAAGGTTTGGTTACCTTGTTATAAAAGTTTGGTTACCTTGGTACGAAGGTTTGGTTATCAACATTACATTACACATCACTCTGTTATATCTATTTATTTTTAAACTTTTTGTAGGGCGAATCTTCTTCTTCTTCTTATTAGCGTTTTGGACAACGGAGATTCGCGGCGGAGTAGCGGAGGAGAGGGCAACCTGTGAAGAAGGAGATTCGCGGTGGAGTAGCGGAGGAGAGGGCTACTGTGAGGGAGATGAAGATTTGAATTTGAATATTTGAATTTATTTTTGTTGTTAGATCCCAAATATTTGAATTTGAATTATTAATTATGGCATTTATTTCTCCTTGATTTTAGGTTTCCTTAATGTGAATTGCGTTGTTTTTATAATTATTTTGTAGATGCACCGTTATTGTCATTACTTTCTAATTGTTGTATATTAGTGTTAAGGACCCTTTTTAAAATCACAATTGTGCAACTTAAGTTAACATTCTTTTATAACAGCCCCTAGAAATTTGTTTGGTGAATTTAAATTTTTTACCATGGTCGAAAACATTTTTATTCCTAAAGTGCTTCAACACAATGACCCGAAACCCGAATCTATTTTCCACACTTATGCTCATTGCAAGTCAAAAGTGTGCAAACTTGTTTTTAATAAAGGAAGTGATTTTAATATAGTTTCACCAAAACTTGTGGAAGAATTAAATCTTCAGCCTGAACCAATTTCTTATCCTTTGATATTTTTTGGCTCAATAATACCTCAATTACAATATCACGTTGGTGTGTTTTGTGCCAGTCAAATTTATTAGGTATATAATTAAGGTGGTTTGTCATGTTTTGCCTATGAATGTAGCACACATATTGCTAGGTCGGTTATAGTTAAACAATTTTCATAGCGAGTATTTTTGAGTCTGAAGATGTTTATAACTTTTGTTGTGTAAAGAAGATATTTTTTTTTTGCTTCCTCACCAATCAAACATGCATACTAGTGAGAGATCTTTTAAGCTAAAATTTGAATTGAATGAGTATGAGATTGATGATCATGAACAGGTAGAGTACATGGGTACAAATTGTGAATTTTAAAAGCCCATTGGTACACAACATATTAAAGAAGCCCTATTTTGGAAGCTCACAGGGGTAAGTAATGTTTTGAAGGAAAGACAACTTGAGATTGAAGTTAATACAGTTGACGAATTACAAGTTCTCAGTTGAGTCGCCTAGTATCGAGTAGAGTGTGAAAAATTTTGTGACGTCTAAGGATGATAATACTACAGTAGACACAATTGATTCAGAATTTGTTCCTATGCAATTGTTCGATGATCTCGAAATTATTGACTTTGTTATCCATGAAATTGTTTTTTGTCCATGCAAATAAATTGGAAGATGTTAGTATTTTCTCACTTATTTTCATATTATTCTTTGAGAAAAAAAGACATGGAGTTTTGCTCCCGCAGATATTGAAGATTCGTTCTTGTTGCTTGATACTCGTTCGCTTTAAAACTCGAGAACAATTTTTTTCTAAGAAGGGGTGATTGAAACGGTGAAAAATAACGAGAAAGATTTGAATTTCCATAATTTTAATATTTATGATACTTTAATTTATTTGATATATTTTTATTTATTTTTTTAAGAAAATTAAGTAGTTTAATTTATGTTTAGACCATTTATGTTTTGGGCTTTAGTTTTTTTATTTTATTTTATTTAGTTTTAAGTTTTAATTATTTCCCTTTTCTAATTAGTCATGGGAGAGTAGTTTAGTACTAAAAATGTGTTGGGGTTTATTTACATAGGACGTTTGATCAATCAATATCATTATCTTTGTTATCTTGTTTGTAGATTCAAGAGTTAATTTTTTATACGCTTTACAATTTAACCATATTTCTGAGCTAGAGTGAAACTAAACTAGGCTGATCCATTTTATAATCCAAGTAAAGGCAACAAATAGGCCTCTGTACAAATAGTAATCGTATATATCAGTTTATGTGGGCCAGATAATGATGAAGTTCATCTGGAGACAAATTAGGCCCAATCTATAAATTTAGTATACTCTGGACAATTTTAATTTAATAGTAATTTATTTAAACGGGTGAGCATTCCATAATTCGGTAACGGTACCGTATTAAAATTTGGTAACCGTTTACCGAAACACCCCAAAACCTCTTACCGTTATCATCGGCGGTAAATTACTATACCAGACCTGAAATTTGGATAATTTATCAACTTACCAATTTACCGAATGACAAATAATTAATTTTTAATCAAAATTTTTTACATGAAAATTGTAAATACATATCCAAACAAACCAACCCAATTCATCACTTCATTACATAAATTACAATTAATAATCCAAAATTAATTTGCAGTCTAGTTCCAATTTAGAAACAAAATTAGAAGCAAAAATATTATCCAAGAAATCAGCCAACATAATGAAATGTCTTCACGGTAGTTTGCTGTAGATTAAAATCTGACCAGAAATTGCTAACACAAAAGTGACATAACAAGCTAACACAAATTGCTTCTCTATCCTCGGGAAAAGATATTAATAAGAAGGCAATGTATCCAACTCTTAGATATGAAACCTAACACAAATCTAATCAACCCATGTCCCAAATATATTACCTTGAGAAATTGGAGGGCGGCGAAGGGCGATGGATGAGGAGAGACCACGAGAGATGAGATAGAACGCCGACAACAGTCAGAACGCCGACAACGGCCGTGGAGAGAATGAGAGAAGAGGACGACAGAGACAGAGTAGGAGACGAGAGAGAGGAGACCAAATGTTAGAGATTTCAACTTTTAGGCATGTTTGGGTTTAGTTTTTAGGTAAGATATTTTAAAATAGTGGATAAAATAAGAATACAAAACGATGTCGTTTTGTATTTCGGTAATTCGGTAAATTACCGTATTTATCGGTAAATTTATCGTTTTACCGAATTATCAAATAGCTCTAAAACTCATTACCGTTACCGTGCCAAACTAATTTCGGTTCGGTAATTCGGTAATTTAGTTCGATAATTCCAAACGATAATTTGGTAATTCAGTAATTTTGCTCACCCCTTAAAGCCTGGCGTATACAAAATTTTAACATGACAAATGAAAAGAAGTTGACATAAAAGCGGTGAACTACCCGATGAATGATACTTGGTGGGTTTGCGCTAAACTGTCATGGCTAAGACTGTAAAATGAGTAAACAGTTCGGGCTCGATTCGTATTCGCTCGACTAAAAGTTTAATTCGAGCTCAACTCGAAATGTAAATGATTCAAATACGAGCAAATTTTAAATTTCGATAAATTACTCGAACCTTCTCAAATTGTAATTTTCTATTGATACTCGGATCATACTCGTTCGAAAAGTTCAAATTGTTCAGGATCGATTCGAGATCGTGCTCGACTTGGTAGCTAAACGAGCTTCAATCAAATTTTATTTTATACTCAATAAAATTTGTGAACCAAATCTGAGTAACCCGATACTCGGCTCAACTCGATTCATTTACACCCTTAGCCATGGCCTCCCTCCCTTGACTAATCCCTAATCCCTAATCCCTAATCCCTATTTAAGTTTTGAAGGCCTACTTGTATGGAGTACTAAATTCCATTTTGGAAAATTTTAACATCTTATACTAAATCTCTTTAACATCTTACACGATTCATTTACGACAAAATTTTCCAAGATACCATCTTATACTAAATCTCTTTGAGAATATTGTGTTATTTTAACATTAATAGAAATAGGAAAATTGATATTTGCACAAATAAAAGTGAAACATCTACAATATTTCTCTCACAAATGAATTTCACAATAATTACGTGAGATGCATGGATCTTGTAAAAATATAAATTTTACTTGTGAATATATAAATTCCCTAGAAATAAAATTTATAAAACGGAACTCTCTTTAGTAAAATGAGAGAAACATAATTATAAATAAGTTATGTGAGTTTCGAGATAAATAAAAGGATTGCAAAACAAAGTTTGAGGTGCCATTCGTTCCTAAGAAATTTAAAATTTTAATTATAATGAAAAATATGAGGAAAACTAAAGACAAGAAGGTGGCTGGACTGAGCTGCTGGCTGGGTGTTTCCTTACGTAATTGTTATTATTATTATTATTATTTATGAATAAAGACGGGAATGATTCAATTAATAAAAAAAAAGTAATTAACGCATAAAATAAAAATAATTAGAAAAACGAAAAAATAACTAAAAGAAAAGGAAAGGAAATGTATAATATTTGTTGTATATGGTGGATGGGATTTCCTCTATACTACATATATGTTAGGTGCTGTTTGATTACCTCTTATTGCCTCTTAATAGACTGTCTCTTATTCGGTAAGAGGCAGGTGGCTGTTTATTTTTTTTTGTTACCTCTTAATGCTTCTAATTGGTTAAACTACAAAATCAAGTCTAAATTATTAAAAGCCATGTCTGAATAAACTTGACTATTTTTTGGACAAAAATATCCTCCTCAATATTGTTATTCTCCTTTTCTATCCACGCCCTTTTCTTCTTCCTTTTCTCGATCGGAGATGGGCTTGGCTACCAGTGACTGCCAACCACTGCCATCCACCGGCGCCACCACCGCCTCGCCACCTCCGACGCCACCACCGCCTCCCATGGCTGTTTCTCTCTCCTCAATTCCCAATCCCTTTTCTCTTTCTGTAGAAATCTCGCCCTAGAAATCCTAATTCATATATATATATATATATATATATATATATGTTGGATGTATGTGTGTAGGACATGTGTTGATTCCGGCAGCAAAAGACTAATTTTGTGCCATGTCTATTGTGATCGGAGATCGATACCTCGAATCACTGGTAAAATTCGTGGAGAACGTAGCTGGACCGTTGTTCGAAGGAACCCTAGTTCTCAAGTTGAATCCTGTAGGCTTGCACTACGTGCAATCAAGACTCGAAGCTCTAGCCGAGCTTGAGAGCCTTCTAGCCGGAGCCTTCTAGGAGGTGGGGAGGGGAGGGGAGGGGAGGGGAGGGGGGTGGGGGAGGAGGGAGGAGGGAGGAGGTGGGACGGGGATGAGGGAGGAGGGGGTGGGGTGGGGCGAGGAAGGAGGTGGGGCAGGGGCAGGGGCGGGGGCGGGGGCGGGGGCGGGGGAGGGGTGGGGGGTGGGGCAAGGGTGGGGAAGGCGAGGGAGGAGGGAGGAGGTGGGGCTGGGGCTGGGGCTGGGGGCGGGAGAGGGGTGGGGCAGGGGCTGGGAAGGCGAGGGAGGAGGGAGGAGGTGGGATGGGGAGGGGGGAGGGGGGAGGGGGGAGGAGGGGGTTGGGAGGCGGGGCGGGGATGGGGGAGGAGGGAGAAGAAGATGTGTTTTTTTTTTAGGGTTAAAATGATAAGAACATGTTATTCGGACGTTTTGAAAAAAGTAATTATCAAATAATATTTTTTCATTCAGATACTTTATATTATAAAGATGTTTAAACTGTTCAGATCTTAACAATCAATTTTATCACACAAAACCTTATTCTTCTTTAAGATAAGTATTTATTTATATTCAGAAAAAGGAGCAAGCAAGCAAGCTGTTCCATTTAAATAAATAATTCCATAAATAAATAAGACAAGAGTGTATTGGATTGCATTATAGGTAGGTAGGTCGGTCGCTGTAATGAATAGATTTGAGGGGTATTACTATTACTTCTATCCAAGTTGAAAGATAAGGTTAGAAGGAAAATAATGGCATTTGAATTTATTGCTTACACGCTGAGAAGTGAGAACGCGGATGGTGTTAACTGTTGAAGTCTATGGATATCATCATCCGCCATTATTTTCTATCAAGCCTTTGACTCTTGTCTCCAATTTCAGTAGACAAAAACAAGCCTAAAGGATTGAAATATTCAATCAAGTCGCTACTCACTAGACTAGAGAGATGTATCATCATCCATTATATACTTCTTGTAGTAGCATTATTTATCAATCAATCAATATATTATATACTCCACTAAGTATTACTACTACTACTACTACTACTACTTTTTACTAATTCCTTCCTTCCTTTCTGAAATAAGAAAATATTTTTAAATCCATAATAATTTTATATTTTCAAAAATCATATTAAATACTCCCTTCGTCCTTTAATATAAGATTTTTTAGAATTGTGCACAAGTATTAAAGAAATGATTGTATAGCATTAAATATAATATCAAATGTCTATATTGTCCTTATATTGAAAAAAAGAGATTGTTATTTATTGGACAAAAAATAGTGAGAAAACCAAAGTTATATTTAATACTTGGGGTAATATTGAAAATTAAGCAATTAAATTATAAAACGTCACATATTAAGGGACAAAAAAACTTGTCTAAAACGTCTTATATTAAGGGACGGAGAGAGTATTAATTAAGAATTTAATAATTATTGTATGGTAATAGTAGACAATAATAATAATAATAATAATAGCACATTAAAATTATAATGCCACTTATGTATCTAAAATAAAAATAGATCTCTAAATTAATTTAGTATTTCGGTTTGGTCATAAACATTTCTATTTGTTGTTATTCAATTATTTTTGGATTCTAAGGTTGTTTGGTGCGTAGTCACTTGCTACATTATTGCCTAAATTAGACTATCCGCCTGCCTGCCTGCCTGCCTCTGTTCCTCGTATGCACGCAAACGACTGTGTTGGATGGATCATCCTCTTTTTTTTTAATACTAACTGAAATTTACTACTAATATTCTTGCCTAAATTATTTTACTGAAATTAAAATTAAATTTTTTCCCCTACATTTAAATTCTAAGGTTGTCCTGGTAAATACAAATATTTGGGTTACTTGAACACCTAAAAAAAAATAAAATTGTCATAATAATTTTTTTAAACAATTATTAAAACTAGGCTATCATGAATTAACAATTTTTGTATATAAAAAATTTGAAGCGTATAAAATTCATTTGGGAAGAAAGCAAAACATTATACAACTATTTACAAATAATAATAATATTATTATACAAGCACTTTTACACTCAAAGTGGAGTAGTAGTGTAACAATTTGGGGACCCAAACAAAACAAAATTTTAAACTCCAACACTAGTGGGTGGGATAAGGAAATCGTATTTGTTTGTTTGTTTGTTTGTTCACATATGAGGGGTCTCAAGCGTCCTGTGGGCTGTGGTCCTAAACCCTAGCCGTTACGAGTAGGTCAGCGTCGAGGCGGGCCCCCTTATGACTGTTGACGGTTACTATCACCTTGCCAGCTCCAAACAATGTCTTTGAGAGCAGGCCTCAAATCCTCCTCGTAAAACTTTTTGTACTCAAGCGTGTCGCCCGCCGACTTGGAGAACTCCACCACCGCCACCTCCGGCGCCACCTCAAACACCTCCGCCACCACCGATAACTTCCCCTTCCGCCCCTCCTCCGCCCCTTGCATTTTCAACTTAAATTCCTTGGCACATAAAATTCTAAAATTCAGCCTCTTTGCCACCGTTTCTATCTTACCCATAATTGTCGAGCCACAGCACTTGGATGTAAACAGAGATCCGGACCTCCTCTTACTCTCAAACAAGCTTGACAAATCGAAACCAGAAGACATGGACGAAATGAACTCAAATGCATTGTAAAAAGGAGGAGATGATTTTGACCTCTCAATTTCCACCTCTTTATAATTAGTACTACCCTGTTCTTCATTCTCAAGAATTGGAATCGCAATCGGAATTGGCCTGATAAATCCTTTCATAAACCAGGGCACCCTCATTATAGCCGGAATTGAAATTCTCCTGTCTGGATCAGCCACCAATAACTTGGAAATAAGCCTCTTGGATTCATGGGAAAACCAAGGTGGAAATTCATACTCTGATTTGAAAACCTTGTTATACATCTTCATTATATTCTCATCTTGAAACGGAAGAAACCCAGCAAGCAAAACATACAAAATCACCCCACAAGACCAAATATCCGCCTTCGCACCGTCGTATCCTTTCTTTCTAAGCACCTCCGGCGCCACATAAGCCGGAGTCCCACACCGAGTATGAAGCAACCCGTCATTTCTGAGCTGCTCCGGCAGAGCCGATAACCCAAAATCCGATACCTTTAAGTTGCCATCCTGATCGAGAAGCAAATTCTCGGGCTTTAAATCGCGGTGAGAAACTCCACGGCTGTGACAAAAGTCGACCGCGCTGATGAGTTGCTGGAAGTATTTTCTGGCTAAATCTTCATTGAGCTTACCTTTAGCGACTTTTGTGAAGAGTTCGCCGCCCTTGATGTACTCCATGATAAAGAAGATCTTGTGTTTGGTGGCGAGGACTTCTTTGAATTCGACGATGTTGGGGTGTCGGACTAAGTGCATGACGGAGATTTCTCGCTGGATTTGATCCATCATGGCTAACTGTTTCTTGACTTGGTCTTTGTTGATGACTTTTATAGCCACGCTTTCTGAAGTGGTGAGATTTTTGGCGTGGTAGACTTTGGCGAAAGTGCCTTGGCCTAATAGCCTGCCCATCTCGTACTTGTTGAATATGATGTTTGGGTTGCCATTCATGGCGCTGAGAGTAGTTTTTAGCTGGGACTGATCCGAGTGATTTTCCATTGGTAAATTTTTTAGAGAGAAAAAGAGTGTCGAGTCAAAGAGGGTTTGGATGGTGAACGGTCTGATTAGTTGGGAAGGTGTGGGTATGAATTTTGGCCAAATAAAAAGTAAACGGGGCCAGGTCGGGAAAGCTGATAGTTAATAGGCGGCGGCGCTGCTACTGGTTACTGCAGAATTTAAGTAAAAGGAAAGAGAGAGAGAGAGAGTAGAGTGGGCAGTCCACCACTTGACCTGTAATTTTTGGAGGACGTGGTTTGGCCTATGTATGGGGTTACAAGCGGCAAGCCCATTGAAATTGAAATAATATATTAAATGATTAGTGTCCGAGTGTGACAACTGACAGCAACCAATTCTTATTAAATAATGCTACTATCACATAATCAAGCTCACATAAAATTTACATAAACTCGGGTGGTACTCTCTGATTTGTTGTTAACATAGCCCACTTGAGTCAATAACAAATCAGGAGGTACCACCCGACTTTTGTGTGAGCTTTATGTGACCTGATTATGTGATAGTAGCATTACTCATTCTTATTTTAGGTGGGAGTTACGTGCCCTGGATATGTTTCCTCCTCCACGGGAGGGTTATTTGTTTTGTTTAAAAAATACTAGAGTTTCAACATACCTAATAACTATATTACTACATATTCAGCTAATTGTTTATGCGTACAACCCAAACCCCGAAATTGTGTGAGAAAATTTCAGTAATGATGAAATACTGCCAAACATGACACAATGAACAACTAATAATAATGTAGAAAGATTAGAAATCCAATCATTGAGACGTGGCAACATTATGTTGGTGTTTCTTTGCTCGGATTCATAGGATGACCACCACTAACTATGCCCAATTTTAGTCTTCAATCTTCTGCTTACAAGAATTTTAATTAACAAGACTAGTAGCTTCCTAGAGAGCAATATTTGTCAGTCTAATTTTTTATTTTATTTTTAAAAGGAAGGGATAAAAGAGAAGATTAAATAGTAGTAGTGATCGATCTGGAATCACCACAATTCAACTCACTTAGGCTGAGCTGCATACCGACAATGAATTTGTTTTTCTTCTAGTAAAATCTCCACAGCATCTGATGGAAGACCAACCATCTGGAGTGTCTTCTTCCATACTTTACGCGAAGTCCCAACGTTGTGTGCTTCTTTGCTAGGATTTATAAGCCGACAATTGTAAGCAATGTAAGCACAAACGGGCCACTCCTCTGCCTTGAGCTTATCACAATACTCGGGAATTTGTGGATTAGTAGCTCCGTAGAGTGCACTTCTTGATCCTTGTTGAGCGCTAAAGAAAAAATAAGGTGCCATACGAAACCCACGCTGTATAATTCTGGGAAGATCCCTCACAACATTTGTACGTACGGATCCAGGGTCCACACATACTAAACTGATGCCACAATCGGCGGGCAGGCGTTTCTGGAGGACGCTAAAAAACATTACTTGCGCCAATTTACTACTCGAGTATCCCCTTAAGCTCGTGAACTTGTTCTTCTTGGAGATGAAATTCATATCACTTGTGTCCACAAATCCGATGGCATGCATAATTGAATTCACATTGACAATCCGGCTGGGCGTGCCTCTTTTAAGTGACGGCAAAAGCAAAATTGACAGCAATGCCGGTCCGAGATGGTTCACCTGCATATGTATTTCATACCCATCTTCCGAGAACGCCTGCGGAGCTCGCATCGCGAAAATCCCTGCATTATTGATCAGAATATGCAACGGTTTGGAAGACGAGTTCCATGATTCCGAGAATTTGACAACAGATTCCAGGTACAGTAGATTGAGCTCCATGACTTGAACATCGAGGATGAGCGAGGTATGAGTCTGCCAAGTTTCCATCAGTTGATGGGCAGTAGTTGTACTTTTGACCGCCATCACAACATTTGCCCCTGACCAGGCTAATTGGCGGGCTATTTCAAGCCCAATCCCACTGGTGGATCCAGTTACAATGCAGTTAAGACCATTGAGCGGAGGCAAAGGCAACGGATTGCGGAGATGAATTGCCATAATTCTCTGAACTAAGGTCTCGGAAATCACACGAACCCAGCCTTTAACCCATTCCATCCAACCCAATTCATTCATCTTCTCTTGCTTTAAGAAGAAGGGTGGTGACTCTAACGGACTAGAGGAAGAAGAAGAAGCCATGCATATTCAGTCTTTCTTTCTTAGATACTTGATCATCAATATTTGCATTAGAGATAAATTAAAAAGATGACTTGTAATTTGGTGGGATTTTAAATTTTCAAGTGGTGGTTGTAATTCAGTTAGCTACCCATGTTTTGCCCACATACGAGTAGGAGTATATGCAGAGAAAATTTCGTCACCCCCGAAGAAGTCGTGTAGAATTTCTTAAATTAAATTCTTGGTATATAATACTCCATACAACATGATAACGGATTTAGAGGGGAGCCAAGCCATCACCCACTTCTCTAACTTTTGAAAATTCCCCTTTGCTGTAGGATCTATGTATGTATTATGACAAGTGTAGTCTATGAAACATAAAATTTACAATAATTCTCCCGCTATTCTTAATCCTAAAATAATATTTATTTTTTAAGTTAATTTAAAATATTTTTAAGTTTATAATTAATATGAATTAATTTAATTTTATACTTATAAAAACTGTATACTACTATTAATCACAAGATTTATTCTTTTCCAATTTTCTATTTTAAAAATATCTTAAACTAGCATTGAAAATTAAAACTGAATTCTATACTTACTCAAGGCGGAAGGAAGAATGTTTCTAGTCCGTACGTGAGAGCATTTGTTTTTATGGATTGGGCCTTCCAGCAGGTAACTACAGAGTCCCGATACGAATAGTCAGTCACACACGGTTGATCCATTGAAGGCCCAAGTTCGTATGCAATAACCCTTTCGCCAATGATTGGGTCCGGTTTTTGGGAAATCAAATTATGCATAAATTAATACTCCCTCCATTCTTAAAAGATTGTTATTTTACAAAAAAATAAATTATTTCAAAATAGTTGTCGTTTACAACTTTCTAGAAGAAGAAATTATTTACTTTCTTATATTACCCTATATCTTCTCTCATTGTCCCAATAAATTCTCTCCATTGTATTAATAGTTTTCAATTTTCCATAAAGGGGTAGTGATGGAATTTTAAATAAATTTTACTAGTATTAAATAACTTTTTTAATCTATGTGCCAAAACTTTAAATGATAATCTTTTAGGAACGGAGGTAGTATCAGTATACTCCTTTCGTCCCTTAATATAAGTCGTTTTAGAGAAGTATTTTTGTCTCTTAATATAATTCGTTTGAGAATTTCAAGTAAACATTAATTACTAAGTTTTCAATATTATCTCAAGTATTAAATACTAAGAGTTAACTCGGATGGTCATCTAAAATTTTGAGTTGCATCCGAGTTAATTAGTATCTAGAGAGGTCTTCCTCTCCATTTCAGATTTTCACCTTCTATTCGTCTTTATCTTTCACTTCCAGTTTCTTTATTTTTATATATTTGCCTTGTTCCCTCCATCAAATAAACCCTAAAACTCGACCGTTTAACGGTATTAATCCTATGAACTTAGACAATATTTGTTTGCAAGAATTATATTTAGAATCCAAATATTAATTGTAAGTGTCTTGTTTTTAAATTTAGATTTGGAACTATAAGTCTAGGGACTATAAAATAATTTTAATAATCTTGAGATTATAATTATAATCCCCGAATTATAATCTCATAGACTATAATCTTGGGATTATAATCCTTGCAAACAACTAGACTCTCTCTTTCCCTCTTTTCCTCTTTTCATTTTCAGATGCTGTTTCTTAACGAAATTCATAATATGTTGTAGGTATTTCTGGAATTGGATGCACAACCAGGGTGTGACTTGAGTGGAGGCAAAACCAGCACTAGTACAAAATGATCTTTGGACACGGTTGAGAAAAATTAAAAGAACACGGTAACAGCAAAATCCGTGATAAAAAAATTTCTTTAAGGGCTATGGTCACAGAATTAGGTAGTCAAGTTTAGTTACGGTGATTCACTGTGACTAGTATCTATATGTAATTTTTTTGTCACGGTAATTTGTAGTTAACGTGATTATTTTTATTTATGAATTTAAATACGGTTTACTCACCGTGACTATTAGATTATTATCACAAAAATTTTTATGTCATGACTAATTTTATATTTTTGTAGAAACGATATTTTATGTTCATGGGATCAATGCAGAATCCTTAATTTTTGATTTTACATGCACAATGTTTTCTTTTAAAAGAAAACGTTATTGTTATGTATGTAAAAAACACGGAGGGCTTAACATGACTTTTCGTAACAAAGAAAACCGGACAACTGAATTCTAATATCCACCATCAAAATCTCCGATTCTTCTCACCCTCCACCACTAAACCTTTGTGGAGACGATTGAGGGTTCAAAGTTGTTAGAAGACTGGGAGATTGGCAAGTCACAAATACTGCCCGGAACGAGTTCAACTTGGATTTTAAAGCCACCATTGGTGTCGAATTTCAGACCCGAACCCTACTCATCCAGTCCAAGTCTTTCAAAGCTCAGATCTGGGACACAGCCGGCCAAGGAGGAGCTAAATGTCATACACTGCTGCCCTTTTCTCTTGGGGCTTGCATAAATTTGGAGCGCCCTTAAATGGTTGACCAATTATGGAGGGCTTTTCGAATCTCCCATGTTCGTGGCGGGGCTGCCGTTGGTGATGATTCAGTCTGCCATCTGATCCGCATTCATTCTTCTCCCGCCCAACCCCCAACCCCCAACCCCCAACTAATCCTTCTTCTACAATGGTAGTTCAATCCTACATTTTTCCTTTCTATCATCGTTCTCCCGCCTCACCCCCATCGTCGATTCCAACTGGGTCCCTTCAATCGACTACTCCAATCTTCCGGAGAAGGAAATCGTGTGGTTTCAGTTGCCTAACAAGCAACGATGGAGAAAATGTATTCATATATCATATCTGATTGTATGTATTTTAAATGCTTTGTAAAATTTATTTATATCATATCTGATTGTATGTATTAAATGCTTTATAAAGTTTTATCTCGATGCTCCTGAATCAGCTGGTGATGGCTTTTCTTTCAGTGGAGGTTTGATTTTCTTGTATTTCTCTCTTCCTTTTGTGGGTATATTTCAAAATCGTAGCTTTTTAATTATGAACAGGGAAGTATTCATATGGGACGAGTCCAGCGGATGAATGGTTCAAGAAAGGAAAAACTGTATGGATTTCTTTTGTGTCCCTTAACTACAATTTTCTTTGTTTACAATTTAGGTTGCATACTGGACTCTTAACCCTCTGATAAAATTCTTTTACCTTTTTTTAACTTGTTAGATTTCAATTTCCTTTAGTTTCCCTTGCATTTTATATGAATGTTGATGTATTTATTTTAATAATAATTATTTTCAGCTGAAAGCTAATCCGTTTTTTGGAACTGGTGGCAAGGCAAAGGATCCAATTTTCGGTCTTACAATGGGTTGGGGTTCTCAAGCCTCTGCTGACCTTTTCAGGTAGTTAACAAGTACTTTTTCGTAGATGATAAATTTCTTATATAAAATTGATCTTGAATCACACACACACGCACACAGAGGAAATTAACCTCAGTTTTAGCATTCATTGGGTTAGAAGGATTGGAAATTGCTTAATTAGTTAGATTGAGCAACATTTTTCGTACTACTTTGAACCTATTAGGATCAATCATATTTTCTGTATTCATCAAACAAATAGTTGGATAACATCCATTGAGCATGGAATTGTAATTTTTGTCTATAGATCTTCTAATTGATGGATCAATTTGATTACAATTTGTTTTATTTTGAATTTTGATGTTCCTTTTGTTTTGGTTGATATATAATTTGTGGCTGTGGATTGAGGTATGAAATAGTGTGGTTTATGTTTTGATAAATTGTAATGCATGCTATAAAATATCTCCCTTTCATGTCATCTAGGCAACTAAATGAATATGCAGCAGAGTCCTGCTCCACCAATGTCATCCCTGTGCCATAAATGCCATTACTTAATTAGATATCTTGGATGCTTGATCACTATGATTTCTCAAACCCTAGTACACACGCATTATCCCTCTTTCAATCATTTAGGCAATGACTTGAAGATGCAATATATAACCACCACTCTCCATTGTTGAAAGGGGTCCCCCCTCCCGCTTTCCCGCCCGCTTTCCCGCCCGCTTTCTTTGCCACTCTCAATCTATTAAAGAAGTACAACTTGCCTAGCATTTTAAGATTCTTTTGAGAAACGTATTTTAAACCTTTTGACTTTACTGATGGGAAAAAATACGTGTTGACTTTGTTTGCCGTTCCTTTAAAAAAAAAATTCTTTTCAAACAGTTGGTATATATTATTAATGGACGCCCTTTTGTACTACGTGAGGTGGAGAGTCCCTTCTCCAATTTGGAATATACGGTGTGTTGATATATGGAAAGAATCATGATGTTAAACAGTTGTATTTACTTTTCCTTGTTATGTTCATATAAGTTGCATGATTCATAGCCTTGCTCTTTGAATTATGTAATTTAAGTTACATCTGTAATTCAAATTCTGGAACTGTACTTGGATTTTTAATCAACTCTTTTTTAAAAAAAATTATGGATACTAGCCTGGTGTTTATTTTGTTGTGCGTTATACTATTTAAGTTTATTTTTTTGAGAACTAGTATTTAAGCATTATAATGAATTCTTTTTGTGTACTGCTTGCAATCAATGGTTAACTTGGCATGGACACAACTAATGTCTATAATTGTGCACATTAATTGTATATCATCTTTTTGTGTACCATTGGAACACTTAATCAGTCAAGCTCGCAGACAATGACGATTCTTCTCGTAATTTTTGTGTTTAGGTTTGTATGTTTGCTTATGGTCAAACTGGTTCCGATAAAACCTATACAATGACGGGGAAGCCAGGACCAAAAAGGGCTGATATAACGGTCTGAGGTCTCTAGAACAGATATTTGAGACTAGGCGAACACTTAAACCACAAGGATGGAAATATGAAATGCAGGTTAGCAAGAACTACGTTATTCCTATCCAATCTTTAAACTTGATGATTTTCATATCATTAATCTTTTATATCCTTTCATTTCAACTTCATTATAGGCGGCAATGTTGGAAATTTAGTAATTTACAATGAGACAATATGTGACCTGTTATCAACAAGTCGATCATGTTCTGATTTGTCACGAGCAGAGAATGGTGTAGCAGGAAAGCAGTACATTATTATACATGATTCCCGTGGCAATATATTATTAAAGCATACATTATTAAAGCGTCTCTGATCTGACTGTTGTCTATGTCCATTGTAGTAAAGAAGTTTTGTTTCTTTTAGGTCGAGCTGTACAGAGCAGGTACATAATGATTCATCCTTTTATTAATTAAAGGAAAATTACCTCTTTCTTCTTACTCTTTTTTGTGGAGAAACAATCGTTTAAAAACTTGCTTTTGTTTAAATGGAAACTAATTTGTGCAATTTTATGTTATTTCTTTTCAATCAATTATGGAAGAAGTTAGCCATTTCTTTATTTTTTGCATATCCCTCGTTTATTATTAGCCAAAGCTTGTTTTGAATATATGTAGTCCTTTGGTACAGGCACCATTTGGAACTCTTCCTGCGAACTGTTTTATAAAAAGACGGGCTTTTGCAGTAGTAAAGGAGTTTCATTTCTGTCATGTAGTAATTTCGTATGACTATTTCCCATGTTGGGACTTCTTTATTGGCATTGTACTATAGCAACACTAATCTGTTAATTCATAAAAACTAATTTTTTTCGTCTCTGTTAAGTCTGTCGGAGAGATTCAATTGAATGAGCAATCTTTGAGAAGTCATTTTGCTTTCACCCTGCAGATAGCTGATGTTAATGACGTATGGATATTGTGTGGGCTAGCAAAACCCTTTTATTCTTGGTGATGATGTTGTCTTTATCACATATTGTTCAGACAACCATGCTCTTTAATGATACAACTATTTCTTTATTCTGATCTTTAGAGCACTGAACAACAAGTACAAGGTGTCCTGAATCTTATTGAGCTTGCTGGTAGTGAGCGTCTATCTAAGAGCGGATCTTACTGGAGACCGGCTGAAAGAAAATCAGGTCATTAAAATAAAACTATTTTTTTTCTTAGAATTTGTTTTCATAATGGGCATTTCTTAATTGAATAGTTCATTTTGCCAAATCATTTTTAGGCCATCAACAGGAGTTTATCATCTTTAAGTGATGTTATATTTGCCTTAGCAAAGAAGGAGGAGCATGTACCTTTTAGGAACTCAAAGCTTACATATCTTCTCCAGGTAAGTGCTTTGAATTAATAAAATGCAACATGGATTTCCTTGCCAATATTTGTCGAAGATTGGTTGGTGTTTGTTCACCTAGATATGACAATATAATTCCTGAACTTTGGTTTTTGAAGATCCTATTAGTTGTTCTTTAGTGCAAGGTCTTAAGATATTGGTATTTTACAAGAAATTAGAGCAACTCCGAGTGGAAGTGTGTAGCCACAAACTGATGACTTTATATATCTAGCAGATGTTTTCCTTAATGTGGTGTTTTAAACGGTACCATCAGGTGAATATAGATTAAGCAATATGGACTAACTACAGAAGGGATCTTCTTACCAGGTTGTTCACATTAAATGTGCTTCTTTAAATAGATATTTGTTATTTGCTATGAAAGTTTACTGTGTTGTGCTCTCTTGGTCTTCTATCGATCTAGAATTGTTCTTCTTCTTTTTCCTGCAGTGAATTAACTGTAGTTTATTCATTTTTCTCCCGAAACATTAGTGAATTAACTGGGTATTAATGGTGTTTTTTTAAAGAGTTCTATTTTTTGAATCCAATGGAAACAAAGAATAAATATAATTTATATGAGCGTATGAAGATGTAAGTTTTTCCTCCAACTACATATGCATGAATATATGAATTTTGATTTCGATATTTACACTTGTACGTATATTGACAATTTGATTTTCATGTTTTAGTATTGGAGAAGCCCTAAAAATATTAAAAAAGAACAGGCCGAAAGACAAGCAGGTTTGGGTAGACGTGAAGGTAAATGAAATAAGATTATATATTTTGTATAAAAATTAAATTAATAAATTTTGTAGACTATCATTAATTGTATACAATATATATGCAGGGAATTCCGAAACAAAAGGGAAATTGGGAATGTGGCTATTTCGTTATGCGGTACATAAAGGACATTATAGAAGGTCATAATTTTGTCACAGTGGACTCTAAAATGGTACGTAAAACAAAATTTTCAACTTAGAACTATCAAGACTTACATTGTTATGGGAATGTGCCTAAATATATTACAAAATCTTAATTGCAAGTTTTTAACTTGAAAAATGAATATAATTTGTCGGACATTGACGAAATTAGAGAGGAGTGGATCAATTTCATTACTATGTACTTGGAGAAAAGTTAATGAATTATTGGGATTGTTCTACATGCATATATATATATATATATATATATATATATATATATATATTATGAGTTTTGATTTTTGATTAGAGATGTTATATAACAAATATTTTAATAAATATGAATGAATGAGTTAATGGTATGAATGGATTAATGTATCGATTTGGGTTAAGGTGTTTTCAGGCTTATATATATTGTTTGTTTTTGGATTCATGTTCATTTGTAGGTTGTTATTGGCGATTGACATTGTGTCACAAAAATTAAATTTTTTTTTTAAAAAAATGGAACCTATTAGACACGGTGAAAAATCGAAACCAATGTTTGTTTCATCACGGTTGAAAATTGGTTACCAACCATTAGACACCATTTTAATTCATTGTTGTGACCATTTTTGTAATTAAGATACGGTTTTATAAAATTCACGTGACGAAAAAAAAAACTTTACATTCATATTGGTCTCGGGTTGAACTTCCAAACCGTGACCATAGGCCTACAACAAAAAAATTTAGATACGGTTTTTATAATATTTGTGTGACAAAACAATTATAAACGTAGATATTGGTCACGGTGTTATAACTACCACCGTATCCAATACGGCGGAATTACCGTGACCAAAATTGGTCACGAAACGTGTAGACACGCAACTTGTGAAACGAAAACTCGTATCTAAAAGTAAATAGTCACGGTTTAACACCGTGTCCAAAGGTCATTTTTGTACTAGTGCATGTATTATTTATTATCCCCACAGCCCAAATATCCTCCTTTGAACTCTCCGCCGTTAACGGTGGTTCTTTGCAGAGCTTCAGATGAGATGGAGAACGAAGTTTGGGTGCTGCATCTTTTCTTTCATTTCATTATGTTTGATTTTGCTTCTTCTGTGGGTGTAAAAGAGGAGCGGTACAAAGATGAAGAATTTCGGGATTTTAAAGAGTCATCGGGTGATAATAAGAAAAATTAGTATGCCTAAATTGAGTGAGAAGAAGAAAGGTGGGAGGAAAGTCATGGAGAAGAAGGAAGATTCTGAATCTCACCCAAAAAGAGTAGTCTTGATCGATTTAGAAAGTAAAAGTTTGTGAGTTTTTCAGGCATATCAACAATTGACACCATTTTGCAGTTTGGTATCTGTAAGCCAAATGATACTAATATATGGAAAATACTCTTGTCCCAAATTGAAAAAATCTACTCTACATTTGAAGAACAAATTTGTTCAAGGACTCAAATAAATTTGGCCACAAAAGAAAATATCAGAGGAGCGCTAAAATGTAATCATCTTGGGTCAGAAGTAATTTGAAGCATTGTGTTGCCGCCACTTTGGTTGTGATTTTAAAATGAAGTAGAAAAAAGAGGAACCCGTGAAAAATTATGTTTTCTCTTCACCTCTTGATGCGAGTCTGTATCTGTTAACAGAGAAAAAAAAAGAAAAAAAAATAAAAGAATATAGTATTGCAATTAATTGTGCATGCACCATAATATTATTGCAGTCCTCACATTAAACTTGTGCACCGTCGGGTTTGGAACCAAAACCATTTTTGTGCTACTACTGTTATCATATGATACGAATAGCTACAACGACTATAGTATTATCAATAATAATTAATATTTGTGACCTATATTATCATGGGGGTGCAGTTAAGAAAAATAAACATTTGTAAAATATGGAGTAGGTAGGTTAAAAATATGGGAGAAATTTTAGGGATTAATTTTTTAATTTTTTTTTCAGATTTAAAGAAAACACACTTAATTTTCTTTCCTCACCCTAATTAATAAAATAGAAATAAAAACAATATCCGACTCAGACTTGACTCCTACCTTTGCTTGTCTAGTCAACTCCAACAAGTAGACTTGTGACAACTCAACTACTGTTCTAAATTCGGCTAAGGTGCTGCCTCTTATTGGTAAATTTTTTTTGACTCTTAACGACTCTTAATCGGTTAGACAGAAAATTAAATCTATAGCATTCAGAGGCTGTCTGAGCGAGAATTTTTTTTTGGGAACAATAATAACCTCTTCCGTCTTCGCCTTTCTTCTTCGGTAGTTCGTTACTGCTCTTCTCCTTCACCGAATCACTGCTGCTCCTTCGTATATATTCCTGAATATTGGCATTATGTTTAATTTAATCTAGGTCTTCTTCTCTCTCCTAAATTTGTTCACCTCCTGCAAAATCTTATCAGAAAGCAACAGCCGTGAAACCGGCGATGGCAGGTTGATGAAATCGGGGTGGTCAATAATCTAGACGACGACGGCGATAATCTCAAGAAGCCAGTGTTCCTCACTAGAGCTCAGCGGGAGCAATTGCCCCTTCAACGCAGGCAGGATTAAAGAGCAGTATTTGGGTTCTAAGAAGGCCGAAGAAGAGGGTTATTAAACCTAGGAAAAAGGGGGGCGAGAGGAGGGGGAGGGCGGTGTTGAATAAATTATATCGGAACGTGCTATTGCATAGAATAAAATTAAATAAATTAATCATAACAATTAAATACTTATATGAATTGAGAGAAGACATCTTGTATGTATCAAGCTTCCGCTGCGCGTAAGGGTAAAGGTCTTCAATTGCCTCTCTCAATCTTAATGATGGATGTATAGGTGTGTATAAATTTCTTGAGACGGCAACTGGGACCAAACCCTAACTGTTTTATTTATTAGATAGCTAAGGGTCAAAATCGTCCATCAAGATTATGAAACCCTAGGGCCCATTATGCCAACTTAATATTAGTAATAATATTTATGGGCCACACAATTAATTACCAAACCCATAAATAAAGTAATAAATTAATACAATATGTAAGCCCAATAATTACATAAATAGTAGAGGCCACATAAGTGAATAAAATATTCTAACATTCTCCCACTTGGCCGAAATACTATTTATATATAAAACATAATGCTTACAATCATTAATTTGGCCAAGTATTAATTTAATATCTACATCATGTTCAAATAAAAACACCAATACGAATTAATACAATCGTTGTATCACTATTAACACAAGATCCTCATTAGTTACACAATTAGTACTTTTATTAGAATAAAGATTAACATTAAGCATAACAGGTATGAATAGAGTTTACATAAGTGGTAATAAATTAAACTCATTCATATGGTCCAAAATTAACATAATCGTTCCGTTTGCTCATAAATTCTCAAGTGTGCACAATAAAGAGAATAGCAAACCATAAACATAATGTGAAGTTCAAAATAACGAGCTCAAAATTATTGTCTTACATCAAAATAACTAATTAATTAAGACTACCGGTTAAACCCATGCGGCATTATGCTCTAAAAAGAGCTTGGGTGGTAAGCCTTTCGTAAGTGGATCCGCTAATATATCATGCGAACTAATATACTTAATGACAACGTTTTGATCTTCAACTCTTTCCCTGACAAATAAGTACTTAGTGTCGAGGTATAGCAGAATTATTATCACAAAATACTTTCAATGGCCTTGAAATGAAATCTATAACTTTAAGTCATGAAATAAGATTCTCAATAATACGGCGTGACAAGTAGCATGATAACAAGCCACATATTATGCCATCATCGTGGAAGTGGTAGTTAACTTCTGCTTATGATTTCTCCACGAAATAGGGCCTCCCGAAAGCATAAAGATGTACCCTGATGTAGATTTCTTTTTCGTCTTTACACTTAGCAAAATCATAATCAGAATAACCAATAACTTCAAGATTATCTGTTTTTCTGAATGTAAGCATAAAATCCTTAGTGCCCTGTAAGTAGCGTAAAACCTTTTTGGCTGCTTTCCAGTGATCCAAACCTGGATTTAACTGGTAACGTTCAAGCATGCCAGTTACATACGCTATATCTGGACGTGTACAAACTTGAGCGTACATAAGACTCCCAACCATAGGGAATAAGATTCATTTGATCACGTTCAAGTTCATTCTTAGGATATTGATATGAGCCAAATTTATCACCCTTAACAACAGGGGCAACAGTAGGGGAGCAATTTTGCATGTTGTATTTATTAAGAACTTTGTCAATATAAGCTCTTTGGGACAATCCTAATATCCCGTGAGACCTATCTCGATGAATTTTAATACCTATAACATAAGAGGCTTCACCGAGATCCTTCATATCAAAATTTCTAGAAAGAAAACGTTTAGTCTCATGCAACATGTCTAAGTTATTACTTGCAAGTAGTATATCATCAACATACAAAACAAGAATAACAAATTTACTCCCACTGACCTTCAAGTATATGCATTGATCCACTATATTTTTCTTAAAATCAAAAGTACTCATCACCTCGTGAAACTTAAGATACCATTCTCTAAAAATTTTGTATGCCTAGTCTCAATAATTTTAGTGGTATGTGAGGGACAGTAAAATCGAAAAATCCTTAGATCTCTCAGGATATCCAAAGAAATGGCAACTAATGATTTTAGAGTCAAGTTTCTTTATTTGTGATTAGTAATTAATAAACGTAATGAAAGATTTGTGTCCACAAATTTCAGAGAAAAATGGTCCACATATATCAGTGTGAATTACCTTAAGTAGTGCACCATTTCTAGTGGCTCCTTTCTTATTATCTTTTATAAATTTTTCTTTTATACATTCAATACAATGGTCAAGATCAGAAAAATCTAGTGAATGAAAAATTCATCCTTTATAAGACGTTGCATTCTGTCTTTTGAAATATGGCCTAAGCGTTGATGCCACAATTTTGAAGAATTCTCATTATCTAGTTTTTCTTTTATTTCCATTTTTAGAGGTACTTTTTGTCACATTCATTGTTAATTAGGATTCAGCAAAGACATTATCCAAATTTAACTTAATAGAGGTTTCCCTCTAAAGAGCCAGAACCAATAACATGAGAGTAATGATAAATAATTATTTTATTATTCCCAAACTTAAACGAAAATCCATCAACGTCAAGTTTAGTTACAGAAATTAAATTCCGTGTCATAATGGGAACATAAAGAGTATCATATAAATACAAGGTGAAACCACTCTCCAAAAACTAAAGGAAGAGTTCATACAGCTTCAACTTGTACAGACTCTCCATTGCCAACTTTAATGGTTCTTTCCCCCGTTTGGAGTGTCTTCTTTGAAAGGAATCCCTGCAATGAATTAGTAATATGAACCATAGCACCAATGTCAAGCCACCATGTATTAGAAGAAACATCAATTAAAAAGGATTCATAAGTTACATAATTGAAATACCTTTCTTTTCAAGCCATTCTCTGAACTTAGGGCATTCTTTCTGAAAATGTCCTTGCTTCTTACAGAAGCGACATTTAGGACCTGCCTAAGAGTTGTCAGCTGAATAATTTTTTTTATTTGTTTTGGTAGAAATTGACTTATCCTTATTCTTAAAACCTTTGCCATTTTTATGAGCCATTTTCTTATGGAATCCAGTGGTAGTCAAATGAGCAACATCAGATTTTTTAATCTTAAGCCTTTCTTCTTCTTGGACGCACATGGCGATTAACTCACTCATCTTTCATTTTTCTTTCTGCGTGTTATAATTGATCTTAAATGGATCAAATTGTGCAGGAAGAGAAGTCATAATGAAGTGAACAAGAAAATCCTCAGAAATCGCCATGTCCATACCCTTTAATTTAAAGGCCATGTCATTCATCATCATAATGTGCTCGCGCACTCCACTAAACCCATCATACCTGCTAGTGCGCTTTTTTAAAATAAGGGTACTTGCATGAGTTTTAGAAGAACCCTTAAATTGTTCCTCGATTGAAGTTAAGTACTCTTTAGTATTCTCAGAGTCAGGAAAGGCTCCTCGAATAGCTGTCGTGATAGAGTTTTTCATAATCATAAGGGACATGCGATTGGATCGCTCCCACTTTTCATAAGTAGCCTTTTGCTCAATTGTGCTTGTATCTGTAAGTGGAGCAGGAGGATCAACTCGTAATGCATAGTCCAAATCTATAACGCCGAGAATAATTTTCACTTGCTCTTTTCAAACAGTAAAATTAGTTCCATTCAAGGCTTCAATTTCAGAGAGATACCCAGAAATACTAGTTGGAGTCAATGCTGAAACACAATCAAGCTCATAAGCATGCTTATAAAAATTAAAAGAAATCCACAATGTACAACAATAATTAATAATTAATCATAATAAAATCAACTGTAGGGCAAGCAGTTAGTTACATAAAATCTATTTACAACACCAAAAAAAAATAGATTTTAATGAGACGTTGGGCATAATTATCAATCTTTCGTTGGTCCAATTAATAATATGCTAATAACATCCCCATAAAATAATGCACAACACATTTATTCACGCATCACCGTTGGGCAGAAACGAAATAAATATGTTACGGATGCAATAAAATTCCATTTAATAAATTTCAATTCTAATTTTCAGTTGGGTAAAATTAAAATATTTATTTATTAAATGTAACATTATGTGACTTTTCTTAATCTTTAATTATTTCAATTAATAATCCTCCGTTGGGCTGATTATTAATTTTAACAATACAAGAGTCACGCATACATGTAAATTATTATGATCAAACTCAATTTTCTTTAAATAACATAATAATCAAGTTTGAAAATTAACATTATTTAAAATTTACATGTAACACCTTAAAAGCCCTAATAATATATCATGTTCTAAAATTTAAATTACGATATATAATTATGAACATAAATTAGTTATAAAATATTAACATTAATTTTATAACTAAGTATATAAGGACATAATCTAAAATAATATTATATAAATATAATTAGAAAACATAATAACCATTACTAAATGGTCCAAGTCCCATAAACATAATATAATGGCACATATGCAGTAGCCATAAATTGAGATCACTTTTAATACATAATTATATACATAAAATTATTTTTAATGTATATATAATGCATATATTACCATTAGTATGAAGTGACCTACTAGATAGATATATTAAAGTAATTGTACACTTTATTACCATTAGTGTGAATTCATTTTGCTTTAACTTGCCTACATGTATGTCAACAAAAATTTTCACAAATTCATAAATGCGTGTGTTGGAATTCAAGATAGCTTGCTCAGGAGAGAGAAAGTACAGAGCATAAAAAGAAGCACGTTGAAACAAGCACAGGACACGCAAATTTCTATCACACAATGTAATATATGATCGCTTGTCAGAACTAATATCATACAAATAAATAATTTCTATAACTCGTCTAAATTCTCTCATAGAACATGATGAATAATTTGATATCATACAAATAAAGAGTTTTCGCAGAATTATAATTTGTAGAATAAGAATGTAATTAATTTATTTTATACAATAGCGTAGCCATGCTTTGATACCAGATGTTGAATAAATTATATCGGAACGTGCTATTGTATAGAATAAAATTAAATAAATTAATCATAACAATTAAGTACTTACATGAATTGAGAGAAGACATCTTGTATGTATCAAGCTTCCGCTGCGCGTAAGGGTAAATGTCTTCAATTGCCTCTCTCAATCTTAATGATGGATTTATAGGTGTGTATAAATTTCTTGAGATGGCAACTGGGACCAAACCCTAACTGTTTTATTTATTAGATAGCTAAGGGTCAAAATCGTCCATCAAGATTATGAAACCCTAAGGCCCATTATGCCAACTTAATATTAGTAATAATATTTATGGGTCACACAATTAATTATCAAACCCATAAATAAAATAATAAATTAATACAATATGTAAGCCCAATAATTACATAAATAGTAGAGGCCGCATAAGTGAATAAAATATTCTAACAGGCGGTGGGAGGCGGAGGGAGGGGTGGGGCGGGGGGAGGAGAAGGGAGGGGGTGGGGCGGGGGGAGGAGAAGGGAGGGGGTGGGGCTGGGGCAGGACAGGGGAGGGGGTGGGGCAGGGGGTGGGGCAGGGGCGGGGGAGGCTAGCTGGGGAAGAAGAACAACTATTGTCCTTTTTTTTTCTTTTTTTGTTAAAAGGTTAAAATAGTAAAAATATGTTATTCAAACATTTAAAAAAAAGTAATTATCAAATAATATTTTTTATTCAGATACAATTCTATTCAGTTGCTCTATATTATTTAGATATCTAAATTGTTCAGGTCTTAATAATCAATTTTATCAAACACAACCTAAATCTCTCATTCTAAGCAATTTAAATGCTTAGAATTCATTATATTCTTTTGTATCACTAAATTTTTTTAATTTATAAAAACATGACATAATAATGTATATATTTTTTAAAATTTATGAATTTTAAGCAGAAATGGAAAATAAGTATTTAATTCGTCTTCCGTACGAATATAATACTACTACTAAAATTAATTAAGTTGAATGCGATGGTGAGGTCATGCATGGCATCACCCGCTACCTTTTAAATAATGTTACTATCACATATTCAAGCTCACATAACGTTCACATAAATTCTGATGTCACTCCCTAATTTATTGTTGACACGACCCATTTGAGTTAACAATAAATCAAAAGGTACCACCTGAATTTTATGCGAGCTTTATGTGACCTGATTATGTGATAATAGTATTACTCCTACCTTTTGCTCATTCTAGTGGGCCGGGACAGTCAATCTTTTGACAAGGCTGGAACTTTAGAATAGTTTTTACTTTGAAATTTATATTTATACTAGATCTAAATTAATAGGCAAATGCTAATTTTAGAAAAGACATACTTTATTATATATATATCTTTTTTCTTTTTTTAAAAAAATATTTTTTTTAATTATTTCATAAATATTTGTAAAGCGTATACATGTATGTAGATGAAATTATTATACTACCTCCGTCCTATAATAAGTACTTTTTTAGCTTAAATCACACATACCAATACACAAGTTAAAATGACAAAAATACTCTTAATATACTTTGTTTGTTTTGTTTGAGACTTTTTTTATTGCATTTTGGTCTCTCTTTCTCTTTCTTCAACTTTTCAACTTCCCAATAAATATGCAATAAATACCATTGATTGCATAAGGGCACATATGAAAAAATATTGTAAAAATTGTATTGGAATTCTAACATATCACTTATTTTGAAAAAAAATATTAAGCCTAAAAAAGCACTTATTATAGGACAGAGGTAGTATATATTTTATACTTATATGCTTGTAGAACTTAGGAATTAGTACTAACAGTGGAAATGAGGGAAATGGAAATGGAAATGGAGAGGATCCTATTTCCTAATACAAAGAGTTTAGGATAATAAATACAAACAAACATAAAACGTTGTATTAGCATAACCTTTAAAAACTACTAATACTCATGATTAACCAGCGACCAACCAATATACCTCCATCAAAGTGCTGCGGATCTTCAAACGTTTTATTATATTTAGTTATTGATTGCAGCGACGGAGGAGATTATTTTTTACTATCATCTTTAGTATCATACAATTATTATTATATATGTAATTAATACTAAGAATATATTTAAAATTATAAGATGTTGGTTTATATTTTTTATGATTTTAATGTTGACAATATTATTGGGTTTATATCCAATTTAATAGATTTGGTTTAAATTGTTTGGGTTGATTTAATTTATTATAAGTTAATTTCTTTGTTGTCCCAAATTTAATTATCGGTCCATTAGTTGAGAAAAAGGATTACTACTTGGTACAAAGAATAGCTGAAAATAGCTTTGAGAAACTCTTGAATATTTGTGCAATATAACTGATGTAAGCTTCAAGTATAATGATCCCATAGTCCATGGATGTGTCCAAAAGCTTGTCTTACTTGATGGTGTTTGATTGCATATTAACAGTTCATCTCTTAATGTATTTTAAGAGCTCACATCTTTGTATTAAGGGTCTACATCTTTGTATTAAGAGATCCTCTAAATAGTTAAGATACGAATACGAGTCTAAACTATTCGAAGGACGTCTTAATACAAAGATGTGAGTTGTTAAAATGCATTAAGAAGGTAGGCTGTTAAGATGCATTAAGATGTATTAATAAGCGTATAGTCCCGTGCCCAATATTTCAATATATATCACAATATCACATCACGTGCATGCATTTCTTCCCACCGTCACTAGCTGCTTCACTCTGACTTTCAAGAAAACACAAGACTTTCTTGTGCATGATGCATGCCATGTAGGAAGGAGTCGGACAAAAAGAGTTTATATATGTACTCCTTGGTTTCACAAAAAAAGTGGTTTATAAATGTAAAATTAGAAATTCATAAAACCGTAACTAAATAAACAAATTAATAGACGTACTTAGATTATTTAGGAAATTTGGATTTGGATTTTGGAGCGCATGCAGTCTCAAATCAATCCTCAGTCTATCAAATTCATATGGAACATGAAATAAATAAAATGTGGTTGTTTGAACTGAAGACCATTTCCTTTTGAATTATACTTCTTTGTCTTCTCTTCTAACAATGAATTGGACATGAAAAGTAAACCGGCTGCGTTGGTTCGTGTATGCATGTATGTATGTGGACATACGTAGAAAAATAGTAGTCGTAATAATGAGTGAGAAAGACAGACGGTAGAAAAATATTGGTTCAATTGGGCAAGTTGCCATGCTAATTGCCAGGGAAGCTGGAAAGTGTACGCATTTGGTCATGGTCCGGGGTAAACTCAGTTCATTTCGCTTAAGTACTACTATATTTTTTTGACCTTTTCCATTATTAATTTTATTATTACTACTACTATTTATCAACTAACTAATTCTAGGCTTCTAGCTAGCTAGCTAGTTAGTTTCATTTCTTCATTGGTTTAGCTGCTTTTGGCCGGATCGGATCATAATCATGAGCTAAGTGATGTGACGTATGTGCTTACTCCCTCCTCGTTCCTAAAATATTGTCGTTTCAGAAAAAAAAATTATTTCAAAATGTTTGTCGTTTATAACTTCCTAAAAGAATAAATTATTTACTTTCTTATATTATTCCTATTTTTTCTCATTGTTCCAATAAATTCTCTGCCTTGTATTAATAGTTTTCAATTTTTCATAAAGGGATAGTGATGGAATTTCAAATAAATTTTACTAGTATTCAATGACTTTCTTAATTCATGTGCCAAAACTTTAAACCACAATTTTTTTAAAAACGGAGATAGTATAATAATTCTATAGCTACGTACCGCACCACCGTCCAATCCATTTTAATCATGCATTTGATTTTTGGAGTGAGTTCCGGTTGAAATGTTCGGTCAAACACGATTTTAAGTTATTATCGCACTTTTGTTTGGTACGTGAAGAAAGTCATCAATGGAGTCGAAGAAAAAGAAAATGAAATCTAATACTCCACTAGTACTTATTATAGGATGATTTTCAATGATATATATATATATATATAATCACAAAAACTATCTTAAACTTGTCATTCATATATTTAAAACCACTTTTAGAACTGTACAACTAAACACTATTTTAACTTATTTATTAAAATATTTTATCAAAAATTCTATATTTAAACACATCACAAAACTCTCACACACACACAAATTAAATAATAATCTTTCCGTTCCAGTTTATACGATCCTTAAAAGTCAATTTCAAATAATTTTATATTCAAACTAATACTCTCTCCGTCCCATAATATAAGACATTTTAGAGAATTTTTTTTGTCCCTTAATATATGACGTTTTAGAATTCAAGTAAGCATTAATTGTTTAGTTTCTAATATTACCCCAAATATTAAATATAACTTTGGTTCTCTCACTATTTTTTATCTAATAAATAACAATCTTTTTTTAATACAAAAACAATATAAATATTTAATATTATATTTAATACTATATAATTATTTTCTTAATACTTGTACACAATTATAAAAAGTCTTATATTAAAGACGGAGCGAGTACTTTATTGCCACATGAAAGTCTCGGAGATTTTCAAAGTCGGTTTAAAGTTGTCTGAAGGAATTCAAATGTGATACTTACTGCTAATAATTAATCCAAATAGCACACGCGCGGTAGTTGAGTTTGGATATATGTATGTATGTATACATACATACATACTAAATACTATACTATACTCAAATACTAAATATTGCTTAGGTTTTCTTTTTAATATTTTCAATAAAGTTTAAAAATTAAATATTGAAAATTTATTTTTCCTAACTCGTGAATTAAAAGAGAACAGGGAGAGAAAAAAGATATTAGTACTTTTATTTGTAATAAAAAAAAGAGAAAGGGTTATATAATTATTTCTCAAATCCATGTGAAATAGAATAATATATAGATAGGAGTAATATAGAACGTGGAAAAAATGCTGAAAAGGGTTAAAACAAAGCAAAAGCTAATGTCGACCCATAGTTTAATGGGATACATTCGGTCGAAAATGACTTGTACTCCTCAAACACATATATTACATAAGTAGATCACTATTTCAGCATTAATTTTTTATATTTTTATATGATTTTTTTTCACATCACTTATAAAATAGAATTATAAAAAAATGTCAAAAATATTGTGGAATCCTATAGGCCCACATATACAGGGGCGGAGAGAGGGGGAGTCCAGGGGGTCCACGGCCCTCCTGTTGTCGAAAAAGTTAGTATATAGTAGGTATGTGGGAGGGTCCATAGAAGAAGAAAAAAAAATTAAAAATATATATATAACTTTATAATTAAGTAGCCTACACATAATATAAATACTGACATATTAATAAATTTTTATCCGTTTGTAATTTTAAAATAGGCAAAGAAATAAATCTCTAATTTAAAAAAGAAGAAGTATTAATTTACCTAGTTTTTTTGCATCTTTTTGACACTTTTAGATGCAAGTCGTCTAACAAACTTTATTATATAATTTTTCTATTTTGCAAGAGAAAAAAAGAGTCCCATTTATAAATTTTGCAAACACTAACTACTTTTTATTTTTTATATGTATATTTTTTAAAATAATAAGGTGTTCATTCATTAATAATGACATTATATATATGAATATAACTAAGTGATAGGATTTATTTTTTTTGAAACGAAAGGAGTATTTCTGTTATTTAAAAATAATAATTACTTCGTTTCACAAAAAGAACTTTATTTATAAAATTTATCAATATTAAATATGTATTTTTGTTCTATATCTATCTCAAGTGAATAAGTTGTTAGGTTAACATTAACCACACTATATTAAAATTTGATGATAATTTATACTCATCATTACAAAAATAATTATTTTTATATTCTTTTTAAAAGGAGTAATGGACGTGTTTGACCTTTTAATATTTTTCTATTTGTGAAACGAAATAAATAACAGAGGAGGTCTGTATATTGGGGGGTCTGGATAGAAACAGAAGAGAAGGAGAAGAGAGCCGCCGTTGTTGCCGCCGGTCGTCACTGTCGATTGCCGTATCGATGTCCGCCGGACCCTCCGACTAAAATTTTTGACTCCGCCACTGCACATATATTATATTTTGTTGGAATTGTCTTGGGTTTGTGTTAGCCCAAAGTTGTATTTATTTTGAATTAGTAAGGTATGGCTTGATACAACAAAAAGAGATAACTTCGAATTTTAATATAATTTTTCGTTACGCCAGGCACGGATAATTACTACACACGGAGAAGAAAATACCGGTACAATTTTGAAATGGGTAGGCGGGCTTGACTTTGACTATTTTTATAAACCAAGAAATTTTATTTAATTACAAAGTTTTCAAACCCACCCAAACCCGACGACATGACGACTAGTACTACTTTCCAACGACTTCTTGACGCCCGCGCCCCACCTTTTATAAAGCATGTGTCCTAAGCACGAAATTCAATAAATAAATGGGTATTGAATTCAAAAAATAAGGTCTATTAAAATATAAATAAAATAATAATATTTCATTAAATTCAGTAGAGAAGGAAATAAATAGGTAAAATACTCTTGATTTTGTAAAACGTAAAATATTTTGGAAAGAGAAAAAGAGAGTCTTAAACGTCTATTATTTTAGGGACGGAGGGAGTAATATATTTCAACCTATCTCTTGAATTTAATATCCATCCTAATAAATTTCGCTACTTAATATGTGGCTAGGGCAGATGTAAAGAAAACCTTATAAATATAAATATATATACAACCTGTTTCAAGCTCATTACAAATTTTAAGGCTACAGCTGCTGAATTTGTTTTCTCATCTCCTTCCTAATTTTTTTCTTGATTCTCTCTCCTCCTGCAAGTTGCGAGTTGCGAGTTGCAAGTTGAAGACAGATCAATCTTCACCTCTATTTTTTTTTTCTCAATTACGTCCTACCTACCACCGCCTCCTATATATTCTTACTTTTCTTAATCTCGGTATTATATAGATAGAATAGAATCGACTACTAGTATAGGTTTGAGAGTATCTGAAGAAGAAGAAGAAGAAGAAGAAGAAGAAGAAGAAAGTTTAATTGCGAGTATAGAACAAGTGTTTTTATATGGAATACACTAGTTTTGTTGATACTTCCTTGGATCTTAAGACCAATATTCCTCTTCAGCTTTTCAGTGAAACTCCGGTACGTACGTAGATACTATACTATTTGTTTGATCATATGCCAACACTAGCTATTTATTTTATACCAGCAGATACCATTTCATGGCTAAGACTATTGATCCGATGATCCTATCCATTTCTTAATTTTGTTGCTTTTCTTTTATTTTGTTAATTTTCAGAAGCAAGAGGTCCAAAGCAATTTCATTGATTTTGGATGGAAGAAAACTTCAATTTCTGAAGAGGTTAGCAAGTAATTACAAGATCTACTCTTTTCCCCCCTCGATTATATATATATATATACCAAATTTTTTATAATGAGTGTATGTATGTATGTTAGATGTATATATGGAATTCCAAACTTATCTTGTTTATTATTTTTGGTGTTATTGTTTATAGAGTAGTGGAGCTTTAGTAGAGGAACTGAACCGGGTGAGTGCAGAGAACAAGAAGCTGACAGATATGTTAACCGTCATGTGTGAGAATTACAATGCTTTGAGAAGCAATTTGATGGAATATATGAGCAAGAACCCCGATACCACTATTACTACTACTACTACTACTACTACTACTAGTACGGATCACAGCAATAGTAGATTAATATCCCCGAAGAGAAAGCAGCTGGCGGCACAAAAAATCAACAATAACAATGATGCAGCAGCTGCTGTTGGTGGTGGTGGACCAAGTCCACTTGTTAATGGGAATTCAGAGAGTTGTTCCAGTGAGGAAGATACTACTACTACTTCGTTCAAGAAACCAAGATCAGAAGAACACATCAAAGCCAAGATCCGGAGGGTTTACGCTCGAAGCAGTGCCTCCGATACTACAAGCCTCGTAGTGAAAGATGGATATCAATGGAGGAAATATGGTCAAAAGGTCACCAGAGATAACCCTTCTCCTAGAGCTTACTTCAAATGCTCTTTTGCTCCTACCTGCCCTGTCAAAAAGAAGGTGACGACCACCCATCCATCATCCCCTTCCCCGTACTAGCTAGCTACCACTATTTGAGCTAACTTATTTATTTAATTAATAAATCCAGGTCCAAAGAAGTATTGAGGATCAATCTATCTTGGTTGCAACATATGAAGGGGAGCACAACCATCCACACCCTACAAGACTTGAGGCCAATTCATCGGGTCCCAACAGATGTGCGTCCACACTTGCATGCTCCGCCTCTCTCAGCACCTCATCAGGACCTACCATTACTCTTGATTTAACAAAATCCAAGTCCATTAATGAAGATGCCAACAAATCTTCTCCTGCCCTGAGAATGGAGTCGCCGGAATTTCAACAGTTCTTGGTGGATCAAATGGCTTCTTCATTAACCAAAGACCCAAGTTTCAAAGCAGCAATTGCGGCGGCCATCTCCGGGAAAATTCTCCAGGCACAGAAATGGTGAAGTTTGAAGGGAAAATAACTTTGACTAGTTTCATGTATTTCTTCTTTGAACAATTTTTAGGAAGATTGGACCTATTGATGTAAATAGAACATGGAGGATTAGGAGTTGGAAGTTATGTTGTCAAATTAGTATATTACAACGATTCAAATACGGAGTTGAGCTAAGTAAGCTGAGCTGTATGTAAAGAAACCCAAAACACACGCGCTCAATACAACCAATGGTTTCCTTGGGCGCTACTGGTTGAAATCATCCATCCGCCCATGTTAACCACTATTATACGTCAATTGTCCATATTCCATTAATTTCGGCCTACATTTTTGACTATCTTGTCTGTGTTCTTATCTGTCTGTCCTATTTGCCAATTTGTATAATAAATATACAACTTCCAGTCAAGGAATAGGAATAGACTCCTTGAGAATAATCGCTTTTATAAAAGGACCAATACAATACATAAAATTTCTAAAGGACGAGAGAAATTTCTCATGGACTGACCACTTAATCAAGTCATGACAATAAGATTGGCCTTCCTTCTTGAAGCCAGTCCAGTCCAGTCCAGTCCTACTTGGAGTAAAAGGACAAACAAAACAAGATTTTCATCGAGAAACCAACAAATAAAAAAAAAAAACAAAAAAACAGGCGACTAAACGCGTGAAACAATCGAGATATCCTATCAAGTGGCAAAAACCTAACTTAATTTTTTTAGTCATTGGCCCTTCGGCTGCCACCATTCTTCTAAAGCCTCACGAAACCATCTGTATGTGGTTAAGCATGTCGGTGATCAACCCTATAGGGCGGTCCAAAATAGTCAGATCATGCTCTCACTATACAAAAAGGGCTAAATATTCAGCTAAAATGACTTGATAGCACCATCGCGGGAACCTTCTTTGCATGTCAAATTCTATTTTTGAATCTACAGAGCCAGCAATAAAGAAAATCATTCATACTAACTATTTGTACACAACACATTTTTTGCCCCCCTCCCTCCTGCCCCCATCATGAAAGAATGCAACTATCCTTTCGTGGTGTAACTTGCTACCCCGAACTATTCGAAAATTACTCCGTGGATAGAATCAAGTCATCGATAGCTACTGCTAGTCCGAGGCCATTTGCATCCTCTGGTTGTTTCCCTTCAGCCCTAGCCTTGAAGCTGTCATCTTTATACGTCGCATCTTCTGCAGCTACGCACTCCTCAAATCTGAAGCAACTGATGAGATGGTCATTTGTTATTCCAGCCACTTGCATGAATGAGTACACGACTGTAGGTCCCACACCTCGGAACCCTCTTCTCACAAGGTCTTTGCTTATCATATCTGCCTTTGATGTCTTGATTGGAACTTGCCGGGGATAGCGGAACTGACCAACGGTAAGTCTATGGTTTACAAATCCCCATATATACTTGTCAAAAGATCCAAACTCGTTGATTATCTGCATCATCATCATAACCCACAAAGAAAACTAGGGTTGGCAAGTGACACATTAAATACGTTAAAGACTGTATGCACTACAAGAGCATATAGTCCCATTCTGCTATTTGTTTTATGACATTGATTGGAAACTAGCTGTTTATTTAATAAATGCCTACTATAAATAAATCAGATCAGTGTTGGACTTGATAGGACCCAAAAATAACCTAATTCACATTTCAGTTTATAGAGTGAAAAAGATATCCTGCGGTATATTGACCTCTTCACATCACATGCTCGCAACTTCAACTTCCAAGTTCCCAACATAAGAACTCAGAACCAAGAAAAATATCATTAACAAGATGAAGAATAGAAAATACTACACCTCCCCCATAAAACTATTTAGCAGGTCAAAGAAATACAATCTATTCTATTTGCCAAGCGTGTTTGGTTTGCCACGTCGTTTTGGTCTAACACTAATTATCCCATTGTTAGTCACTTGCAGAGAAGAGAACAGAAGTGGGAAGAGATAATTACCAAAAGTTGTCCATAGAAAACCTATCCTGTTTTGTCTGGGAAAAGAGAATATATTTAAAGAGAACATAAGCATCATCACTCATGAGAGTCGCTGCTCTAGTAAGAAAACTTTTGGATATGAAGAAAATACACATGAAGTGAGCACATACCTTGCACATTTGGCGTGCGTTTTCAATGACTCCTCGTAGCTTCAGCTCGGATAGAAGAGAGCTAGCTGAGCTTCCTGGTGTTGCAATCTTCTTCTCATTTAACATTGAGACACTAACAGGGTCAAAATCCTGAAACACTTCTCTGCATAACCAAGTAGAAATCAAATACTATTTCCGATCATCAAAAGCTTGAGGCAAATAATATTGTGCGACATTTACCTAAACAAATGTCTTTTACTGAGAATGGCAGGCCAGGTAAGTTCAGCCAAAGCAGTTGATAACGTCAGCAATTCAAACAGCTTTCTACAAGAGGTCAACAACAATAAGATGCACACTGTGAAGACCTTTGAACGAGGTTCATTGTTGCATTCGAAACTACAAGATGAATATGCAACAAATAAGTGATGGTACATACTTGTCATCATGTACTGGAACTCCCCATTCTTCATCATGAAAAGCAGCATAACAAGGATCTTTTGAAATGAAAACCAATTAGCAAACAGAACTCATTAAGATAATTTTGCAAATTTTATAAATAGTATATGCCTGCAAGTCACAGTATATTAAAAACTTTACCAGAACCCTAATTGAAAATGGAACAAATAATAAGTGAGGTAAAATTAGTAATACTCCTCAGAAAGTTTCTATTAAACTCTAAAATACACAGATTTTCATAAATCATACGCTATCACAAAGAGGACCATTACTGAGCTATGCCATATGGTGGAAATACAAGTAAACGTAAACCCCACAAACTCACCAACAACTCGCAACCATTTCTCCGAGTTAATTAAAATAAGGAGTATTTATGGGAAGAGATTACACTTTCCTGTTACTATTTCACAAAGACGCAAAACCGCAAAGTCGTGGTAAAAATATTACAAGTGTCCAAAAGAAAAGAAAAAACATCCACTAAAGTGAGAAGAAGATTACCACAAGCATTTGCAAGAATAGGATTTTATCAACCAAACAGTATTCTAAAAATCCCTAGCATAGGTCCGACTAATCCCTGTCTAGGCGTAAGGCAGTCCTCTACCTCCTTGATTTCGCTAGACGCCTAGGCCCCCGCCTAGGAAAAATTAGACCTCTATTTTGAAGGTCTACAATTTTTAAATGAATTTGTTAAGCCTTAAAATATTGTTTTTTGGAAATGTTTCATGTAAAATTTTAAAAAATTACATATACTATATGTTTGTATAATATAACAAGTATATACAATAAATAAATATATAAATGAGATTGCCCTAAGAAAACGTATAGGCGCTAGGCGCCCCCTCCACTGCATAGGTCTGCCTAACAATTTATTTTTTTCAAACCAAATGAAGTTTATCTCGAGTGCAAATGTTAGCTCTAATCATTCCAGGAAAAATGTATTTCCAAAATATATTATGGAAAAAGAGAAAACATATTAAGACTTAAGAGAAACCTAATTGTCATTTAAGGGTTACTACATCCTCCAAAATTTTTAGGTACAAATGAAGACTTTCTGATATTATCAAGACATCCTATTGGAAAGATAATAAACCCCCACTAAATGGCTTCACAAATTTTTGTTTGATAAACAAACCCCATCTTTTTTAGGAAGATATCCACACTCCACAGGCATGAATATATTACATAGATGGGTAAGCATACTTATAGTTATACATTTAAAGTTACATAAACAAACAGGTATGACACAATACGGACATGTTAAAAAATAAACATCCACAAAATAAAGCATAGGCACACAGACATAGAACAATGCAAGGCGAGCAAGAAGAAACAAAACTATGCAGATGAGAAAAACATGTGTTTATATCAAAACTTTGAACGCTTGTCTCCTGAACAAGTAGTAGCAAGTTTATCATAAATCTCCCTGTTTTTCCCATGTAAACGAGTATTATAAATTTATATGTACAGATATAACAGTAAAATATTACTAAAAATGACTGTGGTCAACATATTCTTGCAATAAATATCAGTATACAAAACACTTAAGTTGACCATAGCTCACGAGAAAGGATTCTGCTGTCTGCACTACCACATAAGGAGGCGTTCAGAAAGAGTGAAGTGCTTTTCTCCACAGATTCCACTCTTGAGTAGAACCATAAATCTTATATTTTCAAGGAGCCCATGTAGGAGATGGTAATCACAAATTATTGATAAGGCTATTTATGTGTACTGACGTTATGCTGCATTCTTTGGACAGACTTGTTGATGGAACACTTTGAGATAAGTGCCCAAGATGTAGGCTTCCATCATGGACAGTTCTATTTATCAAATAAACACAGATGATGTGTGGATCACGCAACAGAGTGTGACAACCCATGTACATACGGAAAATAGCAGAAAATGCAAAAAAAAAATAGTGGGAACTATTTGAATGTATTTTCTTGTACCTGCATGTGTTGGGTTGAGAAATTATAAAACTTTGTTTTATTGATAAAGGGGCAGACGATTGGGAATTACATACAAATGAACTCATTACTTTCTTTCCATAATAGGATTAAAAATCTTGAAACCAAATAATTTGGTTACCAATTTATTTTTACTAATAATAATGAAAAAAATATTCCAATATAAAACATTGAAGAATAAAAAGAAAATTGAAAAGGAAAAGCAAAAAAATAAAACAGGTTCAGGAGTACAATATCTATATTTATTCTTTGAGCTTGCAATCTAGAAACACCTCCGGCTATGTTAAATGGACTCGGGATCCTTGTCGAGTGTGGGAAAGTGTTCGACACTAGACTCTCCTATTTTTACAACATTTTTCACTATTTTACACTTTTGAACTCATGTCGACACGGGTAATTCACCCTCAGTTGAAGAGTCCATGTAACACATACCTTCTATCGATCCAATTGGTCAATGCATTCTATTTTTACCTTTTATATGCACACAACTATATGTCCTGTAAAAAAAATTGGACCGAAAATACTACATAGGAAGAGATGGCCAAAACAAACAAAAATTGAAGCTTTTGAGGTGTATATTTGTGTGTGCATCAACATTTTTCCTTGAATTGATTGGAAGAGTACTTCATAGGTTCCACTCCAAAATTTCTTTCATTTCACTCTAACAAGAAAACAAAAGAAGATAAATAAAATACACACACATACATCAAATAAATTTTAGACTAGTTCTTGTGAGAATGCGATTGATTTAGACTTGAGAAATGGTAAAGGGTATATAATCAGGGAAAGATAACACCTTTCCAAGACAATTTTCTTGTATATCCATACATTGTTCATATATAATATTTGTTATGTTTGCATTATACATAAAACTTGCCTTTGACAATGATGTATCACATGTATATCAAGATTTAGCTATTTTCATGTAATTTGTTGAGCTTCGAGTGACAGAACTTAATTTGATAATGCTTTTAATACCAGATTTTATGTTAATCTAGAACGAGCAGAAAATTTGGTGTAAAAAAGGTCATTACTTTCTTGACTCAGTTGCCAATTTGCCACAAATTTAAATTCGCAAACAGACCTGAACAGCTACACTGAGCATACCAGTATTTGGAGTGACCCAAGCACATCTTTTCTTCACCAATGAAGCATCAGCTGAAGCGGCCGACTCTACACTACCAGTATCAGTAACAACTACCTTTTCATTCTTGGAAATATATTGCTTCCTCTGAATTGGCATGTTTCGTCGACTAATCCTCCCGGTGGAAGCCCGACTGTGGGACGAATCCGACGAAGCATCGGAGGAACAAGAAGCATTCATGGACAAATTCAACCTCAACACCCTATGCTCCTGCCGCTTCCTCAAAATCGAAGGCACCATGTTGCAACTGGGCATTGCCGGAGATTTCTTGCCCTTGATGTCGTCCGTTTCCAGTGGTTTCTCCACTCTATTATTCTTTGGTTTGGAAACTGATTTACGCAATTCCACCGATCTAGCATTATTTCCGGCAGGTCCCAGAACCGGTCTGGACTCGGATTCAGCTATATTCATCACTCTGAAACACTCCAATGTCGGACAAAAGTAGGCTTATAAATGAGAGGGCGAGGCTAATTGGAGTGCAAGTTTTGAGAGATTGAAGAAGATGAGGAGATGCATTGCGAACGTAAGAATTGGAATCTGGAAAGCCAGACTAGGGTTGAATCTGCTAGTCCTATATATTCAGAAACCCTAAATGAGATTTGAGTGTTATGATTAGGGATGATGGAATTTAGTAAGTAGTAAGTGGTAGTAGTAGTAGTAGTTAATCAATAATGGCGGTGTCAGGTGTGTGGATAATCTTGAGGTTTTGATTCGAAGGGAGGGAGGGAGGGAGGGGAGTATTAATTTTTATTTTTATTTTTCTCCGTTCCGTAGGCGAGGGATAATTTATTCGCTGAATGACAGTTTTGTCCTTTTAAATTATCACCCATTTTTAAAATCGTCTTTAAAATTTAATTTTTATCCATTAAATTCTTAAAGTGATATTTTTTTAACGTTTTCATTCTCTCAATCCAATTTGATCTCAATCCGACCCATTTTGACTAATTTTAATCCAACCCGACCTAGTTTGGCTTAACCCAAATTGTTAATATTTTAAATATAATATTATTTTAAAATAATAATTATATTTAACATTTTAAAAAATAATATTTAATAAAAAATTATTATTTTTAAAATTATTATTATTTTAATATTTTTAAATAAAATAATTATTTTAAAAATAGTTATTTTTAATATTTAAAAATAAAATATTAGTTTTTAAAAAAAATTAAAATATTAATTATATTTAGTATTCTAAAATAAATATTTCTAAAAATATTAAAATAATTATTATTTTTAATATTCTAAAATAAATATTATTTTTAATATTTTAAAAGTAAATATTATTTTTTAAAATAATATTTACTTTTAAAATATTAAAAATAATAATTATTTAAAAAATTATTTATTTTTGAATATTAAATATAATAATTTTTTAAAATTTTTTTAAAAAACTAATATTTTATTTTTAAATATTAAAAGTAATTATTTTTAAAATAATTATTTTATTTTAAAATATTAATATTATTATTATTTTAAAAATAGTAATTTATTTTAAAATATTAAATATTTTTTTTAAAAATATTAAATATAATTATTATTTTAAAAATAATATTATATTTTAAAATATTAAACATTTGGGTTGGGTCAAAATGGGTCGGGTTTAAGTCAAATTAGGTTGAAGGAACAGAAACGCCAATAAAATATCACTTTAAAGATTTAACTGACAAAAATTAAACTTTAAAAACGATTTTAATAATGAATGGTGACTTAGAGTAACAGAAGTGTTAATCAGCCATAATTTATTCATTTGAGTCGAGTGTGGCTTGTTCTTCTCAACATTTGGACAGGCCAGCAGGCAGGCAGTGGATGTCCGTCCGGAATTCTGTTTTGTTGATAAATTAAGTTAATAAGTTGTAGCCACCGGGTTTCAAGTTTGGAATATCGACCGATCCGTCCGCGCAGCCGTAGCTGTTCGCTTCTACACCCACTCTGACGTACATACTGACACTTGTCACACCTTATCATTATTTTTTTAGTTTTTTATAATTTAAAATTCAATGACTGTTTGAATTTGAGTTTACCCCAAAGCACAAGTCTGATTTAAACAAAGGGCAAAGGAACAATGTCCTTGACGTTTACTCTGATGTCCAACGTGTTCTCTCTATTTTATTTTTTTTTCAAAAATACCTATAACGTTATAATTTTGAGTCCTTCTACACAGACAGGATTTTTGGACCGAAAATTTGGACCGTGGGTCCCATTACTCCCTCCTTCCCGAAACAACGTCGTTTTTAATTTTTTTTTTAAAACCATATGCTCTGACCACCGATCAAAACTCGATCAACTGAATTTCAAAACACGATCTCAAGGAAATCAAATCCATACCCAGGGGTTCATCGGAGAAAGTCGGGCAGGTGGAGTTCTAAGATTAAGGATACACCCAACAATAGCCGGATTTGGCTGGGCACTTTCCGAACTCCTGAGGAAGCCTCCGAGGTTTATCTTGCCAAGAAGAATGAATTGGATGCAATTAAAAGAGGTAAGGTTTCTTCTTCCCACCAAAAAAGAAACAAACCCATTGATTTTTCTATTGAAGAAATTAAAAATCCTGTTTACAATGAAGAAATTGTGGGTGCTTATGAGAATTGGGTTAAAACTCTTTTAGGAGGAGGTATGGTTGCTTCCCACAGAAAAAGAAACAAACCCATTAACATTTTTGGTGAAGAAATTGAAACCTAATAAAAGAAAAATCCTGTTTACTGTAAAGAAATTATGGGTGCTTATGAGAATTTATATATCCGTATTTGCAAAACTTATATGTTTTTGTGAAATTTTAGTCTTCAGCTTTGGATATATTCATTTTATTACCGAGAATTTGGAGAGAAAGAGACAGGCATGCACCTAATATAGGCTCTGTTCCTGTTTTTTAAATAAAATTAAAAAAAATGATGGTAATGTTTTTAGATTGTTGGTGACTTTTGGTTCTTTTATTTAAGATTAGAAGGTAAATACTTTTACTTTATTAATATTTCCTATTGCTGCAACATATTTGTTGATGAGTATGCTTACTAGAGGTTTAGAGGAGATAATAGGTGATAATTATTTGGGTTTCTGTTTAATCCCCTGTTCAATATTTGATGCTGCATTCATTAATGTTAGCTTGTTTTAAGTTTGTTTGAGTAATTTGTTTGCTACCTTGCCATACGTTTTCTAAGTGGGTTTGGTCACCCCTCTAGTTGACTTGGAATAGAATTAGTGTTACTGAATCCAATGCTGTCTGATTAGTAAATATAGACGACGATTCAGAGTAGGAATTTGGCTTAGTTTGTGCTACAATTAATTCATTAGGGGTAGTACAAGTTTGTGAGACCTAAGGCGATGAATTAATACTTTTGTATTGAAACTCGGTGAATCGAGATCATCAATGTGGCTTAAGGTCGAATTGATCATGAGATTTGCCTAGACTCTTAAACGTGATTGCGTTATTGCCTTCATTTTGTTTGCAATGACACTTGGTTTCAAATTTGTGACTTCACCAGGGATGAAGAATATGATCGGGTAAGCGGAAGAAGGTATGGTCTTTCAAGAATGACTTCAGTGGGCCAAATCCATTCCAAGAAATCGCGAAGAACGTAAATTCAAAGTTAAAGAAGGCAAGGATAGATCACTCCAGCTCCGAAAACAAGCAATACATGATATGATGGGAGCAGATCTGCATCCACCTGGCTTCGGACATCTTCAGGAGTAACCCCAATTGTTACGAATTGCTTAGGAATAAGCTGATTTTGAGAGAAAAAAATTCCTTTTTATTTTCAATTATTGTAAATCCTGTTTGAGGAATGTATCAATCTTTAGTAATTGTACTGCTATTAGGTTCTTTTGGGGAAATGAATGCTGGTGCTGACTCGGTTTATTAGCTTTATTGTCATCTTGTTGGCAGAAACTTGTATAAAGTTTTACGTGAGTGATGATGTTAATGGAAATGGGTTTGTTCGGAAGCTCTAAGAAATTTTGGCTTAACTTTTCATAATTCGCTGCTTTACTAGTAGTAGGCTGCGTCCAGATTATAGTTGTGTATTTTTTAAGGTACTCTACAGTTTTAGTGCTTGTTTCATGGCTTCCGAGCCATCATTAGTAGTAGTCTCTATGAAACTGTTTCAAGTTGCAAAGTATAGTTTTCCAGGACTAACTACTATATATGCTTATAAGTTATATCAATCAAAACAAGCTTAGGAGGAGATCTTATCTAAATTAATTTGGTTGGTCGTTAATTTGGACATCAATTAATTAAGGAAAACCATACTAAAAAACCTAAGAAATCAATAAATAGAAAGCATTCAACAAGCTTCCAAAAATGCCAAACATTCAACAGGCTTACAAAAATGCCAAATAGGCTTGCAAAAATACCAAACATTCAACAGGCTTACAAAATGCCAAACATTCAATAGGCTTGGTCATCTATACTTATATTAGTTATATTGCTATGCACTGATTATAATTTTACAAACATGACAAACATACATGAAAATACATCAAAAACATTCAAATTCCGTCAAACTTTTACTCGTAAACTTTCTTATTTTACTGTTCCTTAAATGGTGTCCCAGAATTTGCATGATTATTAAGACCATATGCACCAGTCCAAAATGGGTATTGATAACCAGCCAACTGAGTGGAGAGACTTGTTGAATACATATTTCCAATTGGGAAGCCTCCAACATTACCAAAAGGGAAACTTTCAACATTTGGTACCTACAAATGAAGTTAAATTATATAAAAATAAGACTCAAGAAACTAAACAAAACTACTTTGTACAAAAAAAAAAAAAATAGTACCTGTTGGCCTAAAATAGCACCAACTGGGAAGCCTCCAACATTACCAAGAGGGATACCTTCAACATTTGGTACCTAAAAATAAAGTTAAATTATATCAAAATGAGACTAAAAAAATTAAACGAACTACTTAGTACAATAAATAAATAAATAAATAAACATCACCTGTTGACTTAAAACAGCAATAGGTGGCCTGTAAAGTTGATTATCATTGAATGTAATCAAGTTGCTAGGAATGTTGAGGTCTTGTGAAACATGAATTATAGAGTCTTGTGAATCAATATATCCAATTTGAGAAGCCTATACAAAAAATACCAAATGACACTTAAAATAATTGCATGAAGTTGTAAAAATAAAATAAAATAAAAAAGAACTGAAAATTTACCTTTTCCAAATTTATATCATCCACTTTATTTTCAATGGCCTTTGTCCCTTTCTCTTTCCCATTCCTCCCTTTATCCTCCTTTTTGTCCTTCAACTTCTTAATAGCTTTCTCCATGTTACCTTGCAACCTTTTAAAACGAGGTCGACCTTTACCACGAACCGCCAAAGGACTGCAAATATTGGAACTTTCTTTTGATATATTATTATTATCACCACTTGGCAATGGTGTGCTGACTTCACTGCCCACTTCCAAAGGAGTACTATTTTTACATGTGTCATCTTTTTTCTTCAATTCATTAGTCAACCACTTAATCCAATGAAGAACCAATTTTGTCTTATTTTCATTGTTTGTCGCCAAATCTGCCGCTTCATAAAAGGTATTGCACATTCTATCAAAACGTTCATTTTCAGGGTTTAACATCCAATCAGAGTATATTATTTTAACCTTCGTATGACATCTCTTCACATCTTTCCTCCACCTTCTAAGAATGAATTTCTCTGGTATGGTATGAACTCCTTTTTGAAGTAAGACAGTTAGGGCGTGACAACATAAGATTCCCCTAAACTCAAATAATTGACAGTTGCACCTAATGTCACAATCATCCTCTTTAAAACAAACCTTAAAAGTGGCTTTACGATCTGTCCCCCCCATCCTATCTTGCGAAATTTCATACACTCGAGTCCCACACTCCTCTTTCTCTGAAGAAATACTACAGTAAAGCTTGTTTTTTATCTCATCTTGAAATTCTTTGAATTTTGAAGTGGTGTAAGCTTTTTGAAATTGTTCCTCTAACGGATAAGAAGTGATGCATGGAATCTTAGAGTTAAAAGAATCGAAGTCCGCTTTAGCCTCTTTTTGCACTTTGCTTCTTAGTGCATTCTCATATTGCTCAACAAATTGTTTTAAACTTGTCTTAGAATTGACATAACCATCGAAGAATGCATTCATGCTTTCACTTCTTTGAGTCGAAGACATTCCCGCCCAGAAAGTATTTCTTAAAAATGTTGGGACCCAACGACTCCTTTCATTGTATAAACCAGTCAACCAATCATTTGTTTCAAGTTTAAACTTTTCAATGAATCTGCTCCAATTTTCTTCAAATCCTTCACAAGTCAAAGAATCATAAACCACTTTTTGCATCGTATACTTAATTGATTCATATTCATTACAACCTCGTAATTTTTCAGGTAACTTCTTCATGATATGCCATAAGCACCACCGATGACGTGTGTTAGGAAAGGCATTTTCAATAGCCTTTTTCATTGCTTTGTCCTGGTCAGTGATTATTGCAGTAGGAGCGCGACCATTCATACATGCAAGCCAAGATTTAAAAAGCCAAGTAAACGACTCAACATCCTCACTTGAAATCAATCCACATCCTAAAAGTGTAGACTGACCATGATGATTCACTCCAACAAAAGGAGCAAAAGGCATGTCATACTTATTAGTCAAGTATGTTGTGTCAAACGTAATGGCATCCCCGAATTCCTCATACGCTGCCCTACTCCTAGCATCTGCCCAAAATACATTCCTTAGCCTCCCTTCCTTATCCAAATCCATCAAATAAAGAAATTAGCATTATTAGCTTGCATTTTAAGAAAGTAGTTCTGAACTGCCGTAGCATCCCCATCACCCAACCTTAATCGTCTCATTTTCTCAATATGATTATAACAGTCTTTCTCTAAAAATGGAACATTCTCATGACCACCAGCTTCAACCAAAAATGAACTAAAGTTTTTATTTGGTCTAATACCCGCCCTATCATTAACTTCAAGTCTCCTTTTAACGTACATCCTCATAACCCTATTCTTCTTATAAAATCTAGATTTTTCTGGGCTCAAAGCATGATTGTGATCAAGGGTTATTTGTGAGGCTCGCCACTTACCATCAAGGCATAATACAATCCTAATCTTAGCTTTACATCCTGTTTTACTGTTTGGAGGCTTTTGTAAGACATTCTTTGAATTGCTTACTGTTTGTCCGGTTCGAGAGCATGAAAGAACCACACAATTAACCTCCCCATCATCACCCTTTTCCGAAGATCTTTTCTTCATTGGGAACCCTTGTTTGTTAGCATATTTAATGTAGTATTCTACACAAGCATCAATATTGTCAAATTCCATTCCTATTTTCGGATCTTTTATCTCATCTATAGCTACTGCACTCTCTACACACCCATCAAATTCTGAATTGTCATTCATATCATTCTCCTCAATGTGTTCATTCATCTCTGTACTTAACGATATATTCAATGATTCTGTTTCCATTTGTGCCCAAAAAAACCTGTATAGAAAAAAAAACACTTAATCCAAAAGAGAAAATGTTTTTTGTTTGAACCATGTTTTTCGATATCAATTAATCTATTTATGCACAAAATTAAACCTAGATCCAAATTTCAATAGAAAAAAAATGTTACCTGAGATGAAGATGGTCGAACTTGAGAGGGAGAACAGAATGTCTGAGATCGCTAGGATGGAGAGGAAGGATTAAATTTCGTGGTAGATGTTTGGGATGGGAGGATTGCAATAATATTTTGGCGGGATGGAGTCTCTGCTTGATATTATTAGTTTTTCATATTTGTTTCCTGAGAAAGTTGTGAAGGATGACTTTTTCATCTCTTTGGGGGACCCACGGTCTAATATATCTGTCCAATATGTCTGTCCGTTTAGACTTATTGTATAATTTTTGGATTAAACGTGACTAACACCTACACAAATTTTGCTGACAAGGCAGACACGTGGACAAATTTTTGTTACCCAAAAAAAGCATATCCATTTTCTCTCTGTAAACCCATTCTAATATCAAATCCAGTTTCTCTCTCTCTCTCTCTCTCTCTCTCTCTCTAAACCCATTCTACTCAGATCTATTTTTCGTGTTTGCCGATCAGAGCTTCAACTTTTATGCAAAAGATCCCGAGTTGGCCGATCAGAGCTTCAAGCTTTTCATCTCTCTCTCTTTCATTTCCTCCGCAACCTTACTAGGGTTTTGGAAGACAAGCGAGGAAGTGTTCTTGTCTCTGAGTGGTAGCTTGCCTTCACAAATTTGTAATATTCCAGGGTTAATCTTCTTGTCTGTGAGTAACAATGGGTTATCAGGAAGTGTTCAAGAGCAGGTTTTGCAGTGTAAAAGCTTGGAGCTTCTGGATCTTGCTAGCAATATACTTACTGGGTCGGCCCCTTTTGGTGTTCTTCAATTCAGTAATCTTACTTTTTGGGCCAAATACTAGCTATAGAATCTTGCAGTCAGAGATTGGGGATTTTGGGTGCTTCAGGGAATGAATTTTTTGGGGAAATCCCAATGAGCATCACAAAATGCACTGGCCTAAAGGTTTTGGATTTGGGATTTAAGTTGTTAAATGGAAGTATTCCAATTGATATTTCAGACTTGCATAGTCTTTAAATTATTCGATTGGGGAATAACTCGATTAGTGGGACTATTCCTGCAGAGTTTGGAAGTATAGAACATATTCACGTTCTGGACTTGCACAATCTTAACCTTGGTGGTGAAATTCCATTTTGATTTTTTCCCATTTTGACCAACTGTTATTTGATTGCAGTAATTTTTGTACGTATATCGAAGAATTTTGATTTTGAGTTTGGAAGTATAGAATATATTCAAGTTCTGGACCCATTTTGAGTTTGGAAGTATAGAATATATGATCTTGTGTCGTGTAATAATGGAAAACATGGAGGTTGTTCGTCCTGGATCGAAGCAGCCTCATCCGATTTTAATTTGTTTAGAGAGAGAAAATGGCAGGCACTAAATAATGATTGGATGAGTTTGAAACTAAGTTGTTTAATTTGTTTTGATTGGGAGTTAAAATTCTATCTTCATGCCTTGTCACTAAAATTTGTATAGCCTCGTCATTCACGTTTGTCTAGGTGGCGGGTCCGTTAATGGGAGGAACAGAATTGATTCAAAAATTATAACGTTATAGGCATTTTTGAAAAAAAATTAGTATAAGGAGTACGTTGGATATCGGAATAAATGTCAGGAGCATTTTTGGACCTTTATCCTTTAAACAAATTGAAGATAAATTTTTCCCATTTTTTTAGGTGATGCTCTTAATACCTCATATAGTTTCGCATCTGATTCCGCGCGACAAAAAGGATAAAGTTATTTGATAAAATTTTATTTGTCTTTTAAATTTAAAAATCATTCACATATTTTATACTTTTTAGTTATCAAACAGTTTTTTAAGTTTAAATGTTATTTCACTTAGATATTTAATTTATTAAGATATAATGTAAGATAAAGAAAAAAATTATTTGTGTATAAGAAATTAAATTATTAACAATAGAACATTTAGTCATTACTTTTTGTCTATGGTGGGCTAAGATAACCCAATAAAATAGAATTGGACTAGTGATTTAAGATCTTATTTAAATGAATTTGATTTGATTTGGAATCAAAATTTGGCCCGAATTATTACATATACTAACCATTCAGATCAGGATTGTATTAAATACCACCTAAAATCTCCTTGAGTCCTTTACAGAACTATACAACATTTAGAAAGTAATTACAAAAAAGTGCATTCACAAAATAATTATAAAAAAAGTGCAAAAAATTCAAACCATTCAATTTCAATTTCAAATTAAATAAGAAAACCTAAAATCAAGGATAACTAATACTACCTTCATTCCATAATAAGTTCTTTTTTAGGCTTAATATTTTTTTCTAAAATAAGTGATGTGTTAGAATTCCAATACACTTTTTACAATATTTCCTCATATGTGCCCTTATGCCACCAATGGTATTTATTGCGTATTTATTGAGAAGTTGAAAGATTGAAGAAAGAGAAAGAGAGATCAAAAGGCAATAAAAAAAGTCTCAAACAAAATAAAGAAAGTATATTAAGGGTATTTTTGTCATTTTAATTTATGTATTGGTATGTGTGATTTAAGCTAAAAAAATATTTATTATGGGACGGATGTAGTAATTCAAATTCAAATCTTTTGGATCTAACAACAATTTTAAATTCAAAATTCAAAATTCAAAATTCAAATCAAAATGAGGAAATTAAAAATAAAAAACTATGAAGGAGTTAATGTTCATCATCTTCCTCCACCGCCTCCCGCCGCCGTTACCACCACCGCTATATCGCCGGAGTTGCTATTCTGATTTTTTTGACGATTTGATAACCCACAAAAATTAAAATAATTACCTTTATACGAAGTTTGGCTACCAACTGCCTCACATTCAAAATAAAATTGGTAATCAAATAAAACTGAATTGGTTACCTTATCAAAAGATTTGGTAACCAACTGCATGAAGTTTGGATACCAACTGCATCACATTCAAAATAAATTAGTAACCTAATAAAACTGAATTGGTTACCTTATCAGAAGGTTTGGTAACCAACTGCATGAATTTTGGTTACCAACTGCATCACATTCAAAATAAATTGGTAACCTAATAAAAATGAATTGGTTACCTTTATACTAAGGTAACCAAACCTTTATAACAAGGTAACCAAACCTTCATAACAAGGTAACCGAACCTTCATATTAAGGAAACCTTCATATTAAAATTCGGTTACCTTAGTATGAATGTTTGGTTACCTTGGTATGACTGTTTGGTTACCAACATATGAAGGTTTGGTTACCGGTGAAGGTGAAAAATGGACTGGTGACGATGGGAGACGGAGGGAGGAGAAAGGGGGCGGGAGGAGAGGGAGGGGGAAGGGGTGGGGCGGAAGGGGGGCGGGAGGAGAGGGAGGGGGTGGGGAGGGGGCGGGTGGGGGAGAAAAGGGGGCGGGAGGAGGGGAGGAGGGGAAGAGGGGAGGCGGGAGGCGGGAGGTGGGGGAGGCGGAGGGAGGGGTGGGGAGGGGAGGGGGTGGGGCTAGGGCGGGGGCGGGAGGAGGAGAAAAGAGGGCGGAGGGCGGGGGGCGGGAGGAGGGGGAGGGCGATGGGAGGCGGAGGGAGAGGGAGAGGGAGAGGGAGAGGGAGAGGGAGGAGGAGAAGAAGGGAGGCGGAAATGGAGTTGGAGAGAATCGTGGGAGAGATAAGGAAGATAATCGTGGCCATAATTAAAAGAATAAAATTGCACTCTTTTTGTAATTAAGTATTATATATACACTAATTTTATAAATATTTTATTTATGCACTTTTTTTGTAATATTTTATTAAAATATATTATTATATGTAATTGTTCCAATCTCCTTTTGACATCTTTTCTATTTTTTCCCCAAACACATAAGATAAAATGTATAGCCATAATTAAATTATAATAGTATAGATTATCTAAGTAGTCATGCACTTATTTTGCATAGTATATAAAGTATTTTGTATATAAAAATTGTATAGAATATAAAACAATAATTTATATATTGTGTTAAGCACAATACAATATGTATGTATGTATGTATGTATGTTAGGACTGTTGACAATTTTTTTTTAAAAATGTTATCGAGTTTTCACGAAATTAGAATTTTATTTCGGCTATCTATTTTTTAGTTGACATGAATAGTATTTTTTTGACATAACACAAGGGTTATAATTAAGGGTTCTCTTAACAAGTGCCATATAGCACACAGTTCAAGAGAATATTCTCTTGAATTATGTGCATATTCTCTTGATTTTTGTATATGCACCAAGTTCAAGGGAATATACACACAATTCAAGAGAATATTCTCTTGAACTGTATGCTTAGCATGTACCCTTAGGGTACATGTTAAGAAATTCCTATAACTAATGACTAGATTAGGAAATTATTATTGTGCAAGGTTTTTTCCCATATAAAAATAGGACTTTCTTATTATTCATTGAGCAGAAGCTTTTGAAAATATAAATTTAACTTGTGAAAATTTTAGTATCCTGAAACTATAATCCAAAAGAAAAAGAAAAGGAAATAAGCGGGAATCATGGGACCCACTTATCCGTCCATATTCCACACATTGAAATCTCCACGTCTATCACAACCCATAAGATAACCAGAAACTTGAAGGACAAGAGAAATTCCAACCTTGATACTTAATGGCTTCAACTTCTCTACTACCTAAATGCATTTCACCGTTTCTCTCAAGCTCACCTGCAATTCCCTCAACCCATTTCGCCAATGTATCTTTCTTGAACAACCCATTAGATCATCTTAATTATGCCAAAAGGCCAAGCGTTCGACCAAATGCCAAAAAGAAAAATCAGTGGCTGGACCCTTTCGATTATGGCGATGACCCTGAAATGGAATACGGTTCCATGTTCTCGGATGGTAAGCAAGATGAGGATCCGAGGCCACCAGATAATCCTGATAACCCATATGGGTTCTTGAAGTTCCCAATGGGATACAGTGTGGAAGTTGCTTCATTAGGATTGAAAATTAGAGGGGATGTTAGAAGATGTTGTTGTGTGATTTCTGGTGGTGTTTATGAAAACTTGTTGTTTTTTCCAACAATTCAGCTGATTAAGGAGAGGTACCCCGGTGTTCAGGTAGACGTGTTGGCGTCGCCTAGAGGGAAGCAGACTTATGAGTTGAACAAGAATGTCAGGTGGGCTGATGCTTATGATCCAGATGAAGACTTTCCTGAGCCGGCAGTGTATACTGACATGATTGGAATTCTCAAGGTTGGTCATTTTGTATTTTCTTTGGGAAAATACAGTAGAATGTTATATATATCCGAAGTTTATGCATACCTGAAATACTATATATGTCAAAGAGCTCGAATAAGTGGGATGATATTGTAATCCACCAGGCCTTGTGATCACTTGCAGAATAGGTACTATGATATGATCTTATCAACCAAACTTGCCGGGCTTGGACATGCAGCTTTCTTGTTTATGACGACAGCCCGTGACAGAGTTAGCTACATATATCCTAATGTAAATGCAGCAGGAGCTGGATTGCTTCTATCAGAAACATTTACACCTGATAGCATGAATCTCTCGGAGGGTGGATACCATATGTGAGTATTAGATCAAAAGAGTAAATTGTGTTCCCCAATTATTGAAAAATCAAACAACTTTTTAGTTAAAAAATAAATTAACAAACATTTTGAAACTTGTAAGCTTTGGTAGCCAACCAAGAATTTTCTATGATTAACCATTTCAAAGAGATGATTTCCACACTCATCGAGATAAAGAAAAGACAAGTATTAATCCTAAATACATGAATTTGGCGAGAACTTGAATATCGTTGGAAAGGATTTATCTGCCATGTTGGTGGTCATTGGCTTTTTCTATCTAGGTACCATCAAATGACCGATTGGTTGGGGAGACCTGTTCGCAATGTACCGAGAGAACCCCTGCCTCCACTAAAAGTATCAATCTCAAGGAAGCTGAAGGAGGTCGTAATGGAAAAGTATAAGAATGCTGGTGCGGAGAAAGGGAGATATATTGTGATTCATGGGATACAATCAGATTCTAAAGCTTCTATGCAGTCCAAGGGTGATACTGATAGCTTGCTTCCCATACAAACCTGGGCAGAAATAACCAAAACTCTAAGGTATTGTATTTTGTTAAAGTTTCTAACAAAAATTTTTTGGGAATTAATATGATGCATGCTTGGAGGAAGAAAATCCAATTGAAAGCCTCAAAAGTGAATGAAACCTATTGCATATTTGCATTGGGTCCTGGAAGCTATATTCCAGAAATGCTTCAATGCTAATGAATTTTTGGTCTATTATCTCAACAGGGGAGTGAGGCCAGTCTTTGTAATTCCTCATGAGAAAGTAAGGGAAGAAGTGGAGGAATTTATTGGAGAGGATGCCAGTATTGTTTTTATCACTACCCCAGGAAAGGTATGGCTAACTCCCTTTCATTTAAATTTTCACCTTAGAAAGTCCTCATAGAAAATGCTTCATCTGTTCGGAAGAAAGAGTCATGCTTTCTTTGTAATTCCACCTATTAGTACTCTTTTTTTCCGGTCAGAGGGAGTATAAAGAGGCGAGGACTTAGAGAAATTGCGGAATAAGGTACATTTTCTAAGGACTATTGCAACTATTGCATTCATCACCAAATAACCACAATGAAATGTCATAAAGAGAGTGCATTTATTTATATATATATATATATAATATTTTTGACATGGCGATCAATACTAACCTTTGGCAATGTTTTAAGATCATTTTTCCACCTTGAGACAAGTATTACACGAATTTATCAAAATGTAAATTTTGCTAATTATCATCATCAATCATATTTATGTTGTTCTTGTGCTTTTTGTGTGGAGCAGTTGGCTGCTCTTATCAATGACTCGATTGGGGTAATAGCTACAAACACAGCAGCTATCCAACTTGCGCATGCACGTGAAAAACCCTGGTAAGTTTCTTTAATCAAAAGAAATCTGTATAGAACCTATATATATATATATATATATATATATATATATATATATATCTTAGTTGATATCTCAATCTAGTTCAACACATGTTTCAACAGCATCGCATTGTTTAGCTCAGAAGAGAAAGGGAAACTCTTTGTTCCGGATGCAGAAGAGAAGAGATGCACAATTCTTTCATCAAGGACAGGAAAGTTGGTAGATATCGATATTGGAGCTCTTGAAAATGCAATCAAGATTTTTGATATGCCCTTAGCTCTTGTATAGAACAACAAGTGTTTCTTCTATTTTAATTGCACGCACTACTTAATACCCCCCCCCCCCCAACCCCCCAACCTCCCAAGAAGGCTTGTTGTCTAAATGTTAATACCCATTTTGTTGATTTTCTCTTCTGAGATGATATATATATATATATATATATATATATATATATATATATATTCCATATCACATCCGGACTACCGGATTTTAGTTAAGGTCCAAACTTTTGCTTTCAACCATTGGATGATATCCAACGGTCCAGGACAGGAATGGGTTGGGGGGAAAAAAGACGCGGATCCTTGCGGGTCAAAATCCGGCCTAACGGGTTAAGAAGAAAAAAGAAAGAAAGAGGAGGACTCCATTTTGTTCAGAGAACCGCGTCTCTCTGTCTCCCAAACTCAACGCCGATCTTGGTTAAAGCCGTTCAAAGCTCCGGCCGAAAACTCTCAAGAACGACGTCTCTCTGTCTTTGTCTCCCAAGAACTGCGTCTCTCTGTCTCCCAAGATATTTTCTAATTTGCTGTTTGAATCAAATGAATGAAATCTAGGGTTCATTTCAGGGGTTGTGATTTACTAATTTTGATTTTTCATTTCCATGTGAGCATGTCACTTGAAACTTGAGAGCCATTCTTGATTGATATTGAAAATCCCCAATAAAATTGGGGTTTGCAAGACACCTTTGAAATGAGTATTAACCAGATTTTAAAAATACTTGGTTTCTCATAATGAAATTGGGGTTTGCAAGAAACCTTTGAAATTAATTTTTACATTTGTTGTCTTCAAAACTCAAAGCCAAATCATATATTTTTGAATTTTAAAATTTTATATATGATGGCTACAGACTCGGTCTACTATTCATATTAGTGATTTCATACTCTGTCCATAATGGTAAGACACCTTTGAAATTAATTTTTACATTTGTTCCAATTTACAACAGTTGTTTTTGAGAGTTGGTTTGTTCAATACAAAGTTGATATAATCTTTGCTGGCCATGTCCACGCTTATGAAAGATCGGTATGCCAATTTATTTGTGATATATGATTCCTTGATTTGTGGTATAATATGTAAATTTACAAGTTATAGTCTATTGGTGGTAAGAATCGTGGGTTTTCTTCTTGAATGTTATCTGCAAATCGATATTGGCTCTTGCCAATTGGAATATGCACATGAAATTACGCGACTTAAATGCTTATAAGTATGATTTACATCATATAGCACTTTGATGAGCGTTCATATAAAACAACTGGTGACTTAACATAGTACTATACTTGTTGGTTTGCAAGGTCTTGTATGATTTACGTCGTATAAATATCTTTACTTTTAATTAATTTTTACATTTGTTCTAATTAGTTTTCCTGTGGATGTGTTTGATGGTGGTTCATTTGGGCTGTTGGATAATAGGAAAATAAGGTTCAACACAGGCATGTCTACTTCAAGCAACATGAGCATTCAAACTCATGATACCCGATTTCAAAACAAATTGTGTTATTGTCGTCTGAGAGCTGCTGTGAGAATATCCGAATCAGAGAAGAATCCTGGAAAGCTCTACTATGACTGTCCAAGGGAGAAGGACAAAAGAAAATGTAAGTTTTGGGACTGGTGCAATCCAATTGGGTATGACAAACCCAACTCCGTTGTTGAAGCACACGTGCAGCTGCGCAGCAATGATGATTCTCGACTTGGAGTCATTGAAATCAATGTGGCAAATCTTAAACACATCGTCAATATCATCGTGTTCTTTTGTGGGCTAGCCTTGGTAGTGTCGGTCATGGCACTTGTCAAGTGATTGTAATGATTGTGTACTTTGCTACCCTAACTGTAATGACTGTTTTCATTGTCTTGTTAAGTGATTGTAATGATTTTATTGTTGCAACTGAGTTAAGAAAGCACTGGATGATTGTCTTGATAATATGTATTTGATAACTGTAATGATTGTCTTGTTGCAACTGGTGTCCGTTCTCTTTCATTATGTATGTAAAATGATCCACCACGCATGCAGCTTTATTACACTTGCAACAGTGGGAGAGTCCACAAGATTAATTGACTCCTCACAATCAACAATCACCTAAACTAAATTGAACGGAATGTAACGGTTGGGTTTTGAATTCTTATCGAAATGACATTATCAATTTAAATTACAATTCTGGTTGTAACATCTTCTGTTGTTTTTATGTGCAAAAGGTACCTGTATGACATTCTGACAAAGGCAAGTGTAGTCAAGAAAAATATACTGGTACTCATCCTATGCAATAAAGCTCCGGGCATCAAACATTACACAGATTGTACTGCATTCACATTCCATATGGAATGTGAAATTTGCAAGAATGACAACCAATAATAAATTAGCTTTTAGTGACAATAGAACTATAAAACAAACAAACAAAAAATAAATTTTAAGTTTATTAAAGTAAGATGTTCAACTTCAAAGAATTAAACAGATTCTCACTACAGGACAGTTTACAGAGCCCAAAATATATATATGTATAGGTGGTTCTAATGAAGCATTCAAGCTTGAAACATTATCTTACGTCTAAAATCATTTTAATTAAGTTGGGATATGTTGGACACTTCCAAAATATACAATTCTTTATGCAATAAACAACAGATAAAATGAAAACACACAAGAATGTCATTCTTGCAAATTTCACATTCCATATTTGTCATTACACAGATTGTACTGCATTCACATTCCATATTTGTCATTACACAGATTGTACTCATCCTATGCAAATTATGTTATGATCCACCATTACACAGATTGTACTGCATTCACATTCCATATTTGTCATTCTTGCAAATTTCAAAAGTTTATAAAAGGAGACTCCTATCCTAAAACACGAAAATGTCATCAATGTCAACTACAAGATGGAGACAACAACATCCCCAAACTTTTGTATGACTTTCTTATATGTTGTATCCGCCCAAAAACAATGAATCATGACACCCTCCTCTTGCTCGAATGTAAAAGTAAAACTGGGATTCTTTTTTTTCTCATCCTTAAAATACTCAAACAACAGATTAACATCATGTCCTTTTAAAGCACTCCTCATATCTCTTTCAGCATTATAAAGATCTCGTGTTGTACATCCAACATTTTCAAGACCTCCAGCTTCCATCTCTAAAATACTTATTTGTTGCCATGTTGGCACATTAGCTTTTGATAGTTGTTCTGTTAAATTTCTTTTGGTAAGTGTCACTACACGATGAGAGTGCAACAAATGTACTTTTCTTGGGGTCGTGAGAGGATGGTTATGGCCCTCAACAAATTGTCTAATAACAAACTCCCCCGCATCGGTCCGGTCTTTCACAACTACCACTCTCGCACCACAATCAGCTCTAGTTAGGCCCCGTTTTTGTACAATCTGTTGAGTTTTGTTGGGCACAATTCTCCTCAACCCTTCTTTATAACAAACAAATTCCTTTCTAATTATTTCACCGTTACGACTCTTCTTACTAGAATTTAATCGCGTACCAAATCCACCTTCTCTACCATAGTTGTTATAAAAGTCGCGAACATCGCCTAAGTTGTGAAAATGTTGCCCAATTTTTGGTATCAACTCGTTTTTAACTTGCGGAGTGTAAAGCTGTTGAGAAGAATTACTAGATGATACCATTTCTATCTCTTCTACACAATGCTGCATTCTGCAAACCCAACAATAAATAAAATCTGGTTAATACTCATTTCAAAGGTGTCAAGTAGTAATACTGTAAGGAATACAGACATGAGCCTAAGACATAACAGCATATGCAATACAATTGAAAACCTATGAATTGTATTGCTTTCAAAGGAAAAAAAACACTTGGAAATGTGAGTTCAGAAGATGTGAAGAAGTTGAGGAAGAGTGATATAGATTTCTGACAATGCAAGTGCATATTACTGTCTAATGAGAGGCCAATTTATAGGCCAACATTCAAAGTTAAACATGATCTGTGGCCATGGTGGACCGATGTAGCCATCATGGACAGAGTATGAAATCACTAATATGAATAGTAGACCTATAGTGGACCAAGTCTGTAGCCATCATAGATAAAATTTTAAAATTCAAAAATATATGATTTGGCTTTGAGTTTTGAAGACAACAAATGTAAAAATTAATTTCAAAGGTGTCTTGCAAACCCCAATTTCATTATGAGAAACCTAGTATTTTTAAAATCTGGTTAATACTCATTTCAAAGGTGTCTTGCAAACCCCAATTTTATTGAGAATTTTCAATATCAATCAAGAATGGCTCTCAAGTTTCAAGTGACATGCTCACATGGAAATGAAAAATCAAAATCAGTAAATCACAACCCCTGAAATGAACCCTAGATTTCATTCAATTGGTTCAAACAGCAAATTAAAAAATACCTTAGGAGACAGAGACACGTGGTTCTTGGGAGACAGAGACAGAGAGACGTCGTTCTTGGGAGTTTTTGGCCGGAGCTTTGAACGGCTTTAACCAAGATCGGCGTTGAGTTTGGGAGACAGAGAGACGCGATTCTCTGAACGAAATGGAGTCCTCCCCTTTCTTTTCTTTTTCTTCATAACCCGTTCGGCCGGATTTTGACCCGCAAGTACCCGCTTCTTTTTTTTCCCCAACCCATTCCTGTCCTGGACCGTTGGATATCATCCAATGGCTGAAAGCAAAAGTTTGGACCTAACTAAAATCCTGTAGTCCGGATGTGATCTGGTATATATATATATATATATGGGGTTCAATCCATGGCAACCGGTTGCCATGGTTACTATTCAGCAACCAATCTCTCCACCGTTGATCAAGTTAATGAATGACTGAGATTTTAAAAAAAAAATTGGGAAGAGCCGCTACTCTTAATAGCGGCTAGCTAAAAGACAAAAAAAAGAAGTTAAAAAGCTACTATGAGTAGCGGCTACTTCTCCCTCTTTTAGTTTATATCTTTGTCCCATTTTGTTTGTCCAATAATATTACTAAATAATATATTATTATTAATAATATTAACTAACTAATATTATCATTAAAAATAATATTAAATAACTAATATTTTTTTGTCCCACTTTTAAAATAAATATTATTACAAAATTATTATTTAGTTAATATTATTATTAATATTAAATAATATTAATATTATTTTATTACTTGATTAAAATTTACAAAATTAATAAATATTTATTTTATTAATTGATTAAAATTTTACAAAATTAATAAATAATTAGTTTATTAATTGATTAAAATTTTACAAAATTAATAAAATAAATATTATTACAAAATTACAAAATTAATAAAATAATATTACAAAATTAGCAAACAACTTGTCTCATTATTACAAAATTACAAAAATAAATTTTTGTAAAATTACAAAATTATTATATTAAAATTTGATTAATTTTGTAATAATTTTGATTTTATTAATTTTGTAATATTACAAAATTACTAAAATAAATATTATTAATAAAATATTACAAAATAAATATTATTACAAAATTACAAAAATAAATATTATTACAAAATTACAAAAATGAATATATATATGTTGACAAATTATCTTTAATCCAAGTTAGCGTCAGCCAGAGTAAGTACAAAATCTCTAAGTCAAATTAAAGTTGGATATCCAATCAAACACCATTGGATCAGAAATATAAATGTCGTCCAAAATGGCAACCCAAATCCAACACCACCGGATCCAAGATTATGAAATTGGAACTAATGTTAATGATGGACATATCTTATTTGTTTTACTATTCTCTGGTGGGCAATGATAAAGTTCAGTAACCCATGTGTTGGGCCTTACATTTATTACGGCCCATTTGGCGGCCCATGTGTCATATTATTCTAATCCACCGATTTCAAACCATCCCATTTTACTTTCAATTTTTTTTATTATACTCCCTCTTCTGCAAAAAATGAATTTCACAAAAAAGTTATATTTTTACTGATACTAATATAAAATAACGTAATATTTTTTATTTTTATCGACATACTATTATTATTAAACTTATTATTTATTTTTTTAATGGTAAAAAAGAAACCAAAATATATTCTTTACAAATTTTTTTAGAATGAGTCTCTTTTGTGGACTGACTAATTATAAAATAGTTAATAAATTAGGGATTATCATGAATATATATATTAAGAACACAAGAAGTTTCACATACATACATATCTATCTAACAAAATACAAATAATTTTGAATTTTTCGCTCACTCAATAAATCATCTGGGTCGTCCAAAGTTTGGAATAAATCTCACCGTCGATGTAGTGCCGGAGGCACGGGACACAGCTAGTATATGTTTCTGTGGGAGCTCATACATAACAAATGATTATTGGCAAAACTAATTATTTAGCCACCGAAGTTGGCACGTTTTATTGAATACACGATTGAACTTTAATTTTTTAAATTATCCAATTGAACTAATTATTATTGTTAAATTGGGTCATTCTATTAAATCTGACTCACGACTGTTAAAAACTTTCAGCTATTATCTGACGTGGACGTAAACAAGAAAAGGAAAAAAAAGAAGAAAATGACATGGCCCAATTTAATCGATGCATCATCGGCCATTGCTGACAAAATTCATAAAAATATTCACAGGCAATAAAAAATAAAGGTTGCATATATAACATAAATACAATCAAAATTTCACAACTAGTGCAAAAACACAAAAATCTAGCAAAATTCAACTTCAAAGTATATGTATAACAGATTTTATGAACTTAAAGTGGATGATTGTACCGACTTCCTTTTGGTTTGTAATAAAAGTATTTTAAGAACGGAATTGTCTGAAACTCTTAAGAGATCAACTTTGAACACGTCGTAGCTTAAGAATTTCGCCATCGCAACGACGAAATTGAATTTTTCAGTACCGGATGGTCCATAGAGAAGATAACTCCGCTTCCAAACACGGCAAACAATTCAAGATCTGGATCCATACTCAACAATCATATTTGACGAGATAAAAAGGAAAATCATTAATTTTCAAAAAGATTTCCCAACTTCCCTCAAATTCAAAACCTCAATTGAGTCCATTTTTTTTTAAATTTCATATTTAAAAAGGAATTCCAAAGCCCTAAAGGAGCCCAATTTCAAAATTTACATATTTACAAAAGAATTACGGTTCCAACCTCTGCTCAATTTCAGTAGTGATAGAAAAATTGGGTTTTTTTTTACTATGATGTAAGTGGGTGATGGTGGGTGATTGATGATTCCGACCATGGCCAACAGAAAAAATTAGGAAAATAAATTTGAAAGAGCTTGAAGAAGTTTCCCAATTCAATGAAAACCTTCAGGACAACCATTTTTACTCTAAAGTTTTAACATACCTCAATTCCTTAGCCTCCGTTGAAGACTCCGATTTCACCAATCTCTTGTCTGACAAGAAATCAAACGATATTATTTTCTGCAACTTTTTTGGTTTATTTGGAAACGGTAGTTCGACGCATGAACTTCTCCGGACCGAACTATTGAGTGGTGGGTGAGCTATACGTGGTGTCGAATCGGGGCTGGCTCGGATGGACAAGATAAAGAGCACCACTCGCGACCACTACCAGAGGCTGCCGCCGCCGTTGGTGCTCCTGTCAGTCATGGTATTGAGAAGAAAAATACAGCAGAGCTATGGAAGAGTGATGGGAAAAGGGTTTTGATGCTTAATCCAAGTAGGACAGTCCATGTTATTTTTCTGTTTTTTTGTTTTTTTACTTGCCACGTGTGAAAAAAAATGTTATTTTTTTGCCAAATAGTAATATTTTTTATTTTTATATTTCTTTTTCGAACCACGTAAATAAAAATATTAATGTCTATTTAATTTTTTTAACAGACTGGCTCAATTTTAAATTTATAATTAGTTCAAAGTGATAATTTAAAAAATTAAAAGTACAGTAATGTATTCAATAAAATGTGCCTAACTTCGGTGGTCAAATCATTAGTTTTGCCAATGATTATTGTAGTCACTATTCTAGCAACCAGATATGTGACGGTTCATAGCATGATCTAAGGGTCAGGACTAATTGAAATAAAAATCCAGCCGCTAATGAGAGTAGCGATTGAACCAAATTTGAATAGCGGCACTATTGACGTGAGTTATTGAAGGAGCAATTATAGGAATAAAATATTCTAGTTACCAATTTAGTTGTATTTGATTGTAAATCATCCAAGATTGTAGCCTAGATTAGTGTGATTAATTTCTTTCAAATTAGCTTCATGTATAGGTTATATATAGCCCTCCTATGATGAATCTTTAATATATAAGAATATCAGTTTTTCTCCTACACAACATGGTATCAAAGTAGAGATTTTAGGGCCATAGAATTTCTAGAGGAAAAAAAACAGAAAAGAGGAAAATGGAAACACCTCTTACTGGGGTGGAAAAACACGAAGGGGAGAATTCAATTCTCGCAGATCTTACGACAAGAATGACACAAGTACTAAACCACAACCAAACTCAGAACCAGATCACAAGTCATGAACCTGTTGCACAAATTGGAATCAAGTTAGATGGTACCAATTATGCACTATGGTCCCAAATTATCGAGATGTATATCTCAGGCAAAGAAAACTTGGGATACATAAATCGAGATCTTCTACAGCCTCTGCAAACAGATCCTGCATTCAAAAAATGGAGAACTGAAAGCGCAGTGGTGAAGTGATGGCTAATTAATTCTATGGATCCAAAGTTAGTCAATAACTTTATCAGATTCTCAACGACTAAGGCTGTTTGGGATAATATTGCTATTACATACATTGATGGTACTGATACATCACAAGTATATGATCTCAAAAGAAGAGTAACCAGACTCAGACAAAGAGGAGGGTCTATCGAGACATACTACAACAATCTGCAAGGCTTGTGGAGAGAAATCGACTTTCGTCGACCAAATCCTATGGAATATGATATTGATATACAAAAATATAACTATATTTTGCAGGAGGAACGAGTCTATACCTTCTTAGATGGACTCGATGATCAGCTTGACAAAATCCGAGCAGATGTGCTCAAGATACAACCATTCCCAACAGTGGAACAGGCCTATGCACAAGTCCAAAGAGAGGATTTGAGGCAATCCTTAATGATGACAAATGAAGATACCATATTTGGTGGTGCTATGCTTTCAAGAGGAGGGCAGAAACCTCAACACCAATTATTTTTTCAAACGCCATCAAATGAAAAGCCTAACACAACTACAAAATCAAGGTCACAAGGGGAAGAAGGAGGCTGCACACATTGTGGGAATACAAAACACACCAACAAAACGTGTTTCAAACTACATGGTTATCCAGATTGGTGGCATGAACTCAAGGCAAAGAAAAAGTGTAAGATCTCGAATTTTATGAAATAAAAGTATTCAATTTTTCTTATAATTATTATTCTATTTAGTAAATGGATATATTGATAAAAGGTTAAAGTTAAGGGTGATATGTGCAAATTTTACAAAGTAAGCAAGTTGTTATAAAATATTCGTTGTGTCGGAGAATATTCGTTTTGTCGGGGAAAATTCCTTCTGTCAGGGAATATTAAATTCGGTAAAGTACGACGGCGCCGCCGAAATAACCAATAATTGGTGGGCCCCACAACAGAATAACTGTCAGATATAGAAAGCGACAGAAGTAACATTTTTATAAAAATAAACTTTTACCGTTAAACTGTTGAAATATCCGATGATAAAAGTACAGTAATACGCATTGTTGCATAGTGGCACACCGTATTGCACTGTATTTCTAATTATTGATTCTTACGTAAGAAGTCACTCATTCAATAATTGTCACAGTAACTTATATTATTTAAATGATATTATTAGATAGCATTATTGGCAATGTCTAGAAAGTTCTGTCGAGAAAAGGGGTTAGATTATATAATGCGCGCCAATAAGGATAAATCCTTATAGGAAAGCCCCTTCTTTCCTGGGAACGATCTGGTTGCTGAAATTGTTAGTCTATAATATCTGTTATATTAATACATTAAGAGAATAATACAAAAAATAGAATAGGGTCGATGATGCAAGCAATGATGTCAGTAGAGACAGTGATGTAGGCAATGATGTCATGGGGACGGTGAGGTAAGCGATAATGTCATAGGAACAATGAGGCAAGCGATGATGTAATAGATTATGGTAAAAAATCTACTTTACCCTTACTCTGCCAGACCTATAAATAGAAGCTCATTTCTTCATTATTTTTCACCAATTCACTAAAGCTATAGAGAGAGAAACTATAGAGAGAATAAGAGAGAAAAAAGAAGAGTATTCTGCTACTACACTATTGCAGTTTCTAGTCTCCTACTAAGGTAAAGGAAATTATTTTTCTTGTAAAGGTTATTATCTTCTTTCAATACTCGTGAGGGTTGGTATTCTATTCCTTATTAAGTTGTGGGAATAACCTGTCTACGCGGATTATCGCATGCATGGTGAATTACCCTTCGTATTCCTTCTTTATTAAGCTGTGGGAATAACCTGTCTACGCGGACTACCGCATGCTTGGTGAATAACCTTTCGTATTCATTCTTTATTAAAGTTGTGGAAATGATCTGTCTACGCGAATTACAGCATGACGGGTGAAAATTCATTTGCAGTTTCATATATTATTTCATTTCATATTCCTAAATCTAAACTTACTATGGTAAGTATTGCTTCTATAATTCCTAAAATGATTAGAAATTACTTAAGGTTTTTGCTTCATCTAATATTATTTCACTGGAATATTGGTCTGAACTTTCTTATTGAAACTTTAATTTTTTCATATCGGGGTACTATTCATTCGGGTATTATTCATTTGAGTACTATTCACGAAATACTATTCATGGGGTACTATTAACGACAAAATTGATTTCTTTTTCTGTCCAAATTATCTCTTATTTATACCAGAGTACTATTCATCCAAAGTACTATTCATCCGGGGTACTATTTATCTGAGTTACTATTCATGTCGGTTACTATTCACGATGAAATTTAGTTTCTTTTTCTATCCAAGTTATCTTTTATGAAACTTATTCTTGAAGTTGAATCTATGTTTTTATCTTCATGTTGACAATTTGGACATTATTGAACTCTGGATAAATTGAATTATAAATATCTGATATTTGTCATTGATCTCACTTGATTCATTTCTTATATCATTGTCATAATACTCAGACTTAAATTGTGGTTAAATTTATCTTTGGCCCGTAGTGCAAAGATGGACTGTTGATTGACATGACCATTGGTTTTACAGTTGTATGTCTTTGGCCCGTAGTGCAAAGATGGACTGTTGATTGGCATGACCATTGGTTTTACAGTTGTATGTCTTTGACCCGTTATACAAATATGGACTGTTGTTTGGCATGATCATGACCATTGATATTATAGTTGAATATCTTTGGCCCGTAGTGCAAAGATAGACAATTAATTGGTATAATCATGACAATTGATGCTACGTTTGAAGGTTTTTGGTGTAGGGTGTAAAGACGATACGATTATTAAATGTTTTTAGCCTTTATGGCAAGGACGTTGAGTTCTATTAAACCTTTGTGGCAAGGAAAAACTGTTGATTTACATGATTATGAACATGAATTGTAAATTAATATAACCATAATCTTTGGTGTTACAGGTAAAGACAGGTGATAAAAATTATCTTCGTCTTGGGTACGAAGAGGAATTTATCAACATAATTATGATCATGAACTATTTATATGATTGTGGGTAGGAACTGTTGATTGATGTTACAGGGATAAAATATTATTGGTGGACTTCTAACATGGAGAAGATAGTAGACATTATGTTCTACTTGACTCTTCTAATAGATTGTTTGTTCCGCTACAGTTGTTGATCTAAAACTTGTTGTCTATTGTATTCTATCAGATTTTTTCCCTGTTGAGGACTAAGGTTCTAAAGATCTGATTCATTACTGATGAAGGCTATTGATAATTTAATTATCTCTAGTCATAATATTCTTTACTGGACTATTTGTGCTCACCCTTTTACTTCACAATTCCTTTCAGGTAATAAGAGTGTAGCTGGGTCGAGCGGGGATAACAAGAAAATAGAGTGATGGTCGGTGACCGTTGAACTTTCTCGATACATTATAAAATAGCATGACAATATATAATTGTATTGAGAACTTTAAATATGTGTGTTGTATTTTATACGTCATTTAACAGTTGATTTTGGTGACCCAAATAGGGTGAGGTGAACCCGACTTTGAAAGGGTGTGTTGTCTATCATTTAAGATGTCTAACCACATACGATTTCGTGTTATCATAAGACATGGTTGTGCGCATCCACTTGCTGATTATATCTATGAGCACTACCTATATAATCTTGGAGTATTGTTGGAATATAATTCTCAGTTTGAGACAATGAAGATAATTATATGGCAAAAAAATACCCACCATTGGAATGAACATGATAGTTATCTTCTCGTTCTTCTTGGGGTCTATTGGGTCAACCAAGGTTAATTCTCAAGTCTTACGATATCTATTATAACTTAGAAGCATGGCCTCCCATGTATGAAGGTTTTCTTGAGCATTTTTCAAAGATTTTAATTTCTAAAATAGTTATTGACTGTACATTTATGTAACGTATCATTAATAAGGAGTATGAGTATTGTTATTTGTATTAAAACTCACATTTTATGTATGGTCGTGCTGTGCACGACAAAGCAATAGTTGGCATAATAAGATTTGTATTTGGATTCTGTAGTGTGTATTTGGCGACTCAGAATGGGTTGTGTGGACCTATTTTAGGAGCGTCACAAAAAGCGTGAAATAAGTGGAGGAGACAATCCTGGTCGTGCAGCTCTTATGAGCGTAAAGCCTTAACTATCTCTTGTACCACAACAAGAATCTTCTATTGCCACTAGTGAACGGATTGCTCAGTATGCCTCAGGTAACCAAGGTTATGTTTTTTCTTGCTCGAAAACAAGGAACCATGATGGCTGGATCATTGACTCTGGGGCAACATACCACATGACTTTTGACCTTTTTGACTTCTCTGAAGCCACCCAATCGAAATGAATATGCATTGCTAATGCTAATGGAGTAACATATCCAGTAACAGGGGCTGGAACAGTAACTCTCTCTCCTTCTTTTTTGTTACCAAATACCTTACTAGTTCCATCACTTTCCAATAAATTGTTATCTATTGGACAAGTGACTAAGGAATTGAATTGTTGTGCTCTAATGTATCCTAACTTCTGTTTGTTTCAGGATATTCTCACCAAGGAGATTATTGGTCGTGGTACTAAAAGGGAAAGGCTGTATTACATGGATGATTTCAGTTATGGTAGAGCAAATAATATGCATTTCGCTGAAGTTAAGGAAATGCAAATTTGGTTATGGCAAATCGGTTGGGGCATCCCTCATTTTGATATTTGAGATGTTTTGTAATACCCAGTAACAAAAAAAAAGATAAATAACATTTAAAATTATATTTTTAAATAGTTTAATTGGACTATGTCTTTTATTTGGGTCAAAATAGTCATTTAATTTTTGTGGGCTAATAAATATTAATAACTTATTAATAAATTAATTTAGTAAAATTTGGGCCTTAATATTAATTGAACCCAATTAAAATAAGAAGTGTATTAGGGCAAGACCCTTTTAGTTACACAAATAGCATCAGTAGGAAAAGAAAAGAAAAAGATTACCGATTGAAACCTACGGAAGGCAGGAAAAAGGAACGGAGGAACTCAGGAGGCTAAAGAAGAAGAAAAAAAATTTGTAAGACTTGATTCATTTGTTATTATCCATTATTAGATTAACTAAGTCAGTCATGTTTGCATGCTAATGATGCGCTTCATGGTTTATGGCCATGAATGGCCTCACTTGTGATTTGCTTATGCTAGAAAAAGAAATAATCATATTTAATTAACTTATCAACTAAGATAGAATAGATTAGCTTGATTTATTATTATATGTATAGCTTATATTAATTATAATAATAGGCAATGAATATGAAAATTGAGGTTGTTCACCAATCTGTTGGGATAAGGAAGGTCATTTGGTAAAGTTAATATATAATATTTTAATAAATATTTAACTGTATTGTTAAACTTATAATCTGTATTGATATCTTAGTTGCTAATTTAAACTAATTAATTCTACCGATAAAGTGATAAAATTTACTTAATAATAAATTTAACAGTGTGATGTTATTAATGATTAGATTTGTAATAAAGTTTTATTTTATTTTATTAGATCGGATTGAAGGAGACTAGCATAATCTTATTTAAATTTTTGGGTATTACATTGCTTAATCCAGGTACGAATTTCGTACTCTTTCAGGGAGATTCCTTTGATTTTAGTTTGTTCGTTCGCTATTCATTTCGAAATTTAGTATTGCCTCCGATAATTATTCCTTGTCAATTTATTATGATAGTTTATTTTGGCATCGATATTGGAACTCCTATTTGTACTCTTTAGACTAGTGCATTATGTATAGAATTTAATTTGATATTCGTAGAAATGTGCATGTTAATATATTTTGGAGACTTTGTATCGATGATTCGTTTCAGTTTAACATGTACATATTAGAACCTCATTGTGTTGATATTGTGTCGTATGTGTTGTGACATTATATTTTTGTTAGAATATACCATAGGGTATACCTGAGCTATAACCACCTGTGGGGGTACCACAGACATGTCCTCTTGGCACTAAGACATGACACCTTCCGTGGCGGTGTGATCAGTCCACGGCGTCTCCATTTTGTATGCTCCAGTGAGAGTTGGCCATTTGGTATTTTGTTGTGGGGGGGGGGGGGGGGGGCGTATGGGTCGACCCTAGTTTTCTGTTCTGTTCTGCGGATTGGCGATGTTTGTGCCAAACACGTATTCTGATTTGCATGCATCTGGATCCGGCCGGTCCGATGTATGTTATGCCTGTGTGGCACTATTTTGATTTGCCTGTGTGGCATGATTTGACTTGTATGTGTTGCAAGATATATTTCTGTGAGCTCGGTATGAAATAACACCCATCCATTTGATTCAGCCTATTATTTCATTGTATTAGGTTTGTTCGTTACAGTTCAGTTCATTTATTTGAGTTAGTTATTTTGTTTCATTAATCTTGTATTCTATATCCGTACTGGGCATTTGGCTCATGCTGTGTTTTTCTTCCGGTAGGTAATCAGGGGGATCAAGGGCAAGTGTGATGAGAGCTCCCTTCATTCCAATGGTTTAGAAATATTCTGCTTAGGCTTGATAGGTTAATTTATTTGGAGTTGTAATAGTTACCTTAGGTTGTGGTTTGGGCTAGTTTGGCATTTATTCTGGTTTGCCTTTTGATAGTTATTGGTTTTGAAGACTATTTCTTTATGGTTTAGACCCTTATTATGATTTCTTTAGTTATGTTTTGTTTTGAGTAACCTCTCTTTCTATTTTGGAAAGGAGGTGTTACATGTTTATTCCCAGATTTATTTACAAAGTTTAATGAGTCAGATTTTAAGTGTGAAGCTTGTATTCAAGCTAAGAGTCATCTTGTACCTTATCCAATCAATTTGAATAAATGTGATAATCCTTTTTTGATTGTTCATTCTGACGTTTGGGGCCCTGCTTGTATTACTATTTCTTCTGGTGTTCACTGGTTTGTATCATTTGTTGATGATTCTACACGAATGACTTGGCTTTATGTGTTGAAGAATAAACATAAAGTGTTTGAAGTATTTCGTTCATTTCATAATATGATTCGAAAATAATTTTCTGCTAAACTTCAGATTCTTCGATCTGATAATGGCGGGGAATATGATAATACACCATTTCACAGATACTTTTAGGAACATGGTTTGCATCATGAGGCATCTTGTTCTCAAACACCGCAATAGAACGGTGTTGTAGAGCGCAAGAATAGACACATCTTGGAAATCACTCGAGCTCTCTTGACCGCTGCTTATGTCCCTAAATGTTTTTGGATAGATGCAACAATAACTGTTGTATACTTAATGAATCGACTACCATCACGAGTTTTGAATTACAAAACCCCTCTTCAAGTTCCTCGCGCAACATGTGACGTTACCATCAGTTCTAATGCTTCCTCCAAGAATGTTTGGTTGTGTTACATATGTTCATATACACAAGAATCAACTAACAAAGCTTAATCCATGTGCTGGCTATTGTGTTTTTCTTGGCTATGCAGCTCATAAGAAAGGATACCGATGTTACGATCCAGTTACAAGGCGACTCTATACCACCATGGATGTCACCTTTATTGAATCAGAGAATTTCTTCACTTCTAAATCTTCCCGCTCATCTCTTCAGGGGGAGATGATGAGTGAAGAGCAGAATTGGGAAAATTGGCCAGGCTTCGACGAAACTTCAAATGATGTAGAGGAGGTTCAGCTAAGAGAACCAATGACAAATGATGTAGGGGAGGTTCAGCCAAGAGAACCAATGGCAATACTGATAGATTAAAGAGGAGAAGTTGAAAATGCTAAGCATGTCAAAGTAGAGATCGAACAACAACCTGCAAGAGTGGATGAAAATGAAGAAACTACGGAAATTGAAAGTGAACAGCCCTTCCATGACCTGACAGTACCACAATCAGACCAATTTTTGAGAATATTCCTGAGGTACAAGTTCTAAACTCTCATCACAATATTTCTTCTGGTTATAAACTACCTTTCAGGCATAACCACGGGCAACCACCGAATCGCTATTCACCCGATCATGGAACGAGCAAGTTAAAGTACCTAATTGCCAACCATATCTCAACTCAAAAATTGTCTGAACCTCTCAAGGCATTGGATCATAAATTATCTGCAGATGGTGTTCCTAATACAGTGAGTGAAACCATAAATAGTCCCAAGTGGATCCAAGAGATAGAAGAAGAGATGAAAGCATTACAGAAAAATGATACTTGGGCACTTGTGCCATTGCCCGAGGGAAAGAAAACTATGGGATGTCGATGGGTGTTCTCTGTCAAACACAAAACAGATGGATCAGTTGAAAGATATAAAGCAAGGTTCGTTGCTAAGGGATATACTCAGACATATGGGATAGATTATCAAGAAACTTTCTCACCTGTAGCAAAATTAAATACTGTGACAGTACTAATCTCTCTTGCTGCAAACTTGGACTAGCCGTTGCACCAATTTGACATCAAAAATGCCTTTCTCCATGGGGATCTTGAAGAGGAGGTGTACATGGACATTCCTCCTGATTTTGTTTTTTCGACACAAAGGAAGGTGGTTTGCAAGTTACAAATGGCGTTATACGGATTGAAACAGTCTCTTAGAGCATGGTTTGGACGATTTAGCCTTGTCATGAGAAAGCACGGTTTCAAGCAATGTAATTCAGATCATACTCTCTTCTTGAAGCACCAACGAGAGAAGGTAACGACTCTAATAATCTATGTTGATGATATGATAATTACAGGAAATGACGAGGAAGAAATCTCTAAATTACAAGATCACTTAGCAACTGAATTTGAGATGAAAAATCTTGGAGGGTTGAAGTATTTTTTGGGGATTGAAGTAGCTCGATCAAAACGAGGCATATTTTATCGCAAAGAAAGTACATGCTTGACTTGTTGTCTGAAACATGAATGCTTGATTGTAGACCTGCTGATACATCAGTTGTTCAAAACCATGGCTTGGGAGAATTTCCTAATCAGACCCCTACCAATAAAGAAATGTATCAACGCCTTGTGGGAAAGTTGATATACTTATCTCACACACGGCCTGATATTGCTTATGCGGTGAGCTTGGTGAGTCAATTCATGCATTGTCCTAGCGAAGATCATATGAGTGCAGTGATTCGTATTTTATAGTACTTGAAGTCTTCTCCAGGAAAAGGACTGATGTTCACGAAAAAACAACATCTGCACATTGATGGTTATACGGATGCAGACTGGGCAGGGAACATTATTGACAGAAAATCTACGTCGGGCTAATTCATATTTGTGGGAGGCAATCTGGTCACCTGGAGGAGTAAAAAACAGAATGTAGTTGCTTTATCTAGTGTAGAGGCCGAGTTTAAAGGCATGGCTAAAGGATTGTGTGAGCTACTTTGGTTAAAAAGATTATTGGAGGAAATTGGGTGTTCATCTCAAGATACAATGAACTTGTTTTGTGATAATAAGGCAGCCATAGCAATCGTGCACAACCTAGTTCAACATGACTGCACCAAACATGTTGAAGTGGATCGGCATTTCATCAAGCAGAAGCTCGAAGACAAGGCCATTCAGTTTCCTTTTGTGAAGTCAGAAGATCAGCTAACAGATATTCTTACAAAGGCTGTCTCTAGCAAAATATTTCACAATTCACTTGACAAGTTGGGCATTGATGATATCTATGCACCAACTTGAGGGGGAGTATTGACGTGAGTTATTGAAGGAGCAATTATAGGAATAAAATATTCTAGTTACCAATTTAGTTTTATTTGATTGTAAATCATCCAAGATTGTAGCCTAGATTAGTGTGATTAGTTTCTTTCAAATTAGCTTCATGTACAGGTTATATATAGCCCTACTATGATGTATCTTTAATATATAAAAATATCCACTTTTTTCCTACACAACAGGCACGAGTAAATATATACCACTATGCCTCTGTTTCTAAAATCATATACTCCTTGCCGCTAGTAGGAGTAGCGGTTGGTCAAACGACATCGTTTTGCCAATCGCTACTCCTATTAACAACATGTCGTATATGATTACTTTCTTCAGAATCAGATCTGTTCGCCAAACAACCTATTCATCAAACAAGCAGTTGAAGTAATCTAACTTCAACGAGACCTCTTGCTAAATTTAGCACACATAGTGCTTATTCCTTCAAGATCTTGGTAAGTTTGGAAATGTTGTTTGATAATTAATTTTTTCAAAATGTCTAAATAATAGTATTTTACCATTTTAACCGTTAAACAAAACCTATAAAATAAAAGTTCTACCCTTCACTTCTCATGCAGTTCCCTCTCTCTGTTTCATCCTCATCCCCTTCACTTTCTCTCTCTATAAAATACTTTGCATCCTTATGTAAATATGACTTATAAATGCTTGGTATATGTTTTTCTTCCAATCTTTCTCCTTAAAAAGAAATTATCTCTTTGTTTCTTTCTAAACCCAATGCTATTTTTCATTTTTTGCAATTGAATTTTGGATTATATTTGAAAATTTCAATCAAATTATAGAGATGGATTTGTGCTCAAATATTGTGATTGAGCTTTTTTTGTTGATTTTTGTGGGATTGGTATTAGTTCAAGGGGAAATCCGAACAACCCTCTGTTAATGGGTTTGAGTCCTGAACAAATCTTTGTTTCTCTCTCCTCAAATGGCTAATTATTGGTGAATTAGGGATACAAAAGGAATTTTGTAATATTGAAGATGTTATTTTTGTCTAAAAAATACTCAATTTCATTCATATGTGCCTCTAAATAGTTTAGATTTAATTTTGTATCTTACCGATTAATTAAGAGGCAATTTTTTTTTTTACCAAACACATTTTGCCTTTGACCGAATCAGAGGCATATTTATTAAGAGGCATTCAGACGTAATCAAACACAGCTTAAGGCTACTTAGTAAAACGATGTAATTTTATCCTTAGGGTTAAGTTTTCTAATTTTGGGTTTTATATAAAAAAAATTAAATTATAGTTTTTATACAAAACTACATTATTTTGTTAAAGAAGCTTAACCAAGCTTGACAAAGACACACTTTATATTAATTTCCCATATATATACATATATGAAATTAGTAAGGTGTGATTACCATTAATTGTATTGGGTTTGTGGGGTTTAAACCATGATATGTACCAATTTTATTAGAAGTGTATTAAAGCTAGTATCTGTTGGTGTTACATGGGATTATAGGCCATTAATGGGCACATGGTTTCTGATGGTCATGTTGTTATGTGAAGCACGAATTCTTTCTCAACAAATTCATAGAGGTGTGAAATCTTGAAGAAGACTTTTCTTGATAATAATATGCTTTCAATTTCATTAAGGACCGACTGAACGGGGCACTTGGTACTTTGGTTCAATTAACTTGAATGATTCTTGAATCTTATTCTATGAATATATTTCATTTTTCATGCAGTCAAATCTTTACTATTATTAGCTAGGTGATACATACTACGTACAGCTTTTGGATTCCAACTTCACATCACTTCACTTCTAGTTAAATTATATTGGTTTGACCATTATATATATATATATATATATATATATATATATATATCATGAATGAGTTTCTTTAATTCTCTCACAAGAGGCTAATTCTTATTTATTTTCTAATCGTTGTTAAAGTCTCTTCGGACTTCTGCAAAAGCAGAACTAGCTAGTTTTCCTAGTCTATTTTTGACACTTTATATTTTAATTGTGTACAATTTATTTTTATATATTTTTGGGGGTATATATGTATTTTCAGAGAGCGATTACATATTATGAGGTCTCATGGCTGCCTAAACTAAATGTAGGTCACCAAATTGTCGGTGAAGTCAAAATGTATGTGGCACCATTTCAATTGTTCCACGGCATCCACGTACACATTATATTTCCTGTCCTGCCCAAGAAATGGAAAGGTTTGGTTACGTACATAGAATTTGAGGCCCTTTGTACAGAAGGGTAAAAAATTAAAAACAAAATCAGGGAGAAATATTTTTAGAATTTAAGAAAGGGGGGAAATTTTTTTCTTTTTAAAAAAAACAAACTATGCACGAGTGCATAAACATGAACGATGTTTTCACATGCATATATATATATATATATGTTTATCATCAATAAACTGGTGTTAGGCATGATTCTCACCAACACAATCCAATTATTAGTACATTTACTTAAATACCATAACACATTAAAATTGGAATTAATACTAATTATACATAGTTTAAATGTATTTATAAATTAGTAGTAGTACTTAGTTTAATCAATATACACGCGTGCGCATATATATATATATATATATATATATATATATATATATATATATATATATATATATATAATAAGATAATCCAATTAAATAATAAAGCTTATAATATTATATATATATATATATATATATATATATCATTAATAAGGATGCAATCCAAAAGCATATATATATATAGTTTTCAAAGGCTCCTGCGTACAATCATCATTCATCAACATCTGATGAGCGCGTTATGGAAAGAAGTAGATAAATAAATTACTATATATAAATAAAGATTTGGGTGCTTATGAAGCAATAATTGGCGTAACTATGTAGTAGTTTAGAAAAAGTATTTGCTTGCGGGCATCTCTCATCACTTTGGATAGGCCGGCCTTGAAGGTGTTCATTTTAGTATATATATATATATATATATATATATACAATATATACGCGTTGAAGGAGATCAGAAAATAGTACATATACAAGTCAGAAAACAAAAACTATATCTAAAATTTAAAAGTGGTACATAAAAGCTGGTGGAGGTGCCACGTCAGCGAACCCACAAGGAGTATTATATATATAGGGAGAGACATTAATTGTCACTAGCAGCACAATCCAATAAAGAGATAGTGATAGACTAAGTATTAATATATATATATATATATATATATATATATATATATATATGACAGAGAGTTTGTAGCTAGCTAGCTCGTCCATTTGCATTAATATTTTTCTAACTAAAAATGTCGGTTAAGGTAGCAGCTATAGCCGAGTCATGTGTTCCAATTACTCCGCCGTTAATTAGAGCGGAGGAGGTGGTGGTGAGAGAGTATGATGAGGAGAGAGATAAGATGGTGGTGGAGGAGATGGAGAGGCGGTGCGAGTTCGGGCAGGCAGACAATAATCAGCCTACTCTTGTCACTGACCTTTTGGGCGACCCTCTTTGCCGCGTTCGGAACTTCCCCTCCCATGTCATGCTGGTATATATATATATATATATATTCTCATGATTAATCTTAACCATGTATGATTAATCATAAGTATATATATTAGTATGTCGTAAACCATTACTTAAGTGTACTATATTTTGCATGGTTGCCCATTGTCCGTCCGTGCATGCATATTGGTAATAAAATAAAATAAGATAAAAAGAACTAAAATTTATAAACTGTATTTCACAGTAAGCTATTTTTTATTTTTGAATTTACAAGTACTTGAAATGAATGCTAGCTACTCAATTGATATTCTAGCAATTAATGCATGTTTTTTTATCTATTTTATAATAAGAGAGAGAAAAAAATAACTGTCATATATATCTTGAGGCTACTATATCACAATTTAAAGACTTGCTATTTTTCTCTATTTTATCTTAAAAAAATTCCCTTCTCTCCCCCACCTTTTATCAACCCCTAATTTTCTTTAACGTGTTTTAACTGCACGCATCTATTGTATGTCAAGCATATTAGTGTATAGTAATGCTCTTAATTAATTAATTAGATAAATAATCGTATATAGTACTGTATATATATATGCACACAGGTTGCAAAGTACGGAGAAGAGATGAGAGAAGTTGTAGGGGTGATTAGGGGGTGTATCAAAACTGTTACAAGAGGAAAGAAATCCCCTACTGATTTTCCGGTTTACGTAAAGTTGGGCTATATTCTGGGACTAAGGGTTTCACCAACTCACAGGTTGGTTTTTTATTTATTTATTTAGTTTCTTAATTGTCTCTATGAGAATGAATATGCTTGCTTAATAGTGTAATTGATTTCTTGGTTTCTAAAACTACCACCACCTCCACACAAATGACGATTAGTAATATTCCACAATAAAGGGAGTCTTTACATAATATATATTGCTCCTCGTATCCTAGAAAGGAATGAATAGATGGCTGCTATTCAATAAGCTTTTAGCTACTTCTTGAAAGGATCAATTACTCACCATCCATATTTATATTTATTTTATATAGTCAAATATTATACACTAATTAACAAGTTTATATACGTGTGTGTGTGTGTATATATATATATATATTTCAATAATATATAGTATTTTGGTGACCAAAGAATAGTTATAAAAAAGAAATATATACAAAATTATGTTATAATATTGTGGTTAGTTATAATATATAATTGGCTCACCCATACATGCATCTACTAATTAGACTTTTAACACATTCTCTTTATATATATAAGAGTTGTCTATGTTTTTTGCTCAAACATACATGCATGCATGTATATAATTAAGATGGATATTTACTAGTACCTCACAATATTATTCCATTATCCTTAATTAGTGGTCCGACTGACTCCTTAATTATGAGAGCCATCAATTTGTTTTTCCCACAAGAATACATACGATATATGACATCTTTATATATATACTTAAATATTTTTATTTTATATATATTGCTCAAAATAATCTACTCTTCCCGGCCCGCTAGCTAGAGTTAGTTAACCACCTTGTATCTGTACGTTTAATATATTTCCGGCCACTAACAATTTTTAATTTATACTACTACGTACTACTATTAATTAACAAAGGTAGACGGCTTGATAAAAAAGCGCGCAAAAAGGGTATTTAGGTGTTAGGTGGGTGGGTGCATGCATGTCGCATTAATTATGGTTATGGAGTATCTAGCCAGTTAAAGTATCATCCGTGGGAAAAGAATTTCGGTGGAACATATTCCGTACACTAGTAGCTAGCATTATTAGTTAGTTAATTAATTAATAGCCCAAAGCATTCTTAATTTAATATATCTAGCATCCAATCAATACACCCAAATGACTAAATTAAGTAATCTCGTAAAAATCCACCCACCTTTTCCAAATAAATAAATCCACCAGCTTAATTAATTAATTAATCAATAGTGTATATATATATATATATTACAGGAGTACATGAATTAGTGGGAGATTAAATTAAATTAATACCCACCAACACTAATATTATTATGCTAAATTAACAAGTAATGATGATTGCTTAATTACCTAGCTTATTTTGCATGCAGGCGACTTGGTATTGGGGCAAAACTTGTGAAACATTTAGAAGAATGGTGCAAACAAAATGGCGCGGATTACGCTTACATGGCCACAGATTGCAGCAACCAGCCTTCCATCAATTTGTTTACTCGAAAATTTCAATACGTCAAGTTTCGAAACCCATCAATGTTGGTGCACCCCGTCCATGCCCACTACAAGCCACTAGGCTCGGGCATTGCAATTGTCCCGCTCCATCCTCAGCTCGCCGACTCAATCTATCGCCGACTCTTTGCCAACTCGGAGTTCTTCCCTAAGGACTTGAACCAAATTTTAACCAACAAATTGAGTTTAGGCAGTTTCATGGCCTTACCCAAAAAATATCTCCCTCATTGGGATCCGAAAATGGAAAGTAGTTTACCGCATAAGTTTGCTATTTTAAGTGTATGGAACACAAAAGAAGTATTCAAGTTACAAGTGAAGGGGGTGTCACCCCTAACGTACGCCTGGTGCGCAGGGAGTAGGGTGTTGGACAATTTGTTGCCTTGCCTTGGGTTGCCCTCCATTCCTAACGTTTTTAAGGATTTTGGGCTTTATTTCTTGTATGGACTTCACATGGAAGGAAAGGGTGCTTCGCGGCTCATGAAGTCTCTGTGTTCCTTCGCTCATAATATGGCGACAGATGATGATGGATGTGGGGCGGTGGTGGCTGAGGTGGGCCGGTGGGACCCAGTACGCGAAGCAATACCACATTGGAGGAAGTTTTCGTTGGACGAAGATCTGTGGTGTATAAAGAAGCTTACAGCCGCGAAGCATGAAGTCACCACCGAGGAGAATAGTGGTGAACCGTACGATTGGATTAAATCGCGATCATCAGCCTCAGTGATATTTGTTGACCCTCGCGATTTTTGATCTCGATCGTGCGACTTACTTATTTCGTAAAAATATAATGTATTTTTATAGCGATTTTATTTTTCACCAAATATGAATGGACGCAAGTCTTGATAAAATTGTACTCCCAAACTTGCAAAGTATATGAAGAAAAATAATAACTCCTCTTTGGAGTTAATTTAAGATGACTTAAAATTAATATGCATAACTTAATTTTAAATAACATATTACGGAAACAAATCTACAATTAAATGAGACCCATCAAATTGAATTCGAAAATATATTAAATTAATTTTTAAAAAGTAAAAAATTAATCTTACTATTTGAAACGGATGAAATATTTAAACCTTTTCTATATATAAAAGATGAAAAAAATAATAATGTTTTAATTAACTTTAATAAAAGTAAAAGGGAGGTGATATGAGGAGAAGTCAAGAAACTAGTAATTGTTATCATCACAACTAAGTTCTGTGGATGACTGAAAAGGGTAAAAGAAGAAGAAACAAGAAACAAAAAGGAGCCATGCCATATCTGGTACCTCTCCCACACATGTACGGGTAAGTTATTATAAGCTGAAAAAAGTCTCCAACTTTCGGCTGGGAAAAGATGAATGCTAGTGTACAGTAGTATTAAAGTAATTAAAAGTCAATTTGTATGAAATATAAATATAGGGGAGTTAAGAAGTAGAATCTAGCAACATGTTAACTTTAGTCCAATAACTAATGGCCTTAAACACATGTCCCAGTCTCAACTTTTTCCCCACCATTCCAAAAACTACAGTAAATTACACCAATCCTCAATATTTTATTATAACTATACATCTGCCGTATCATGTAATTTATATTGGATTATTAATCTTAAAAGTTAAAAAACTTTAATTCAAAGAATAAAATAATAGTAAGATCTTTAATATAAAAAGATCTTTAAATTTTGAAGGGAGAAACAAAACTTGGTGGATTTGGTAAAGTCTAAAAGAGGAGGGAAAAAAAGAAAAAAAAGCTACTGCTGGACGTGAATATCAAGCATATCCATCGCATTAGTTTAGTTAGAATTGTAGTATCCATGGCATGGCATGATAGTATATCACTACTCAAAACATAAATAATGATAAATTAAAAATGTCATATCAGTCTAAAACTAAAAATATATAAAGCCGCCTCAGCCTTCACTTGAAAAAAGATGGACCCTACGAATTTCCAGTCATATTAAACTAGCAAATGACCTAATGAACATCGTAAAAATTGGTACAGGGTAATAAATGCTGCAACCGGATGCTAACTAAATATCTGCTGGTGAAAAACCAACTCTGAACCCAAGCTTCGCTTTCTGAGTTGAGACAAAGTAAAACTATCTCATCACGAGAGTATAAGTATTATTAGCTATTACAGTATGTAAAGTTTTACATCGCCGAAGCCTTAACAAAACTTGAAAATCGGGAGAGATTATCTTGTAGAAGAACCTGTGGATTTCCTTGTTCAACCTACGATGGCAGAGAAAAAAGAATATGTTATAAATATTAAGAGTAGTTATGACTGTAACTCCATCTGTGGTTTGCATTTGCTTTGTTTAGTGTGGCAGTCTGTTTTCCTACTATCCGGCTATCACACCATGGTATATACACATACATTTCTATATAAAGAGTTGTTTAGCATCCTTTTAGAAAAGAGCGAGAACAAAACATGAAACACAAAATTATACAATAAAATAAGGTCATACTATGTAATAAGATGCCAAGTTCATTAATTCAGATGAATTCTCGACCTTTGTTCAAGAAAAAAATTTAGCTTTGATACCATTATGTCCATTAGAAGCGCTTTTCTCTCTAACCAAATATTCTTCCAATCACTATTGTAGTTCATATATTCAGTCATTAATATGTTCTCAATGGTGCACTCACCTCAATCGAAATCATGAAAACATATATTTCTTCACGAGTGTCTTCTTCGATTCTATTAGGCCCATGTTTTAGTCCACCTTTAGGTTTCTTTCTATTTAAATATGGAAGAGATGTGTGTGGAGAAAACAGCGAACAAAGAGGCCCTTAAGATCACCAATACACTTTCCCCAATAATGCAGATCTCCTAAAGACTGTTAGCTATGATTCTTCCTAAAGGTGAGGTAGAAGTTTTCAAAATTATGAGCATACCAGGGATCCTTGATCAAGAATAAGAATATTATCCATGTCTAGTACTGTGGAAATGCGGTGAGCAATTGTGATTACAGTCATGCCTCTGCATTCGGTAGTTATGGCATTCTGTAGCTTTGACGCTGTTTGAGTATCTACGTTGGCTGTGCATTCATCCAAACACAGTACCTGAAAATTCACAATTTTCAGTAATCTGTCTCTAACTCTCTCCGCACAGGTACAATTATCTCTTTTACCTTAGAGGACTTGAGAAATGCACGTGCAAGGCAAAGGAGCTGACATTGCCCAACAGAGAATGAAGTTCCAGATTCTTTTACTTGTATGTCCAGTCCCCCCATAGCTTTAACTTCATCTTCAACATGGCACTTTGCTAAGGCGTTCCATATTTGCAAGTCATCACTTCCCCGGAATGGATCTAGGTTATCCCTGAAAAGTATTGCATTTAATACAACCACGTGACTAATTAACTTTGGAGGGTAGTTTATATTATTATTTCTATTCAAATGAAAAACCCATGTTATATTGAGATTTATGATCAAACTAAACATTCTTCTTCAAGCACTATGAGTGACACCCCAGCTATGTAAATTTAGCAAGTACCTTAACGATCCTTCAAACAAAAATGGAATCTGGGGAACAACAGAAAAATGTGCACGAAGGTCTCTCAGGGGAAACATCAACTATGTTTATTCCGTCCACCATAATGCATCCTCCACAAATTGGGTTGAGGCGAAATAATGCATTTAAGATGCTAGATTTTCCAGCACCTGTTCTGCCAACAACTCCAACCTGATTGAGCACAAATTAAAGTATGTCAACCAAACAATTGAACAATCGGAAGTCCAAAAGAAAGCTTAATTGTTGATGGACAAAAGAGAGAGAGAGAGAGAAAATAATAATAAAGACCTAGTACTGAACAGACCTGTGTCCCTCCAACAACGATAAAAGTGAGATCATGCAATGCAGCAGGCAAAGACGGCATATATTTAAGTGTTACATTTATAAACTCGATTTGTCCTCGAAATGGCCAATCTGTATCTAGAAGCTTGGTTCCATGAACTTCTTCTTGAGGGATGTCCACATACTAGAATAAAAGAATCAGCACATTATTTGTGAGTGGTTAAGTAAATAAGAAACAAGCCTTATTCTCCTATCTCCGTACCTGAAGAACCCTCTCAACGGAAACCATTTCCTTTTCTGTCTCAGTGAAACTGCTCAAAAAGCTTCCCAATAGAGATACAATTGGAACTGCATAAGAAAGAGCCAAGCCTACCTGTTGACAAAAGGGCACATCAGAATCCATTTCTAGTTGTGGATGACATTAGACCTGGCAAAAAGTAGTTATAGTTGGTTTTGGGTTATACAAAAATGATTTGGGTCAATTGAAAACCAAAACCATATAGCCCATTTAAAATATAAATTAAATGGTTTGAAACCTTATGGTTATGGGTTGAATTTAGTTAACCATATTTTATGTATCTATTTGAACTGTGAATTGGAGGAACTAAAGTTTTTCCATGTTGGATTACTGTGGTAGATGATTATGTCTTGTTTTTATTTAGTCCAAACTCCAAAATGGCCAGTATGACAAATGTAAGGGCTTGTTACAAAATCTGAGATTATCCTTGCTATTATATATAAAGCGATAAGAAATCCCTCTTCCCTCCCTCTTACAAACAGAGTTCCAATTTGACTATTTGAAGCTGTTTTGCAAAACTCAATAATTTAAAATTGACAACAATTTTTTAAAATTTTAAATTATTTTTTAATAATTAATTTACAAAATTCATGATTATGTTGAGTAAAATAAACTACATATACTTATTATATATATATTACATTTGAATTACAAAATCTGAATTCATTTGAATTAGTTAGAGAAAGTATATTGAAATCATTTGAACTAGTTAGTACAATTAGAAAATATTAATAAAATATAATTGTCAAATTATTAGTTAGTTAATTTATAAATGTCAAATATGTAACAATTAAGTTCTAGTAATTATAAAATCTGTAATTCTTAATCTTTCATAAATCACATTAATTAATATTAAATTTTAGGATCAACCTGACTTCAAAAATATCAACAATTCGAGTCTTAATGGTCCAGTGATAAGTTGGCCCTTAAAGATCAAGAATTAGTCTTGGAGTCGGTCAATTATAACAAATTAGTATCACATAATAATGTAAAATAATAATATACCAACATACGAACTTAAAAGAAAATTGAAAAGAATAATGTGTCGGTCCTTCAAATGATAGCTTAACCTAAAATAAATCAATATTTAGGATAAGTATATAAAATAAAGTTATATATAAATCACTTCGCCAATAAATTAAAGAAATGCCATGAAAATAATAGGTATAATTAAAATAAGCATAACATTTTACGTAAATGTTTTATTTCGGATTCAATAAATTTTTATGTGATATAAATAGTAAGTACCACTATAACTGATTTCAAATTCTGGCCATCTAAATTTATTCATAAAACTCAAGCTTATATAACCAAAAAAACAAAGAAATTTTGTCTTTTAAATACCCTATATTCTGACCTTATTTACATTTTAACTTTGAGATATCACAAGAATATGAATATCTTGAGATTTTTTATTTTTTATTTTTTGCTAAGCTGAAATCTTAACATTCTTGCCTTGGACATGAATGGATCCCAAGACCTCTTAGACTCAAACTTTATGAGTAATTATTTTACCATTGAGTCAAGAGAGACTTGATAAATATCTTGAGATTTGGTACAATCATTCAATACAAATGGGTCATCTTCTATATCTGATGGGATAATGCATATATTTAAAAAATCATTCTTTTTCAATATAGCTTGACCAAATCCTACTAGGTTGGACCTATAATGTTTTAACTGAACTGCATGGATTCATTTCAGAAAAATTAAATGATTTTTTTAGTGAAAGAAAGAAAATAAAATTCTTTTGAAAAATAAATAAATAATAGTAGAGAAAGAAAATAATTAAACAATTTTAAATGGAGAGAGTGAATAGTTAAAGAGAGAAAGCGAATAATTAAACTCATAAAAAGAAAGTGATAAGCAAAGAAAAAAATTGAAAGAGAAAATAAATAAACTTCATTTTTGGGATGAGTTGGACATCTTGGGTTGTAAGTAGTTAACTAGTTTTAACCTATATTTGGTCCTTATAATATAGGTGCAAATCCATAAAGTTCTAGTGTTAACCTGATGACTTACTGTACTAGAGAAATTTAATACAAAATCAGATAAAGAGTATTCAAGAGCAAAAACATTTACCAGCCCCGGGCTACCAAAAAGGATAGGAAGATGTACATGAGATCCAATAACAGCCATCGCAGCAACAAACGAGACAATTAATGCTGCTAACAACTAAGACGATCCACAGGTTAATACAGGTATATAAGATTGCATTACACCATTATTAACTAAACATAATTAGACCTTACAAACCTTAAACTGTGTATGTGTAAGCATTAAGAGGGAGGGGGAATCTCTTGCCATTCAACAAAGGCAATGTTTTTTCATAATAAACCTTTTAAGTTAGGTAGCATACCTGCATACGCAGGGAAAGCCACAAACTTGCTACTATCTCCGAATAAGAAGTCCGCTGATACAATGTCAAGTTCTCAGCGAATCTGGCCAAGAAAAAGTCCTGTCAAACAATGTTAGTAAGTTCCTTAGTTATTCAGAATGGCAACTGCACCATTATTCTTAAGCTGGATGTAAAGACGACTAAGAAACAATCTAAATTTACCAATTAAAACAACTTGCATGTAATCTAAAGCTTCAAAGTCTTAACAAAGAACTTGAAGCTATGATGGACAGTTCAGTTTAAGTTGTAATTTTGGGTGATGATGGATAAATCAATAAAGTTTATATGCTTACCTCAGTTTTGAATGCCCTTATAGTTGATGAACCATTTAATGTCTCTGTAAACGAGGCATAAATGGGTGAACGTGAAACACTGTCTAACCTTCTCAATTCTCGCGATGTTGACCTGTAGTAGAACTGAAAAACTTTCATTCAGCTCACAACTCTTGTGTCTAATTATAACTCACATTTTCATGAGCAAATGTGAAGTGAAACAATTGCATAGAAATCACGGGTGATTTTCCAGTTCCACTCTAGAATTCTTCCCGAAGCAGATTCAACTGACATATAAAGTGGTCATATACTCAAGTCGACCCGTAATTCTACTGCTTAAATGATCAGCCATTTGCCTATAACTAATTTTCATCTCTGGTTACTTGTTATCCCTATAATCTGACCGATGTGAATAGAAATATATATATATATATATATATATGAAAGAATATTTTCTTCGTATTATCTTCTAGTCGTGGATGCACTGAAGTAGGTGTCTACACCGTTAATTTTGAAATAAAGACTCATTCCATCTAATGAAACATACATCACAACTTCTTCATTTCATTTTTCTGGTACTTACACCTGTTGCAAGAAATTATGGTTCTTCCATTTTGCTGCCTACTCAATGAAGGTAGCTTTTATGTTCCCCATTCATATTATTTCTCCTTTCTTGGTATGCATACTTTCATATGAGAATGAAACAAGTTGGAAGGGAGGAAAGGTAGGATGGATGAGTAACCAGAGAAAGGGAGTTTTTATTTCCCTTTGTTTTATTATTTGGGTTGGAAGAAAGAGCTACTAATTGATTATATCTTATATCTTTTAAATAAACAGAAGCATTTTATTTGAAGGAAAAAGACCCTGAAAGAAAGCTTCCTTCCTTTCTCTTTTTTTATCCACCTTTGATCAAAAAGAGAATAAATGGGGCAAGCAATAAAACCTCCAGACATTCATATTCCCTTTCCCTTTCCCTTTCCCTTTCCCTTTCTGCCCTAACACTGTGTTTCTGAGTTTTAAAAAGGAGGGAAATTTAGGGAAGAAATCAAAAGTCACTTGCTTACGAGTTTTTGAGAGAAAAGAAAAGAGAGATTTTTTTAAAATTTTCTCCCAGACTAGGAAATTTTGAAAGGAAATTTTTTAAAGACTTAGATGACACTAAAATACCAAAACTATCCTTATAATAATTGTCAAATGTAATCTCAAAAGGCTAAAATAATAAATATCCTTTAAGTAAGAATTTCCTTCCAAAATTGACAAACACAAGGAAAGAAAGTAAATTTCCTTTCTTTCACTCTCTCTCATAAATTTTAAATTCCTTTCTTTTCTTCACCCAACAAACCCATTTTCCTTCTTCACACTCTTCAGCCCTACGAACAAAATATTACAAGTTACTCGGAAAAGTCCTGGCTATCACAAAGAAATTGAATGGTAAAGTTTAAGAGAACAAAAAAGATGATAAAAAAGTTGTTCAATGTGAAAATAAAAAGCATTAACTTAATATTTTATAGTTTGGATAAGATAACTCCTACCCTTTCAGGTCGAGAAAAAAATAATGTTATATAACAATGAACTTTTTCTCTCTCCTTCTCTAGCCACTTCTCCTCATATAACAAGACTTGGATAAAAATGAAGCATTAAATATTAGATGTCAATGCCAGAATAGATTTTAAACTTGTGCACACATAAATTACAATAATTAATATTACAAATACCTGTAATTTGCTGTATATATACCCAAATGGCAGTAATAGAAGCAAAAACATGACCTGTAATCATATTTTTTAAAGCGGAGTTATGGTAGCATTTAAGAAGTTAAAGCTTATCTGATTCATTAAACCAACGTGAAAAGGTTGTGTTAGTATTACCTGCACATAGGATAGAACTATAGCAATACCTAAGAGACCAACAAAATTTGCCAGGAGAATGTTGAGAATGAACGGAAGAGAGTCGTCAATTGTATAGAGATCTGAAGACAACCTACATAATGAAAGCAAAATGTAGGCTGAAAAATGAAGTAGGATAATCTTTTAAGGGATTTCAAGCTACCTATTAAGTATTCTTCCACTTGGAGTCTGATCAAAAAAGTTGACTGGTGCATTGACAAGATTCTTTAATAGTCTATCATGCACTTGCACAGCAGCACGTAAGCCACCAAACGCAAATGAGAATGCTCTCACTAATGTCAATAAGGAATTCATGATGCAGAATATGCATAGCACAACCTGCATGGTCAATGACATAGTCAGACAAACAGGTTCTTTCAGCCACAAGTCTGCTTGCTTGCTTTACACAGGTCTTTCTCAAAATTAATATTAATGGCATAACATTGGTATTTCAAAAACACCTTTCGACATTTCAAGCATTTATTCCCTTTAGGAGGGGAATTTTTGGAGTTTCAGGAGACCGCGTAACTTACAGCTCTATGCTAGTTTTATAATTTAATTGAATATCTTCCAGATTCCAGGTCACAATTCTAAACATCCAATTACTTTCAAACAATTCCTTCAAACTAACTAATATTTGAAAGGAATGTAACTTCATTACTTCATTTTTCTTAGAAAGGAATGTAAAAAGCAGAAAACTGGAGCAATGAGTTAATTAAAAAAATTCTTCAGGAATCAATGGAGAATTACTTAAAAATATATCAAGCAACCCCACAGTTTACAATATCTTATTTGAACATTTTTTTGAGGATAGTTAATACATAAACTATTATGTTGCAGTTAGAACCAAATGAGTTCGTTAATCACCAGATAAAAGGATGTCTGGTACTTATGTTGATGGACTCCTGTTGTATCTACCCAATATGACAGCCACAGATCATTTCCATTACGAGAAGCTTGCATAAAAATTGCTGAGACGCATGTTAAGATTGTAATAAACCAACCACAAAACGCAGCATAGTTTCTGTGAATCATGAGAATTGATAAACAATCAAGATCATGAAGCAAGTTGGAAAAAAAATTAATTTTAGATAAGCAAATGAAATACGCAGCCCAAATGCATTTCTCAACCATTAAACCATGAAATCTACAGTGTGAAATCAGGCTATTACTCACTTGTAGATGACAGGTTCAACCCTGCCCTCTTTCCTATGCTCAAACTCAATGATATTTTGGGCTTCCTCTGAGACATGAATACCATCACTCTCTAAAAGTACATTTTGCTGGGCTTCGATAGCATCTACATTTTTTTCTAGTGTTTGAATGTTAGAAGATATATTGAAGTCTTCCAGCAATGAGGGTGCTATACATGAAGAGATGGAGGACTGGGCTGGACTTCCCACCCACTTCACTTGTCCTTTATCCATTACAACAACTGTATCTGCAGAAAATATTGCCTGAGGAAAGCAGAAGAATGATTTTCAGATTGAGTTGACTGAAGAAAAGAATTGGACAAAGAAAGTAATATGTACAATGTAATGTATTCACATTCATAAAAGGTGCAGTCGCGTATTGCAGCATTTCGTATCAGACTTCTAATAATCAAAATCCAGAGGAAATCAATTTCAAGGCCTAATTACCATTTACCAATACTAAAGCAGATGATACAAGAATATCATGTTATAAATTGTTCACACCATTGGTAAAATATCAAACGTTTATACTCCATATCTGTAGTGTTATTGTTCCATCCACAATTCTCATCAGACTGGCCCAATAAGCATGTTGGACCACCTCCTCACCTAAAAGTTGAATACCCATCACAAGTATCATACTAAGTATTCACCATTAAGCACACCATTCGACTCTAATACTACTCCACCACTTAAGCACACACTTTCTTTGAATCCTTCAAGAGCTTTTGAATCCTTCAAGAGCTCTCCACTCTAATATACTACTCCACCAATTAAGCACACACCTTCTTTGAATCCTTCAAGAGCTCTCCTCCATAGCAATTTTCCCAGAGCCATCTCTTTTTGTGCTCCCACCTCTCCCACCTTGATTCAACTCTATTTTCACCTTGTGATATTTTTTTCACCTTGTGATATTTTGAGAACCATCAGGCTTTGATACCATTTGTAGTGTTAAATTCTCATCAGACTGACCCAATAAGCATGTTGGACCACCTCCTCACCTAAAAGGTTAACCTATTAGGTTGAGGCTCCACCATACTTATTAACCCATCTACACTCTTGAATTTATCCGATATGGGATTCATGTGAACTATCCCAACAATATCAGCCATGCGTCATAATAAATAATGTGGGGAAAATTTACAGCTTCTAAACTCCAAAGAGTGCAGTTTTCCATGTACTCCCAAACTTGGACTTTTTTAAACCGCAAATCAATGGTAACAATTTTAAATTAACACATTTTTCCTTGTTTGAGCAACCAATTAAGTGAGCCAACGTTATCACATTCCAACAAGAAGAAACTCATATACACCTTTTTAAATTTGAATCTCGAAAAAGCAAAAGCGTGAACATAAGAAGTAAAAACAGGTTTTTGTGGCCCCATGATTTCAAATGAGAAAGAATCACCACTGCATCACTATGTAAAGCACTATGATGCAGCCATGTGCATTCCAGTCTGATTGCTACGACAAACTTAACCCAATGACGTTTCTGTTCCCAGCGCATAAACTATAAATATTATTAATGTGATACACGTGAGTAAATTTTATGCATGGAAACGAAATTCTATTCTCCACTAGATTTAAATTTTGTCAGTTACTACCCAGGTTATAGTTATACAAAGGACTTTCATGTATTTTGTTGACTAAATTTTCAGGATAGTCAATACCTGAATGTTATGGGTACAGATAATGCGTGTCTTCTGGTTCATAAGGGGACCAAGAATTGCCTTGGATAAAATCCAGGATGCAACTTGTGCATCAACAGCACTAAGGACATCATCGAGCATGAATATATCAGAGCCATGATAGGCAGCCCTGTTCGTAGCCAAAAATAAAATAAGAGCATCAGCAAGCTCAAAGAAGTACTTCATATAGTTCCTTTACAATGCTAATCACATTAGAAAATATATTGAAGTGATGTACCTGGCAAGAGCTACACGAGCTCTCTGCCCACCTGACAAGTTTACTCCTTTTTCACCAATAAAAGCCATATCACCTCCAGCCATTAGGGAAACATCAATGTCCATTGCACATGCCTCTAATACATGAGAGTATCTGTTCACAACAGAAAACAAATCTGCAGTTTAAAACTGAAGAATCCCCCACAAAATGATCGGTTTCTTGAAATCACATATGTACCAGAGGAAAAATATTGATTTTGCCTAAGTGTGGCTTACAGCAGAAAATGACATTCAACACGGGGTAAACTAATTGGCGCGATCATTCTAATATACCAAAAGCACAAGAAATGTTTTAGCTTCTCTAATTTTTGTGAAATTGCACCTTCTTGGATTGTAATCCATTCCAAAAATAATATTATCACGAATGGTTCCAGAGAGAATCCATGGGACCTACAATTCCAAACAGCGACTGAGAGTAGTCAAATATTGTACATTGAAGAGTTCAGAAACATTACGCCTTTATTAATATAAGTATAACAACCTGTGGTACATATGCTATAGATCCACTTGAATACACAAATCCATTGACAAGCCTCATTTCTCGCAGAATAGAATTTAATAAGGATGATTTACCTGAACCTACCTGCAAGGATATAGTTTAGGAATAAAGGAGGGCAATATGGGAATATGATATTCCATGGTAAAAAAGATTACAATATCAGATGCTTTAATATGTCCTTCCTTCTTTCACCAGTTTCTTCATGTTTATAACACCCTTCCTCCATGAACATAATGAGTCGCCAAATTAAAATAATTGTTTTGGCTGCCTCACAATGGCTGACAAAATAACATCTTTCAATGGGATCTTAAGAATGTTATATCTGTATCTTAGTAATCGGTTCTAAGTGGTTGAATAATATGATCTTCCAGCAGGTCATCTGTACTGAATATCAGCATATAAGCAAGGGATACATGATTTGTGGGCAAATAGTCCATATAGTCTAAATCTGCAATTGGAATTTTTTGCATGGTTAAATTATTTATTCCATTCTTTAGACAAGCATACCAAATCTCAGATTGCTATTATATTGGTATTTCTGAGTAACTGTCTGACAATGCGCACAATATTCTTGTGAGCACCCTCATGTAGTAGAATGTATAATTAGATTATTTAGCATTATAGAGAATCTGTTAAACCAGTTTCTGAGAAGAGGTGATAGAAACGCAATGACATGGATAAAGATAAGGAATAAAAACTTCAGGCACACCTCTCCAACAACAGCAACCAGGTAACCTTTTGGAAAAGAGAGAGTCACATGATCCAAGACCAGCTGACCCTGATCATTGCTTGACCATGCACAACATGCATCATTGATGACAACAGCCATATCTTCAACCGTAAAACAAGACTGGTTATTCGAGCATGATGATGGATCGCCTGTTTGGCCAGGTTGAGTTTCAATTTCAGAACAGGAAAGGAACCTGCTCAACCTCCCAGTGGATATAATAGCCTGGGGTACAATTAAGAAAATCCAAAGTTAAATTTAATCATAGAAACATTAAGGATATGCTGAATCTCAACTCTCAAGGCAGAGGGACAACTCACATCAATCAGTCCATTAATTACCCATGGGAATGAGTTTAGTGGAGAGATCAAATTATTGAAGAGGGCAAGACAAGTGAAGACCTACAAATACATACAGCTCGCTCAACAAAACCATGTAATAATCCTGGGGGAGGGGGAGGGGATGATGGTTGTTTATAAGGAAACATATATATTATATTTACATTTACTATACCGTTGCAGCATCAAGTTGATTTCCCATCAATGCATATAGTCCGAATGTGCAAAAAGAGAAAAGTGTCGGTGTCGTTGCCCAAAAAAACACGCACCATGCATCCAAATACTTCCTTGTCTAATAAAAGAAATGCTAAAATATTTACACCAGGGGATTGATCTTCTAATTACCATACAAGCGAAACTAAGTTTCTTACAGATAAATGTGTCACTTCTGACGATCTTGTCTTCATCACCCAACTAGAAAAAAGAAGCTCCCACCCATACATTTTCAAAGTACGAATATACGTCAAAAGTTCTCCGGTTCTTCTAATCCTGTCAAAAGAGCATAAATTTTGGGATGTTTAGGTTTCCATAATATTACATATTTCAGACCCTTTAGCATTTCACAATGTAAGGACAAAAGGTAATAATCCAGTGGCAGGTACGTAGAGTTGACAAGTTGTATCTTTCACATATTGTTTAACCCAATTTGCATGATTATACAACTAAAAAACGCCTTATATCTCAAACTAGTTGGGAAATGTAGAAAATGAATTCACATGGAAGAGAAGTAGAAAGCCAAGAAGAAAATAAAAGATAAACAAATAAAAACGAAAAAAAGATACAGCAACAATAAAATACTCCCTCCGTCCCAAATTTACTGCTCAGTTTTGATTTTTTTTAGTCAAATTTACTATTTTTTAAACTATTTTGTGTACCATTTTTGCCAAAATATAGGTGAAGAGGTTATAACAAAAAAAGTATATACAATTTACTACTAATACTAATTTTTATAATATTAAAAATATATTTATACATGCTTAATTATTAATTTTAAAAATAGTCAATTTGACTAAAAAAAATCAAAACTGAACAATTAATTTGGGACGGAGGGAGTAAAAGCTTAAATGCATGAAAATAAATTAAAATAAACATCAACCCACATATATAAAAATACATATATATATATAGAGAGAGAGAGAGAGAGAGAGAGAGTTAAACAAAAAAAATGTAAACACCCTAATCAATTTAGGTTATGCGGAATTGCGGATAGCATTCCTCAAGTTCCTCATCTTCTCCTCAATTGGTGCTACCCCTACCATCCACCTTAACATTCTCATTTCATCAACTCCTAATTTATGCGCAGGTTGCTTCTTGGTTTCTAAACATTCAGCTACATATAGCATCGTTGACCTCACCGTCATCCCGTAGAACTTTTCTTTCAACTTGACAGACGAATCCCACAGAACCCCAATGCACCACGTCACTTCATTAACCATGCTCTGATCATGCTACTTACATCCTCAACATCTCCCTTAAATGAAATATTGATCCTAAATATTTAAAGACATCCTTTGATTCCTTCTGTCCATCCATACATATTTACAATGCCGGCATATTCTTCTTACATTGTTGAACTCAATATTTATAATCACCTCTACACGGATTTATAATCATCTTTGCATGGTTATAAATGCCACCAAAAAAAAACTACATCGCTCGTCATCCTGCTTAATTGAGTGGAAAAGATTAGTGTTATGCTCATTATGTAAGCTAATCAAACCTTTGTGATAATCTCTCTTCTTTTAGCGAAGCTGCTAAAATAAAAATAAGAGCCAAGGAATTGGCTCCTTTTTAGCATCATGTCAATGAGAAGTAACATACACTAGTTACCCTGGTTATTTGTCAGGAGGGGGTAGGGTAGAAATGGTAGTTAGTAAATAACAGAATATTCTAGTAGTCACTATGTTTAAGGTGAGTTAGTTAGTAATGGGTGAAGGATAAGAGAACATGGTGTAGTTTATGTTGGAAAAACTCCTCCAATTATAACTGTCTTTGAAAAATTAAATAAACCAGAAAATAATATCACAATAATAAATCAAACACAAGACACCAAATTTTACGTGGAAAACCCTCTAAAATTAAGAGGTAAAAACCACAGGTCGAACTCCGAACAATTTCACTATAATCAACTGTGAATACAAATATCCCTTCCAAGTTTTATAACTAAAAACTTGAAATATTAAGAAATTGAAAGAATACAAGAATACCTCAATTAGAGTGAAAACTCAAATTACCTCACCACTAGAACCTTCGAATTAATTAAAGTCTTCAAGCAATTAATTAACCCGAACGGATGATGACAATTTGTGAATAAACTTTCACAAAAACCCTCTCAATTTTCTCTCAATTCTCACAGTTTTTCGTTCTCTCTATTCCGAGTATTAATCTCAAAACAGAGCACTCAAAATTCTGATTACTTGTTCTTTTTGTGTGTACTACTACATCACAAGTCCATGTATATATATAGACTCCTTGAGTTGATCCAAGTTGATCTTGGATTGAAAAAACCCACTCAAAGCTTTCTAATATAATATATATACTTCCAGAATCCTAATTCATGTTGGCTTGGGAACTCACACCATTCCCAAATCCTTTTCCATATAAGAGATATATATTCCCTTAATTCCTTTTCCAATTAGACTTTTGTCTAAAAGACCTCATGGGTTTGGACCCCCACAAACCCAACAATCTCCCCCTCCAAATCCATGAGAGGAGGCTTTCACCGTGACTCCGTCACTTGGAGTCCATCCCGACCAACTCCTTGCAAAACTCTAGTTTGTCGCGAGTTACAACCTTTGTCAACATGTCTGAGGGGTTCTCGTCGGTATGAACTTTTTTCACTTTCATCAATTCATTTTCCATCACTTCTCGAAGCCAGTGATAACGAACATCAATGTGTTTGGTACGATTATGATACGTGGCATTCTTGGTCAAGTCAATTGCACTTTGACTGTCACAATAAACCACATACTCATCCTGTGTCAAACCCAACTCTTGGAGAAATCGTTTCAACCATAACATCTCCTTGCCTGCTTCCGTAGCGGCGATGTATTCTGACTCAGTTGTAGATAAGGCAACACACTTCTGCAACTTGGATTGCCATGATACAGCTCCCCCTGCAAAAGTAAATAAATACCCTGAAGTAGACTTCTTTTCTTCAGAACCTGCCATGTCTGCATCTGTAAAACCCTCCAAGACTGGACTCGAACCACCAAACCCCAAACACAAACTGGAAGTAGCTTTCAAGTATCTGAGAATCCACTTAACTGCCTCCCAATGTTCTCTACCAGGATTTGACAAATACCTGCTCACAACGCCAACTGCATGAGCAATATCTGGCCGTGTACAAACCATCGCATACATAAGACTCCCTACAGCAGAGGAGTAGGGAATTGCTGTCATATCATCTCTCCCTTCCTTAGTAGAAGGACACATACGCTTTGTCAACTTAATATGATTGGCCAGTGGTGTGCTAACTGGCTTAGCATCACCCATGTTGAACCTTGCAAGCACTCGTTCAACATACTTCTCTTGTGACAACCACAACCTTTTAGCTTTTCTGTCACGAGCAATCTTCATGCCCAAAATCTGCTTAGCCGGGCCTAAGTCCTTCATATCAAAGGACTTGAATAACTCACCCTTGAGCCTTCGAATCATATTACCATCTTGCCCGACTATCAACATATCATCTACATATAACAACAAAATAACGAAGTTATCATCCGGGAACTTTTTAACATACACACAATGATCTGCAATTGTTCTGCTATAACCTTGATCCATCATGAATGAATCAAATTTTATGTACCACTGCCTTGGGGCTTGTTTCAGGCCGTACAAACTTTTCTTCAACCTGCAAACCAAGTGCTCTTTCCCTTTAACTTCAAATCCCTCTGGCTGCTCCATGTAGATTTCCTCCTTCAAATCACCATGAAGGAATGCAGTTTTCACATCTAGTTGCTCAAGCTCAAGATCCATACTAGCTACTAACCCCAACACTGCTCGAATAGAGGTCATTTTTACAACCGGAGAAAAAATCTCATCGAAATCAATACCTTGCTTTTGAGCAAAACCCTTGACCACCAATCGAGCCTTGTACTTCACTAGTTTTTCACCATCCTCTTTCAGCTTGAACACCCATTTATTCTTCAATGCTTTCCTGCCCTTCGGAAGTGTAGTCAGCTCATAAGTGTGATTCTTGTGCAACGAATCCATCTCATCCCGCATAGCTCTCAGCCAATTGTTCTTCTCTTTATGAGTCTTAACTTCCTGAAAAGTTTCTGGCTCCCCCTCCTCAGCAACTAAAAGATATTCAGACGAAGGATACCTGACTGATGGCACATGTTCTCTGGTAGATCTTCTTAGCTGAGGTTCTTCAATATCAAGTTGAGGGGGTTGCTCCCCCTGCTCAACACTCTCTCAAGTAACTCAGATTTTCTTTTAGAGGAGCTGCTAAAAGAAACTCTATTCTGCTTACCAAATAAACAATAATCACAAGGGTTTAGTACAGTACCTTTAGCAAAAGGAATGAGGGACCTCTTTGCTAACATCTGCAACCCTTTCTCACTTATGTGCCCAAGCCTTTTATGCCACAGATTCGGTGAAGATTCATCTTCAATTGCATTAAACTCGCTAGAACACACTTTCACATGAGTTTTGTATAATGAGCAACAAGCAGTACCTCTAGCGACTACCATAGTACCCTTGGTAAGCTTCCACTTTCCGCTGCCGAAGTGATTCTCATAGCCTTCCTTGTCCAAGGCCATACCCGAAATCAAGTTGAGGCGCAAATCTGGAACATGTCTCACATCCCTCAAAGTAATAGTACAGCCTACATCTGTCTGTATGCAAACATCACCAATTCCAACAATCTTGGACTGATCAGTGTTACCCATCCTCACAAACCCAAAGTCTCCGGCTTTGTACGTGGTGAAGAATTCTTTCTTGGGAGTAGCGTGATACGAAGCACCTGTATCAATAACCCAATCAATCTTCTGATCAACAACATGTAAGCATTCTTCTTCCCCGAACGAAAGAAGCACAACATCCTCAGTAACTGTAGCTGCAGTATTCTTCTCCTCAACTTTTCCTTGTTCACCAGTTTTCTGCTTGGCTAACCAGATCTTGCAATTTCTTTTGAAGTGACCCTCCTTGTTGCAATGAAAACACCTGTATGTAGCACCTTCTCTTGTATTTGACTTGCTCCTATGATTTCTGGAATTTTTGCTTTTACTGCGATTCAAGTTTCCCTTGTGAGATCCCCTGAAGTTACTTCTACCCCTGTTCTCTGCCACAAGTGTTTGTGTCTCAAAATTCAAACCCTGCTCCTTTCGTCTTGTTTCCTCGTTGTGTATGCTGTCCTTGACCATCTGCATGGTTATCTTTCCTTCCGGAGCTGAATTGCTTAGTGACACAACTAAAGTTTCCCAACTGTTAGGCAATGAACTGAGAAGCAACAATGCCTGAATCTCATCCTCAAGATTCAACTTCATGGTAGACAACTGGTTCACCAATCCCTGGAACTCACTCATATGCTCGGATACACTACTACCATCTTTATACTTCAGGTTCACAATCTTTCGAATCACAAAGGTTTTATTCTGAGCATTCTTTTTCTCGTACATGGACTCTAATGTAGTCCACAGTGTATAAGCATCCGTTTCCTGCGAAATATGGTGGAACACACTTTGATCGATCCACTGTCTGATGTGACCGATCGTTTTTCTGTTCATCTTTTTCCAATCAGCCTCGGTCTTGTCCACTGGCTTTTTCCCCTTAAGCTCCAGTGGATCATACAAATCCTTGCAGTAAAGGATGTCTTCCATTCTAGGCTTCCATATCGAAAAATTAGATGATGTCAATTTAATCATGGCGCCACTTGATTCATCCATTTAATTTATCAAAGACCCACCGCGCAAAGAACCTTGCTCTGATACCACTTTGTTGGAAAAACTCCTCCAATTATAACTGTCTTTGAAAAATTAAATAAACCAGAAAATAATATCACAATAATAAATCAAACACAAGACACCAAATTTTACGTGGAAAACCCTCTAAAATTAAGAGGTAAAAACCACAGGTCGAACTCCGAACAATTTCACTATAATCAACTGTGAATACAAATATCCCTTCCAAGTTTTATAACTAAAAACTTGAAATATTAAGAAATTGAAAGAATACAAGAATACCTCAATTAGAGTGAAAACTCAAATTACCTCACCACTAGAACCTTCGAATTAATTAAAGTCTTCAAGCAATTAATTAACCCGAACGGATGATGACAATTTGTGAATAAACTTTCACAAAAACCCTCTCAATTTTCTCTCAATTCTCACAGTTTTTCGTTCTCTCTATTCCGAGTATTAATCTCAAAACAGAGCACTCAAAATTCTGATTACTTGTTCTTTTTGTGTGTACTACTACATCACAAGTCCATGTATATATATAGACTCCTTGAGTTGATCCAAGTTGATCTTGGATTGAAAAAACCCACTCAAAGCTTTCTAATATAATATATATACTTCCAGAATCCTAATTCATGTTGGCTTGGGAACTCACACCATTCCCAAATCCTTTTCCATATAAGAGATATATATTCCCTTAATTCCTTTTTCAATTAGACTTTTGTCTAAAAGACCTCATGGGTTTGGACCCCCACAAACCCAACAGTTTAAACTTTACTTTTTCAGCAAGGCTCTGTAGTCTATTAACAGTAGAGTCCTGTAACTTTCATCAGGTAAGTTATGAATGAATGACATAAAAATTTGAGAAGTGGTTTTGCTCTCACACCTGTCTCCCTCCTCCTATCTTCCCCGAATCTATTTCTGTCTCTCTCTTTCCTCCCTAAAATTCTATCAATATCTTTATATTCTATTTTTTCTCTGCAGATTTAAGTCAGGGCCAAGTGTGGCCTGGCATTATTGCTCATTTTTTGTTTTGATGTGAAAATCATGTGAATTCAGTATGCAGGAGTGAAGAACTTTCACCTTGGTGTGCATTTTTAAGTTTTCATGACCTTAACTTCGTTCGTTAGATACTAAAATTTCTATTCGTAATGAGAATAATTGAACGTGTGAATTGCTTAGTTTTTAGGACCCCTATTTGGATGCTTTCTTTAACAAATCATGGCGAACATGAAGCACCACAACTAGCATGCCCGACATTTTTTCCCAAAAAATTTTAGTACTCCAACTGCATCTACCCTGCATCTCGTGACCTATAATATGAATGTGCAGATGACTGCAAGACGAGGCACTTGTTATCGGAATGTCATGCTTAAAGCAGTGTCTCAGTGATATGGAAGTTCACATTTTCAACTATGGCAAACATTTCATGCCTCTATATCTTGCACACCAATAAAGGTTTTGGAGAACCAATATGCAAACCCTGGGAAGGTTGTTTTTGCGCCATGCGAGGAAAATTCAGTTAGAAACATAGCCTTAGCACTAGTAAAATTGCATTTTCGAATTTTAAATGAAATATTGTGAAACCCCATAACATCAATGATCGGGGTCATGCTTTCTAGTCAAACTGATTAGGATGATTGCGAACTTGATGGATAGGGTCTTGAGAGTTGTTGGATAGTTTAAAGTGTTGGTCAAGTGTAGATACAGCCAAACGGGCCAAACATGTTTATCGCTAATACAATGGACAACAGAGAAAAGAAGAACGGACAGGTGCAAACATCTCATAAAATGAGATTAGATTATGAGAAAATAATTTAGCACTTACATGTATCAACTGCTATAAGTTGGCCACATTATTATACAGGTTTATGAAAGGCTTGAAACTAACCAATATATCTATGTGAGAAAAAATACTGCAGTAACTTTGCAAACTTCTGTCGTGTTGTAGAGAAATGCATAAATATTACTCACCTCTCATCCTTTTGCTTCATCATACTTTTTGTAGCATTCGCAATTGACTCAGCGATCCATTTATTCACTGCAAGAATAATACCATTGACGTAAATATTGTCTAGTTCTGAATATAAATTCAGACTTAAGAGTAAACCTACAACAAATAAGATATGTTATACAAGAGTGTGGAGCTGTGATTTGATGCATCAATCACTGCAACATGCTTTCTTCATATAGTTCATTATAGCTTGCTGGACATAAACCATAAAATCCATATGCATTAACTCTAACCAACCATTTCGTAGTAAGGTAAATACATATAAAACTGATACATCTGGTATCTGTATGCAAAGATTTTTTATATATATTTTTATTAATAACTGATCATTTATTCCCATACAAAAACGTACAAGCACATAATAGTAAATGAAAAAAATATTCTAGAATATCTCTGTTATGATTCAATTCAAAGGCTATGAATACCTGGTATAAGCAAAATAGTTATTGCAATCCCAGAAACAAAAGCAAACTTCACTTGTGTATAAAGCAGATACAGTGCAACTCCAATTTGTAGAGGCAAGCTGACACATTTGCATGAGAATTAGAAATGTATATCAAATATAAATCTTACATATTGATATACTAAGGCTTGTGTTTAAAGGAAAAAAGAAGAAAGAAATTATTCCCAGCATCCCACAATGATATACTCCCTCCGACCCATAAAAAATGTCTGAAGTAATAAAAAAAATTGTCCCCCAAAAGATGTCTACAATACACAATACATAATTCAAATTCAAAATATTGTATTAAGACTAAATTACCCTTTAAAGTATTTAAGTAGGATCCATTACTCTTAGGAAAAGAAAACAGTCTTATTGTGTATGGGGTCCATTGTGGATAAAACTGAAACTTTTATATTTTCGTTCCTCTACTTTGATTTTTCTTAATTTGTGTGAAAATTGTTGAAACACCTCAAGTCAAATCTCGAGTCCAGAACAGACTTTGGGTCAAATCCCAAATATGAATCGAATCAAATTCATCCAAATAAGGCCCTTAAACTACTGGTCCAATAGACTCACCCAAAAGGTAATTTGTTGGTACAAATTTTTCCCATATCTTTCGATGTGGGACTGGAGTGTTACAAACTCCCTACTTAAATTTCTGACAATCGAATCAAATCCATCCAAATAAAGCCTTAAACCACTGGCCCAATAGTATCTTTTTGGGTCATCTTAGCCCACCATAGGCTCACCCAAAAAGTCATGACTTGAAGGTACTATTGTTAGTAATTTAATTTCTTGTATACAGACACATTTTTTTCATATCTTTCGATGTGGGACTGGAGTGTTACAGTTGTACTCAAGTCATCTTTTATGAGACGAATTTTCTGAATTTGGATATTATATTTGCAGAAACAGATGCTAAACAATTTTGAATTAAACTATATTAAAAGTTATAATATCTAAATGCATTGGCTGAAAGTCTTAATATCTGTTCTATAACCACGGTTTCCAGGATGACACTCAATTTGGGGTGGAGGTATATTTTTCCAAATGGGTGAACGCCAAATCATATGTTTACTATGGAATTAATGTTTGAACATACTCAACTAACTATATCCCAAAGCTCACAATCAATCTGTAGAATTAATAAAACTGAACAGGCAGCCACACATCAGACTCAAGTTCTTTGTGAACCAAGACAAACTCAAGTTCACTGTGTGTTCGGTTCTGAAAGACCAGGCATGGTTTGTTTACAAAGAACTAATTTCTTTCAACAAGCATTAGGGTAACAGAGAAACAGTCAAGTAACTTAAAATGCTTCATAAGTTATAATTACTCTTTTATTTATTTTGCCTTTACAAAGAAAAAATGACTGAAGAGTTCTAAGGAATCGTTCTTTCGTGTATGGACTAAGAAGTATATGATGCTAAAAATGACATAGGGCTTGAAATAGACTAATAAGTAAGAGTCTGACCTCCACATATCATGAAAACTGTTGCACAAGTTGACAATTCTATCTGCGTCAACAGACATGAATGTCTGGATTTCACCTTCAGAAAATTTTGATCTTTCTGCTAGGCTAACACAGAGGCACTAGAAGAATGAAGAATGAAGAATGAAAAATCAATTATTATCAATTAATAACAATGCATCAAGTAAACTGAAGACTTATAACATAACATTGATTAGAATGTTTCGCCTACAAAACTGAAACCCAGAACATAGTCTTCAAGTTTTAGCAAACTGAAGGCTTATAACATAACATTGATAAGAATGCTTCAACTACAAAACTGAAAACAAGAACATAGTCTTCAAGTTTCATTTCAAACAGAAAAAGGTTCAGCGAGTAATTGAAAACCAACAATTTTTTAGCTCTATGAAATATACCATGACTGGAATCATCACAAACACAAATAAGCCCATGAAATCATAATATCAATAGGCTTACAGTTCGAAGTCAAAATTCCAGTTAATTAATTGTAGATAAGATCGAATGAGCTATATTCAGCAAATCGAAGTAACCTCAAATACTAAATATTTACCTTTTGAAACATTGTAGCCATAATACTCGATCGTAGCTTTAATTTTAATTTGGAAAGATGAAAAGTAAATTGTGTATCAAGGAAGGATCTGCACCATTGAACTAATACTAGTTAGACATTGCATCTGAAAAGAGTTCATTGTGAGAAGTATATATTATTATATCATGATGGCATACATGGCATAGGATTCACATTTAAGAAAAGAAAAACTACTCAACTACGGAACCTTGGCACTTTTTTTTGACCCACTTCTTTTTGACCAAAATCAGACAAACTCCTTTAACTGTTTTCTTTAGCAAAGAAAACACCCATAGGAGTTTGTTTATAACTCAAATTGAAGCAAACAGATTTAAAAAAAACATGAGATAGCAAAGCATCGACTCTGTCATTCACATCTTCTGTTCCATTTTCTTTTTCTTGTATTAAGTAAACTTGACAACCTAATCACACCGTTGAAGGTGTAACAAGTACATCTTAGATTGAGAATAAATTTATTCCCATCCAAAATTGCAGTAAAAATGTTCTTCTTAAGATTGTGTAAAGAATGCACATGTTAGTCTATTTTTTCTACAGAATCAGTTACAAATATTTTTAACTAAGAAAATTTTGTCCTTAAATGAGAACTCGTGAAGTAAATAATGAAGTACTAAAATAATATAAATAAAATTTGAAATGAGAATTACTTTAAGATAGATGTGAGGCCCAAAGATATGGCGAGAATATAGCCATCAAAATTCTCAGTACCTGCTAGTATTGAGGGGAAAAAGGAAGAAAAAAACAGAAGAAAGAAAACAGCAAAGAAGAATTTTTCAAAATATTCATAACAATAAAAGTTATCTAAGACAACATAATAAGGAAAAAAAATTCAAATACTCCCTCCGTTGCAAAATATAGGAGCAATATTGACTTTTTGAAGTCCCTTTAAGAGATTTTTAAATTCAAAATTGATATTAATTCATTTTTTTTTCGAGAATACAATTATAAAAATTGTATTCTTTCGTAAAAGTACTACTAATTATAAAATTTATTGTTTTAAAAGTTAAATGAAGAACATTAATTGATCTTATATTTGGAACGGAGAGAGTACTATACTGCAATTTCAGTAATAAGAAAAGAAAAGAGAACACAATCAGATGTCTAAACCTTGTTGAAGAAAGCGAATCAGCTTATTAAGAAGCAGCGGCCCGGAAAAACCAATACAATCGTTAAGTATCTGCAGAAAGTTGAGGTTCTCGCTTCAGCATATACCAAATAGTGAAATAATATGACATAAATCTGATGAAAATAGTAAGCTAGCATGAAGTCAACTACAATGCGCAACTTTCAATTCAAATTCTTCATGACAAAAGGCTAGAGAAACTACCCTTCTACCCCTAATATTGCCATAATTCACAGAAGATTGCTGCAGCTGCAATTCCTTAACCCACTTCTTTCTCCTCTCCCCATGTCTTGAAGGAGACACCTCAACCCTCACTAAATACCCAAAGGATTAGTAAGTGTTAAACCTAGACTGTCCAACACAGACTGGGGTCATCTAATCTCTCTCCAAGTGAATCAATAGCCAAACGTCCCATACTAAATCCTTTATTCTCAGTAGCATAAAGTGATATGGGAGCAAAAACAATCTAATCAGGAGTAGTTCTCTTCATAATTGACACTTCTACAGAATGAGAGAGCTAAAACACCAAGACCAGAGAAACTGAGAAACCATATCAACCTAGCTTTGATATGATGAAAAAGTATTATAAGCAAAATAGTCCATACAATTCAATTCAACTCAACCAAAGCCTTGATCCAACTACATTCAGCCGCCTAACAAACTAATCTAACTAGTGAAAAATACAACCCTAGTTTGTTCTATTTCTACCTCACTTACAGTTATCATGTACAATATGCAAAGGTCATAGAGACAATATCCTTTTTAGAAAAGCCATTGCCCAACACCGTTCCAGAATAATCAAGGGTGTTGAGATAGGAAAACTCAGTCATACCCAACTTTTTGCTTTATTTTCAATATGTCCTTTCCATAACCAGGGATCTGCAAGCCTGTCACCTATCAATAGCCAGCCTCATTGACTATAATCTGACCTCTCAACTTTGGCAACCTCAAACCTTTAATCCATTTCTCAAAATTCCCCACCTTCAAACTCTTGCATTCCTATTTCACTAAAAGAAAGTTACCAGCAATATGTTCCTCTCCATCTTGAAACATCTCATCAATTTGTTTAAAGTACCAGTAGTAGTCAAATCATTCCCTCTACTCTCTAGTCAAACCAATGACATAAGATGATTCCTCTACGGTCAAAAAATACTTCTTTTGAACGAGAATCATAAAGAATTGAAGGATCCTTTTTTTATTTGAATCTTAAGAAAAGAAAATGTGAAGAGAAAGGAAAATTTTGTGAATGCTTTGAACAAAGGTTTACTTTTCAACAGCATACTTGGGTAACTTACTTTCCTAGTTTCCTTTCTCCACTCCTTTCCATGATCTGAAAAAAAAATCCTAAAGTACAGGTGAACGATATTTTTGTTTTTCAAGTGAGTTCGGTTGTAGTGTTTTGTCCAAAGAAGATCTTAACAAGTGGCCATGAAAAAAAAGTTATTCAAACGGCTAAAAGAATATGTCAGTGACTAATAAATGGAAAAGTGAACGACAAGCATGCGCCTTTTTTCGTGGTATAATAAGCCAATAATGGCATAATTGTTGTAATTTATCTTTCCTTCGTTGTTCTTGCAAGTAATGATTAGACTCACTATTTCGAAAGCATAATTGCTGTAATTTGTCTTTCTTTCGTTGTTTTTCCATGTAATGATAAGCCTCACTATTTAGGAAGACATACTAAAACTTAACTACAAATGTATAGACAAAATCAACATTCTTATTTCACTTATTTAATTACTTTTTTGGGGTCTAACAAAGTGACAAACAAATATTCTTTGCTTCACATTTCTTTGCAGCCTAGCAATTAGAATCACCACTTTGGCAAAATGATTATTAAATTATATTAGTATGGCTGCATTTTTTATTTTATTCTTTTGTATTGCCTTCTTTTAATTCCTCTCTTTTGCAATACAGGAATAGGAAAGTTTTATGGCTCACAAAAAGTTTTACCTTTAGCATACCTAGACGCATATATGGCCATCCATATGCACAACAGATTGCTCTAAACAGTGAAGGATGAGAGTGATCATGCTTTTGCTGCTTTTTCCAACAGCTTAGCAGCATATCATGGCATGACAAAGGATCCATATCAAAGGGTAGCTGAAGCAGATCTTCAAAGTCAAGTTGCTTCCTTGCTCCACATTCAATTACAGAAGATATAGCTTTAAATGTCATACAATGCCAAAAGGTGTGAGCAGTTCCCTTTGACAACAAAGTAAAACAAAAAAATATCGATATTAGTTTACGTTATTGAAGAAATAGAGAAAAAAAAACAGAAAGAGTAGATTAAAGAGTTGGATAGGTGATGTCAAAAAATAAATAAATGAACCTCTCACAAAGGAACAAAATTTTAGCAAAAGTACATACAGGATTCAGATGATGACCCTTTTCAATGTCCATCTTGCATGAAAGAAGTGAATCCTCAGCCGAACTACCATTATTTGAAAGATATAGTGTAAAAGACGATCAACAGAAGGGGAAATATAAGAACCTAGTTTTACAACAACAAAAATGTAATGAATGAATTCAATGAATGGACCAATAAGTCAGCTACGTGATAAATATGGTGTCAATGTGGTAGCAATGTGAACTTATCCAAACTCCATTACTTAGTGGTACTATTTACATGGTCAGTCTCACAGTCCTGTTAAACACCACCAAAATTACTTCTACCTAAGTCTATGCAACTCATCACTGGCTCCAAAATTGTCTCACCTTTCTTTTTCTCCACAGAGAAGTACGTAGATCAAAAGAGTCCTTCCAACCTTCTTTAGGAACATATCAATTTTTTCTGGTTTTTTGACAAATTTTCCACAATTCTCTCTTATACAGCATCTAAATTAAGTAAATTACGTATAAACAAGAGTGATAAAGTAAGAAGCATTCTCAGGCCTCTTCTAGATAAGCTGAACTGACCAATTTGATGAACTTAAGCAAAACTATGCTGTGAAACTTGGTATCCTCCTCCCTATCCCCAAAAGACGATCAAAAGTCAAAGGCATTCCCAAGTAATGACGACCTCTATGAACAACGCTAAGAAAAGCTGCTGAGTCCACTTCTCATCGTTGTAACTAAGATCATGAATAGAGCAATTAAATACTTCCTATATTCTATGCATCAGAACCTAACATTACTCAAAGAATATGGTTTCATGTTTGTCTAAAGAGCAAGTAAAAACCATAACAGATTTATATGTTCCTTAAATTCATTTTGGCTGTACTAGAAATTTCCTCTCATTTGCTCTTCATTCTTTTCATTATAGTAGGATTTGTTATCCTTCTGATCTTTCAATTTGCTCTGTCTTAATGCATAGTCCAGATTACAACATCCAATATTAACTCCAGTTCAGGTCTTATGTTGAGTAATCTTCAGAATATTTTTTTCATCAACATGGAGCTATATTGTATTGAAAAATATTATGAAAGTTCAACGAACTTTATGAAGAAATAATTAAAGGAGAAAATAATTCATTGTGTCAGTACAACTGTGCATAACTTAATTTTTCATCTGGATAGGAAGGGTTTAAGAAATTGGCTGCAGAAATAATCCTACCTGCTTTCGAGAGACGCCCACTTTATTCTGATAAAGATAATTAAGACCCCAAACATGATATCCACCAAAACGAATAAGCTCTCTTTAAGACATATTAAAGCCTGCCACAACAAAATTGTAGCGAAATAAAATGCAGTAAACAGTTCAAAAAACAACTGAGGAAACTGGAAATCCATTCCATAAAGTATTAATCAAGTTCTTCACACAGATTTTGTTATGCAAATTTAGTTGATACTTAGAAATTTTCTTCAAAAACTCTAGAAATTTTTCAACAATCACAAACTTCACCATTATAGATTTCCTTGCAACTAGCACGCCTTAAGCTATAATTCTTGCATCTTAGTATAATTCAATTTACAAAACTTACAGTGATCAAAAGAAATCCTCAATAACAAAAATCTGGTATCCAAATATAAAAGAAAAACAAATTTATTTTAATTTCTTCAGCTAAATTATTTATGTACTACCAAATATAAAATCTTAATCCAGCAAAAATAAACCTTCAAACAGTACTCTGAAAGTACATAATTCATACTTTCAGCAAACAGTTCATATTTCAAACCTTATACATCGGGAAGATCTTCAGTTTTTCTACTTCTCTGACTATACAATACCTCAAATTTTTATATGTGTCATGTTGATTCTCTTTTGATTAATGTAGGCTTGGTTGTGTATGCACATGCACCAGCAAGAAATTACGGACTAACTGGGATGTCAGCAGATTCCATCACAAGTTTACAACTTCAAAATAATTCCATCCATTTATCAAAATACAATGAACTATTTTTATGTTTAATGGTCATATGTACCAGAATATCAAAATAGATAACCAAAGACATGTAGCATTCCCAAACAGTATACCATACATACCATGCAGTTTAATGCATCCACGTGATTGAGTAAGGCTTTGAAGAGCCATGGTTTTTTTCAATTGCAAAATTCAAGATGGCAACCCAATATAACTGATATGATATAGTACATTTTAGGCATCAGATAATGACAAGTGAAATAACTCAATCCTGAATGCCAAAAAAATATTGGCACATAAGATCAAGCAAGTGGGCTTCAAAATTGGTCTAGCGTGAAATTGTTCTTAATGAGTGTCAAACATGCTACTCATCAACATTCAGGTATCCATAAAGATACTAGGTTGGAGGGTATCCAACATATTAGCATGTTGAAAAGAAAATCCCATTGATACCATTATAGGAAATGCAGTGTTTGTCCGTAGTTCTCCCAACTATTGTTAGAACAAATCCCACTCACAGCATACTTATTCAAAGCCACTTAAAGCGAGATGTGTTTGTATGAAACACTGGTTTATAAACAAACGAAAGAGTGAAATTCGGCATTCAGGCATGTTACATCCAATATGCACAAGAACACTTTTACTTAACCAATAAAATATATATTACACAGCATGAGATATTTGGCTTCAATTAAATGGAAAAACTGTACCTCCGAAGAAGAAAAGGTTGTTTGCAAATGAGGAATTCCAAAGAATGGCTTCATGATCCACCAAATGCACAGAATCCAATCAGAGAAGACAATAAACCAGTAGTCACACTTTGAGACAAGTAGAACCGTAAACTTCAAATTGTAGCGCAAGAGACAACAGGAGTGTATGATCAGAATAAAAATAAATAAATAAAGAAAAGATAATTTTCAAAATATTGTTAGGCTGTAAGCAACTTCTAAAAACTTACCCAGACTAAGAGCTGAGAGAATCTAAGTAGCCACTCGTGATATACAACAGGGTATCCACTCAGTGTAGTCGTCAAAAGTAAAACCATGTCAAAGCATGCCATGAGTGCCCCAAGGGCTGGAAGAACATGCAAGGGAACCACCTTCGCCAGGTATAGCTATGTATTGATAAAATATTGGTAAATGGACATTTCTCAACATAAAATATCACACATACAAAGTCTCCGTGCTACTCTTCTCAAAGACATTTATGTAGATATTATGCAGAAAAATTAGAACTATTCAACAAAATATTAATCAGTCAGTGTGAAGTAGGCGGGAATGCAACTATTCATCTTTAAATTATTTTTCCAACCTTCTGTCAAAAACCAAAATATTGTGGATTTGGATGAAAATTTTGAGTAGAAAAAAAAGAGGCTAAATTATCAATTCTACAAGTTAAGTCCTACTTATAGTTCCTCTGGTTGAATAGAAACCACACAAGCATCTTAGCAATGAACTAATTACCTACCCTCCTACTTCCTTTTGCATTCCTTTTTGTAATTCCAAGTGCAGCAACAACGACGGTTGAAACAATATTAATTCCAAAACCAAGAATCGTAGATATCGTTAAGGGAATATTTTTTTAACAGTTAGTTGTACTACTTTCGTATTATGACATTAACCACACTATAAATAAAGGATATATGTCATCAAAACACTTGGAGACTCCATTTCCATCCCATACCTGAACGTCAAAAACAGAGTAACAAATTTATTAGTATCAAAGTAAAATTACTCTAGCAAGTAACTACCTAGTATCAGAACAATGATAAACAAATTATAGAGCCGAACAAGGTGTTCTGGTATCTTCTGTTTGGTTGATGAGAAACTGTAGTAAAGATTTTAAACTTAATTTCTTCGCTACTTTGGTTTGTATCAATGTATAAACCCAAACAGCTATATAATTTGGAGACTCACTTTATGGTTAATGTTCAATTGCTTGTGTTTCGAGAAAGTGAAGGCAAACGATAACAAATATTATGTGTTCATTGTATATCGAGTTTAGAGACTGAATTGAGTTTGAGCGGTAAATTTAGTGAATGCACACAAGGCCAGAATCTTCACGTTTTACTTTTACCTTCTCCGACAATTTATCAACCAAACAATAGGTATAAAGTATGTTTAGTTTCCGAGAGAAAATTGAGGAAACGTGTGAAGAAGATAATGGCAACTCAAATGTACAGTGATTAGTGAATATTTAGCAACAAAAGGTTAGGTTTTAAAATATTAGTAATTGAAATCAAACCAGGAAAAAATCAGAATGAATGGAGAAATTCAACAAAATTGAGACGCAGAATAATAGTAAAATTTAAATTAGATAAATAATTTCAACAGAAAATTTTTAGCTAAGATCAAGTAAACACGTACGTATGGAGAACTAGGGCAAATTATCTTCACAAACTCCATTGTTCTCGTCTCCCGTCTTACGCGGCAATAATAGCAAACTTTGGCAACAAGAAAGAAGAGAGAGAGTGAGAGTGGGAGTGAGTTTTAGCTGAACGGAGTGAAGTAGCGTAGTAATACTGTTTGATATGATTGAAGGCAGTGGGTACATATTAAAGATTCTCGTGGGCCCCGCAAAAAAATTGGTGGGAGAATACGTAAAGATTCGATTGTTCGGGTATATGCGGTACACGTGGCAAAGTGTATTAGTGCGAACTGCGAAGGCAGTAGTAGAGTGTGGGTAAGGGAAGGCAGTAGTAGAGTGTGGGTAAGGAAACGTACCTTACTAGGGTTGGTTTCGAGTTGGCTGAGGAGGAGAGAAATTCACAAAGAGTATGGTCTTGATTGATTGATTGAAGAGGGGAGAAGAACAGGTAAGCGATTGCTCAAGTAACACGTGGCAGAACTCCTAGGATCCAGGAACCCTACTAGAGTATCAAGAATCCAGAGAGCCTTCTTGAGTGTCTTCAGTTCAGAGAGAATCCAAAAAGTCCACCCCCTTCTATTGAAGTGGAAGGGGGTATTTATAGAGTTTTCTGGAAAATAGTCACGTGCCTGGCACATGTGTGGGTCTTGTGCCTGACACATGTCTGGGTCTTGTGCCTGGCATGTGACTTCAGAAGAAATTCCAGAGATACCCTTAATTACTTGAGTAATGCCTAAATTGCCCTGTCCTTCTAGCCACCAATCCAATCCCTCAATCAATTCCCAAAATGAGCAACCTCCACGAGCCTTCTGCCTCGGGACACGTGAAGGCTTCTCCTCGTTTCTTTAGATCACATGTAAACCCTAATTTATACTTAGGCTCACATTTGCCCCCTGCACGTGAGTCACGCCTTCGAAGTGACGATCGTGCAAAAATACTTGTTAACTTTGAATCCTGTTCCAAATTTCTGAATAATACGCCGAGCTCGATGTTGCAAATCTCAAAAATCAAAATCTTATGAGAAGAAAATCCTAAGGGAGCTCTACCAAGATATACTGAAAATCATTTATCAAATTTGTTTCCAAATCCTGCTAAATTAAATCTGAAAACTTGGCAAACAGGGGATTAGTTGCAACAGTTAATAATATATATCGATTACTCAGAAATATGGAAATAAAGATGCATTATAAATATATTTAATACAGATTAAACAAACCTACTAATATAACGTAGCATGTTATCTGGAAATAAAATATATATATATATAAATAAATAAAGATGCATGGTCAGTATTTATTTATTTATTATTATTATATATATATATATTTTTCAATCATGATCCATAGGTTTTTCAGTACTACATTACTCATAATTAAATAATAAGTATATGCATCATTTATTATTAATAATTTTTTCCAAGAGCAAATAATTATATATATATATATTTAACAATCCGAACCAGATAAGAAGTTTGGGAAAACAAACTTCCTGACAAAAAATTAGAGTTCTAAAACAAAACAATTTTTTGTACAGATTGATTCATATAGAGTCCCAAGTTTATTAGGATACATGCTTTGTGTTTGTGTATATATAGAAAAGAAAGGCTGAGTTTCTTCTTCATAATTGATAAAGTAATACAATATCAGTAGTATTGTATTGGAGAACTATTCCAGAAAGAAAAACGATTGACACAATTCTACGCAAATGTAAGGAAGAAATTACTACAGACACGTGAGTTTCCATTATCAATTTCTCATAATTGATCCACCCGGTCAATCAATTAAATCACAATAGTGATGATGATGATGAACTGCAACGTGATTTATTTCATATTATATATATACATATGTATCCACGAGAGGGACACTGTTACATGCGAATAAATGTATATATATATCTTATAATCATTGCAGGTTACTTGCGAATATACATATATATTATAATCTTTGCAGGTTTCATTCTTTTATATATATATATATATATATATATATATATATATATATATATATATATATATATATATATATATATATATATATATATATAATATGAAAAGACATGACGTTGACCATCATGGATGGGTGCACCCTAGTAGGGTGCCAAATCCCAAGGTGGCTGAACCTCAGCATAACGAATCTCCATGTGGTCGAATCCTGAGGTGACCCTAGAGGATTTTCCGTCCTTTGCTAATTATTTTGTTTCCTCTTCTTTTCAGGTGTTCTTAATATCTCATCTTTCGGGATAAGTCTTCTTATTCGAGCTAAACTTTTTTTCTCGTCGGACATTGTCAAGGGGAGATTGTTTTTCAAAGCGACCTCATTTGTTCGGGATTCACCATTTCTCTTTTACCATGGTAAGCGTTTAATTTCGAATGCTTTCATCACCTTTTCCTTGTTTCATAGAATTCTCATGTCAAATCCCCCTCGTTGTAGGCTAATTCTGACGAACGTTCTGCGGACCCAAAACCGCTAAGGAAATCCCCTTCATAAGCGAGTGGGGAAAAGCTCCTTTTTTTGGGTCTTTTGACGTTTTCTGGGAACAAACGAAGAAATATGATCGTGCAGCTTTTCCTTCACCTGACAAAGGGGGTTTATTTCTATATGCAGCTGCTGGTGAAAGTGCAGACAGCTTTCCCTGCTCTACTCAGATTCTCCGCATGTGCATTGAAAAACAGGAATACCTTTTCAGCCCCGTTCGTTTCCTGTCCGACTCATCTAGTCGCCTTCCGGGATGGCAACATTGGACCGATGATATCCTTGGGAATTCCGATTATGTAAAAATACTGGACAAAGCCGGGATTTTGCGTTGTATTCAGCTATGTAGGGATCTTCGTATCCAACAGGACTATGACGCCCTTACCTTACTGATTTCACGCTGGTGTTCTTCTACATGTACATTTGTCACTGCTTGGGGGGAGTTCACTCCTACTTTAGAGGATGTCTATGCCATTTACCAGTAATTATTTCTTCTGTTTTGTACATTCATCTTTATTTTTCGTGGATTATGTAATCATTCTGAACTATATCTTGTAGCCTTCGTGCTGATGCTTCAGCCTCTTGCGGTCCATCCAGCCTATCTCCTAGGGATGTCGAATGTGTTGCGTACTTGACAGAAGCCTTCAAGCAGGCTTCCAATTACACCACGAGGTTTCAAGGTAATATAATCCTTTCAGACTTCGAGACCCCTACCCATCCGGAGACTTCCTGGCTATCTTGGGTACGCTATTTCTTTCGGGATTACAAGCCTGGCCATTGGAATAGTTCTGTTTACAGGGAGTCCGTCCTCACTTTTCATGAGGAACATTGTCCTTTTCCTTTGGCTGCTTATCTGGTTATGTGGTTATCTCACTTTATCTTCCCCGGCTCACCCATAGACGGTGTCTCGACCCGTATGTTTAGCTTAGCGGCTTTGTTATCTCGGGGTTTGGAGATCCCTCTTGCTCCTCTCTTCTTAGGGACCTTATATCGTCGCTTGGATGAAACTGTCCTTGCCATGAGAGAATCTGTCGGAAGGTACCCCTTCTCAGTTTCCCTCTTTCTTTCTTTCTTTCTTTTTTCGTATCATTAATGTTTCTTTCATTTATTCAGGTACGACGTGAGCTGCTTTGTTCTATGTTCCTTTCTTCAGATCTTCCTCTTTGAGCATTTTTGGAGCCATTCAACTTCTGGGCACTTTTCTCAGAAGAAAAGGAAATTTTCGCACCCTTTCTCATCGGCCAACATTGTTCCCCGCAACGCTCGCTAGATTGATCATAGAATTACTTCAGATTTACGGCTTTATATTGATGATTTTTCCTGTTTTACACCATTGTTCCAGAGGATGGTTTTCGGCCTCACTTCTACAGGAGGGAATTTCGTTCTTTTTCGAATGTTAAGGAATTGACTGGATCTTCACTTTCTTGGTTCATATTCCTCCGAGCTACGGAACTTCCATATTTTGTTGAGGATGATGGGTTTGGCACTATACTTTACTCTCCTCATAGAGTCATGAGGCAATTTGGATTTGACCAAAATCGACCTTTCTGCCGCTCTTGCCAGAGGGATTACGAGGGTGCTCTCCTCAATTTTGTCCCCACATCCTCCTCATTTGGATGGGAGTTTCCAAAACCTTCTAATGCTTCTCGTGACCCTCTTCATTTCGTCATACCAGATGATTCCCGGCAAGGGCGATATACTACTTATGAACGCAACTACTGGCTCATCAACCTTAAAAAGTGGCAGGATAATACTATGATTTGTTCGCTGCCAGTTTCTCCTCCCGAACATCTTCAATGGACCAGAATGTTATGTTCTCCTAGATCTAATACTCGTTCAGAGCGTTGGCCAACTAGTAGTCGACTCTTTGAGCGTAAGGCTTTAATCTCTGAGTCTCTTCTTCCTCCGTTCGCAGACCCAGATGTTTCTCCTGCACAGGTCCCTACTATTTTTTTAAATCTTCCACCACGGGCTTCATCTCGGATACCTCCTCCAGCTCCTCCCCAGGGATCTTCCGTTGCCGAGGAAATGAGAGTTACTCGCTCTAAAACGAGAGCATCAGATATTACCAACTCTGAGGTGATGCCCCCTACAGCTTCTACTGTGGTCCCTGCTAGCCGTTCTATCATTAAGCTTCGCTTAAAGCCATTAGCAAAGCGCCCTCTTGATGGTGCTAGTCCTAGTGCGTCGGCAGCCAAGGATCCGGTCAAAAGACAACACAAACTTTTGGTAAACTTTGTAGCATTTTCATTTATGTCTCTCAACCATTCATATAGCTATTTTCGTGTTTCCCCATGTCACTATTTCCTCATTTTTTTTATTTTTTTATTTTAGATTGCCGAGGCTAATGAAGAGGATGACGATGCTCCTGTTTTATTTCCTACGGGTGCTGTAAATAAGACGATTATGGCTTCCACTACTTGTGAGCCTCCTCGACCTATCACTGTTGCTATCGAGTCTTCTTCACCGCAGGATGATCGTGTTAGTCTTGATGCTGAAGACTCTTTATCTGATGTGAGCTCAGGTAATGTTGTGGGTGGTACAACTCTCTCTTCACGTGCTCTTCCAGCCTCTCCTCATGACAGTCTCAAGGATACCGGTGAGGCTTTTATTTTCTCGAGGGGGAATCCTTATGAGACTATTGCTGATGTTCATCCTCCCCAGAAGGATTCTGCCGAGTTGGTGATTTCTCGGGAGGCTATTGTTGATAGCACTTTGGGTGGGTTGATTGACATTCCACCGTCTGTGGCCTCTCCCAACTATTTGAACATTGACTATCTTGTGAGTATCTATCTTTGGGTTAATATATCATCTTCTTCTTGAATTTTCTTTCTTTCTCCCAAATATATTATGTTTTATTATCTTATTTTCAGAGCGAGAAGATGAAAGATCTGCCTTTGCCTGCTGATGCGCTTGCTTTATTTGATACTCTTCATCCAGATGTTGACTCCTTGCCATATAGTGATCTCGGTTATCCTCCGAGTTATCTTCCGGATGACCAATGCTTCGAGAATTCATCAGCAGCACAGCAACCCCCTGCTCCTCCATCCTTTGTTTCGACTGTTTCTATGATGGCCTCTAAAGTAGCTTCTGCCAGAGCTTCCTTCAATCCAAGTGGAGACCTTGTTTCTTGGAGGGGTTTTCAGATATCTTCTTCCAGCCAGGAAGTTCTCGATCGTCTCATAGCTCGGTTTCCTCAAATACTTGACCGTCTGACTATCCGCATGGCCGCCGTCCAGACTTTCTTTTTGGATCGACTTGCGAGCCTTATCCTTGAGTTGCACAGTCTTTCTTTCCATTCTTTGCGAGCTGAAGACTTGGATAGATTTAGCAGTGAGCTTAATGACTTCTCCACCGTTGGCTTTGACATGTCTCCCTTTCGTGATCGGTTGAATCTTCTTAGTTCCACTTTTCAGATTGTTGCACTACGGTCAGAGGTTACTATGTATCAGCTCGAGAATAACTCTTTTTCGGAACAAATCTCAGATCTTGAGAACACCGCAAACGAACTGGAGACCCGACTTCAGGGTTTAAAGTCAAATATCCAAGCTTTACAGAAGTTAAAAACCGCCAATGTGAAGGTTCGAGATGCTGCTATTGCTAAATTAGAGGCCCTGGCTTTGCCCCCTCTTCAGTTTGATATGGCATGGCCTTTAGATCATGGCTTTCTGTAGTTTTTTTCTTTTTCATTCCTGTAAAAAAAAACTCATTTACATATATTTCCTTTATCAGAACATATATTTCCTTTATCAGAATATAGTTTCTTTGGCCTTATTAATTGCCTTCAAGTTGAATTTATATTTATTTTTTTTTCGCAAACCAACACTTGAATCCATACTTAAAAAAATCAACAAAAATAATAATTATTCAAGTATAAGTGAAAGTTTGACATTTTATTGATAATCATGTTGCTTTTAACGAAAAGCATAACGTTTCAGAAAATAAATCTTGCTTTTGTCGGAGAAAGCATAACGTTTGTCACTTTTAGAGATAAAGTGTAACCTTCTTGGGTGTGAGGACTTAAACTCAGGTGCCTCAATTACTTTTAAAGTTAAAAGTATAACTTTTCTGTGATGACTATCTCATGTATAATATTTTTTTACCCATTTCAGGTTCAATGGGCCCGAGATAGCATCTGATCCCACACGAGATATTTTGCAATATCCGCTTTCGGAGATCTCTCGCACCCTATACGGGCCTTCCCATTTGGGAAAAAATTTGGTGGTTGGTGTTCCCCTCATGACTTGATTCGCTGTCTTGAGCACCAAGTCCCCCACCAGAATTTGTCGGGGTACCACTGCAGTATTGTATTGTTGTCGCAGTTTTTCATGGTACCGTTCTAATTTTTCTTTAGCCTTGTCTCGAAAGTCAGTTAAGGCTTCTAGAGCGGCTGGTCGGTTCTCTTCCTCGACTAAGCTTCGGAGTCTCATCCTTGCCGAATGGATTTCTATTTCTGCGGGCAAGATAGCTTCTTCACCATATACTAAAGCGTATGGGGTTTCACCCGTAGGCTTTCTTTTTGAAGTTCGATAGGCCCATAACGCTATTGGTAACTGTTCTGCCCATGTCTTCGGATGATCGTCCAGGGTTTTCGAGAGAATCTTGATCAGAGTTTTGTTTGTGGCCTCTGCTTGTCCGTTGCCTTTCGGGTAGTAATGTGATGATTTGTAATGCTTCACTCTGTATCTATCTATCAGACTCTTGACGTCCCTATTGATGAAGGGAGTTCCATTATCTGATAAAATGACATTCGGGATCCCGAAACGACAAATAATATGCTCTTTGATGAAATTTGCCACTGCTGGTCCCGTAGCCCTCTTTAAAGGTATTGCTTCTACCCACTTTGCGTACATCTCAGTGGCGGTCAAGATCCAGATGTTTCCCCTTGAATTGGGATGAATAGGACCTATAAGATCCATTCCCCACGTATGAAAGGGCCATGGTGTTGCTAAGGTCCGTAAATCCACGGCGGGAGCATGAATCAAGTTCCCATGAATTTGGCAAACGTGACATTTCTTGGAAAACTCTAAGCAATCCCCTTCCATTCTAGGCCAGTAGTAACCATGATCAATCAACTGTTTATACAACTTGGCTCCTCCTTGGTGTTCATCTTTATGCATTTGGTAGACTAAATCTTTGGCCTCTCCTAATTCCAAACACCGCAAGGGCTTGCCATTGAACCCTCTTCTAAACAACTCTCCATTTTGCAAGAAGAAACGTTGTGCTTTCTTCTTTATTGTGACTGCATCCTTCTTTTCTGCAGGAAGACTACCACTTTGTAAAAATTCCATATATGGGATTCGCCAATCCGCTATATCATCAATGAAGGCGCATTCCTCCTCCCCAGGGTATTCTTGGCATGAAAGACATTGCCGTTGGAGTGCATCTGCTTCTTTCTTCATTTCGAGCCAATAATACCCTTGTCGCTGCAACCTTCGATACAAGCCGATATCTGCCCTTCCGCAGTTTTCTTCGTGTACCTGATATAAAACCTTATTTGCTTCATCCCTTCCCAAGCATCTTGTCAATATACCATCTACTTCTTTATAGTATAATACTCCTTTAATGATGCGGTATTTCTGAAGCTGTACCGGTGATATATTCCCTTCCTTTGTTTGTAATTGATGAGAGATGACATGTCTCCAATCATCCGTCAGATCTTTGGGGAATAACTCCAGCACCGTGGTTGGGAGAGTTCTTTTGATTATCTTGACATCCAAGTCCTCTCCTTTGACATGTACTCTAGATGCTACTGTGGCTAATGCATCAGGTTGTCTATTTTGTATTCTTGGCACATACTCAATCACCACTTTCTTGAAGGCTTCCATCACTTTTTGTGCCATAGTTCGGTATGGTGCCAAGGTAGGTTCCTTCATTGCAAATTGACCTCTTACTTGCTGCACTATCAGATTTGAGTCCCCTTTTACTTTGAGACACTTGGCTCCCAATTCTCTAGCTGCCAGTAATCCCAATATGAACGCCTCATATTCTGCTTCATTGTTCGTGCAAGGAAAATCCAGCTTGTATGACAGGGCCACTTCCTTTCCTTCCTTGGTAGTTAACACCACACCTGCTCCTCCTTTCCCTTCTGCGGACGACCCGTCGAAGGCCAAGTTCCACCACTCTGAGTCTTCATCCACCACGTCAATTGTTTCTACTTCTCCCCCTGGAAGATCCTCAGAGGGGGGTTCGTATTCTCCATTTGGAAACTGAGCGAGCAGGTCTGCCAATGCCTGACATCTGATTGCCTTCGGTGTTACACACTTGATATCATATTCTGAAAGGATCATCATCCATCTTGCAGGTCTTCCTACCAACGCTGGCTTGGTCAGCAAGTATTTGATTGGGTCAGTTCTTGTTGCAAGCTTCACTTCGTGTGCCAAAAAATAATGGCGCATTTTCTGTGCGACGAACACCAGTGCCAGGCAATGTCTCTCTAACTGTGAATACCTGGTTTCGGGTCCCCTGATCATTCGGCTAATGTAGTATACAGGTTTTTCTTCCCCATCTACCTCTTGTATGATCAATCCTCCTACAGACTTTGCAGTAGAAGTGATATACAACTGCAATGGTATCCCTCTCTGTGGTACTACCATTGTTTTCGCCGAGGCTAAAATTTCCTTTACTTTCTTGAAGGCTTGTTGCTGATCCTGCCCCCAGTCCCATTCTGTCTTTCCCTTTAGCAACTTTCCAAAAGGTTCCGTGACTTCTGCCAATGCTGGCATGAATCTTCTCATGTAAGAAATTTTCCCTAGAAAGTTCTTCAACTATTTTTGCGTTTTTGGTGGGGGCATATCTGTGATAGCCTTTGACTTGTTTGGGTCTACCTCTAGACCTCTGTTATGCACCAAGAAGCCCAAAAATTTTCCAGCTGTCATCCCAAAGGCGCACTTTTTTGGATTCATCTTTAACTTGTACATGCGACAACGTTCAAACACCTTTTTTAAATCCTCTATGTGAGTTGTCTCCTTTTTAGACTTCACCACTATGTCATCCACATAGTCCTCCACAGTGTCATGAATCATGTCGTGAAAGATGGCGTGCATTGCCCTTTGGTAAGTTGCTCCCGCATTCTTTAACCCGAATGGCATTACTACATAGTAAAAGTTTCCAAACGGGGTACGAAAGGCTGTCATCTCTGCATCTTCTATGGACATTTTTATTTGATTGTAGCCTACAAACCCATCCATGAATGACATCATCTCATGATTGGCTGTTGCATCCACCAAAGTGTCTATATTGGGTAGCGGATACATGTCCTTTGGGCATGCCTTGTTCAAGTCTCTAAAATCTACGCATATTCGCAACTGCCCATTGGATTTTTTTACTGGTACAATGCTGGATAACCATATTGGATGTTGAATTGGCTTGATGAATCCTACTTCCAACAACTTCTTGATCTCTTCCTTTATTTGTGTTTCGACCTCTGGTGCATAGGTGCGTGGCGCTTGCTTCACTGGTTTAGCTCCTGGGCTTAGGTTCAAATTATGCTCTACCAACTCCTTGTCGATCCCGGGCATCTCGTTATAGTTCCAAGCAAATACATCCACATACTCTCGCAGTAGCTTTATCAGCTCCTCCTTCTGGTTGGGGTCCAGCTCCTTGTTAATGTAAGTCGGCTTTGGCGTTCTTTCTCCCGTTGCCAGATCGACTTCCTCCATTTCATTCTGCTGAGGTTTTGGTCGGTCCTCAAAGCATTCCGGAGCTGGTTCCACCTTCTGCTGCACGATTTCTTCCTTTTCATTGCTACAGGAGTGGGGGACACCTCCTGAGCCCTCAGGTTTGGGTGTACCTTCGTGCTCCTCCCCCTTGCACCGTCACAGGCGGAACACTAGCTTTCCATCAGGTTTGACAATTTTTTCCCACTTTGTCTTCTTTTCTTCTTTTCTTTTATTTACTTTGTCAGTTTCTGATTGGGCTGTCCGTTTGGCGTTGATTATATTTCGGGCATCCTCCGAGTCTGCTGCCCGCTTCCTTTGGTCTTTTTCTTCTTCCTCTACATCTACTACTATAGGCTTCTTATTTTTGGGACATTCACCTTGTTCTAAGGTTGGCTTCGTTTCCTTTTGCGCAGGCACAAACTTGTCATTCTTCACCTCCTCCCAGGTTGCTAGCTTTAGAGAATCAGGCTTGGCAATATGATTTTCTCCTTCTTCAGCGACATCGTCGAAGAAAGCTGCTTCGGTGATATGTGCTTCCTCTGGCCCAAAAGGGCTTCTTGTTGCTGGTACCTTAACCTCATTGCCTTTCCAAATTGCCTTCATGCACTGGTGAAAAACTGATGGCACCACCCCATAGTCATTTTGCCAAGCTTTTCCTAGCAACACATGATATGCTGCGTCAACCTCTGCTACATGGAACATCACGGGTCCCCGGATCTTCCCCACTTGCATATCCACCTTGATGTATCCGAGGGTTCTCGTGCTTTGATTGGCGAACCCCGTGATGTTTGTCTTTTCCTTAACAATCTTCTTTTCTGACAAACCCAACCGTTTAAAGACGGAGTATGGCATGATATTTACAGACGCTCCATTATCAATGAACGCCCTCCGCACTTCTATGCCATTAATTGTTGCTGTCACATATAACGGTCTATTATGTGGGTATCTCACCCCTCTATCAGCCTTAGAGAAAGTGATCTTGTTCTCTTCCTCCTCCACTGTCTTCACAAACCCTTTGCTAATTGCCATGCAAGTCTCCTGTGTTTCTGCAGCTTTGATGATTGCCTTAGTCGCTTCTATCCTTACTTCCTTAATCAATCCGATCTGATCGAAAAACTTCCTGAACTTAGTTCCGTTCATCAACGCGGTGACTTGCAGACCAGGATTAGAATCGTCCTCCATCACTTCTGTGCCCTCCATCATCTCCACTTCTCTTTCTTCTAGTGATTTACTATGAGTAATGGTATTGCATGTTTCTTTCCCCTTGTGGTTAGGCAGTGGCTTGTCCAGAACGTTGTCTCCTCCTTCCAGTTCGATTTCTCCTGCCGCCAACTTCTCATGGTAAATCCTCCGCAGACTGTAACAATCAATAGTGGAATGTCCGGCGTATTGGTGGTATACACAAAAGTCTGGTCTCCTCTTCACTTCTTCTGTTACAACAAACCTGGGCCTTGGAGGTTTAACAACTCCATGTTCTACCCATTGCTCATACAAATCCCTGAATGCCTTCTCACTGCACGTAATAGCTCCTGGGATCGGTAACCTCGAAAACTTGTCTCCTGGCCTCCCTCGATTCCTTTCATTATTTCCACTCTTTTCCCTCTTGACCCCTTGTGGCTTTTGCTGAGAGTCTGCTAAAGCCACGGTAGCAGTCCTTTTGCCTTTCCACGTAACAGTCGCATGGCTTGCAGGCAAAGTCATAATTCCTCCCAAGTCTTGTGCAAATGATGAGAGCGTTGCAAAGGAATCACATGCTTTAATGACCAAGTGGGGTTTAAAGGCATCTAGGGCACCATTGTTGCATATGCTTACTAGATTCCTCTCCTCAATCGGCTCCACACATTTTTGCGCCTGAGCCCTGAATCTGTCTACGTAATCTGACAACTCTTCATTTGGCTTTTGTTTGAATCGCATTAATTCCACGATGGTCACCTGTTTCTGCACATAGAAAAATTTCTTAAAAAATTGTAACTTCAAATCGTCCCAATCTTGGACTGACCATTTCTCTAGATTGTAGTACCAACTGAAGGCACTATCTGTTAACGTTTTATTGAACTCACGGAGCAAGAGGTTGTGGTTGATCACTTCATCATAACCCATCCACGGAGACATCGACTCTACAAACCTGGCTATATGTTCTCTTGCATTCCCTTTCTCTCCATTGTACTTCGGAAACTGTGGAGGGTGCTCAATATACCCTGCTGGGTAAGGCTGTCTCCGTATATACGTCGGGTATGGTGGAGTGAAGTCCAATTCTGAGGGTCTGGTTGTCAGTCTTCGGAGTTGGTTGATTACGTCAAGCATATCATCCTTCGTCACATACTGGCTTGTTGTATGGACTCTTTGAGGGGTTGTGATGTATTGCTGCATTGGCGGTGTATGTGGTAAGGAGATCGACCGGTGTACACTTGCATCATTTAAAGCTTGCATTGGTTGTGTTTGTTGGCTCGTTTGTTGGGCATGGCTCGGGATAGTCGGTACCTGCACTTGTGAAAACACTGGGAATGTAGTGGGAATGATGATTGATTGAGGCTGGTTTGTTTCCACTCTGGGTTGTGGTACATCACCACTGTTTTGGGGATCCAAAGGTATGATTGGAATCTGATAACTCTCTGTTCCTGGTGGCGCCTTTTGATTCTCCTTATTATTATCCCCTCCTATTCGTTCTTCCTGCGAACTTCCTGGAAACATAGCTTTGAAGGTTGGAATCTGCATCAACTGCTGGCGGAAATTCCCCATCTCTTCTTGTTGCCTCTGCATTTCTGTCATCATGGCCATCATCATCCCTTGTCCTTCTCGTGCCTCCTTTAACGCCTTGAGCATTTCCAACTGCACAACATTTGTGGTTGCTTGTTCTCCACTTGCTTCCTCACCTTGTCTTCCTGTGCCTATCTGTCTGACATTGGTTTGTTGTGGATCAGCCATATGTGGTGATGTTGAACTTCCTTCAGAAGCGTCTTCTAAGATGGGCTGATCGAGATCCAGATTCGTGCCTTGGAAAGCTTGATTTGCTTGATTCGGAACCGGATCCGGCGAAGTAATGCTAGTTGTCGGTGAAACTTTTCCTGTAGTTCTCCCGCTTCGTGTTGTGGGCATACCCTTCACGAATTCTGCACCTCCCCAGCAGAGTCGCCAAAGAAATGTGGGTAAGGAAACGTACCTTACTAGGGTTAGGGTTTCGAGTTGGCTGAGGAGGAGAGAAATTCACAAAGAGTATGGTCTTGATTGATTGATTGAAGAGGGGAGAAGAACAGGTAAGCGATTGCTCAAGTAACACGTGACAGAACTCCTAGGATCCAGGAACCCTACTAGAGTATCAAGAATCCAGAGAGCCTTCTTGAGTGTCTTCAGTTCAGAGAGAATCCAAAAGTCCACCCCCTTCTATTGAAGTGGAAGGGGGTATTTATAGAGTTTTCTGGAAAATAGTCACGTGCCTGGCACATGTGTGGGTCTTGTGCCTGACACATGTCTGGGTCTTGTGCCTGGCATGTGACTTCAGAAGAAATTTCAGAGATACCCTTAATTACTTGAGTAATGCCTAAATTGCCCTGTCCTTCTAGCCACCAATCCAATCCCTCAATCAATTCCCAAAATGAGCAACCTCCACGAGCCTTCTGCCTCGGAACACGTGAAGACTTCTCCTCGTTTCTTTAAATCACATGTAAAGCCTAATTTATACTTAGGCTCACATAGAGCATACAACCAAATATCCACTTCTCCTGGCAAAAGGCCAAAGGCAAAAGGCAAAAGGCAAAAAGACAACAACACTCGTGCATAAAGATTAAAGAATACTGCAAAAAGTGAATTTTGTAAATGTTCCATACATTTTCTGTACTTCTGTTTACTTTTTCCCTTTTCCTTTTTCGTTAATTATTTACTTTTTATCCTCTCTTTTTTCTTTTTTAAATGAATAACCTTCGAGGTTTCAAGTTTTAATCTTAAATATGTTTTAAATAATTTAACATTAAATATTTTATATCATACCTAATTATAAAAATCTACCCAATCTATGACATTTTATAAGATTAAAAATTTAAGATAATCATTTAAAATTTTAAAAGAATATCTTCAATTTTGTTTTTAAAATGCTCGTAAAATTATCCCAAAGTATTACACTTGTTATACAATAGGAGTTCTATTGTAAAATTTACAAGTATAAAGAATTCGTTTGTGATCTATGTTTAATTTTAGAAATAATAAACTATTAATTAAATAGTAATGATATGATAATAAATTTAATGAATTAGATAATTTTATGTTATTATTAATAAATCTTATCAAACTCCTTTGTGAAATTTAAAATATATATATATAAATAAAAATAGGGAACCGGTATTTCCACATAAAAATTTGATATTTTCAAATGATCTCTCTCGCATGAATAGTGAGTGGGTCACAACTCCATGTGAGAGAGACTCATGTGAAAATATTATTTTTGGGGAACATTATTTTCACATGTATTTTTGATATTTCCACATAATTACTTATGACATGAAGGTAGAATCCAATATATGCTAATGTGAGAGAGAATCATGTGAAAATATCAAAAATACATATAAAAATATCTATTTCCATCATTTTAACATGTAAAAATATTAAATTCTTAAAAATATTTAACTATCATATTATTACTATTAAAATAAATACTTATTATACTTAAAAATAAAAATTTAGGTTTTAAATTAATAATTTTATAAATAAAATTCTATATAAAAGGGAGGGTGCATATGATTTTGAATTCTAATATCAAATCATTAGGCGTAACGTAACGCTCCAAACAAATAAATAAATAAAATCAATAATGAATTCTACAATTGAAATTTATGTAGTAATAACGTTCGACAATTGACATTTCCTTCTAATATTCTTCTTCTTTTTTTCTAACTCCTCTGTCGCTCCCCCATGCCATCTCTTCTGCTTCTTCGTCTTTCTTCTCCTTTATTCTAAGCCTAACTTACATGTTCATATGTCTATGGCATTCTCATTATCATTACATATCCATGCCATGATTAAAGAACGGCAAGTAATATAAATCATTCATGTATTTGGTTATTTGTACAATTAGCATTTCAACTAAAATTGTGGTCAACAATACGAAGACTGATTAATCTGCATCATCGGAAGTATAGTCGGGTTCTGGAGGTTTTGCCGGTAGTTTTACCAAACCCCTGGTACTCCTTGAGCGGAGCCTTTGCACTCCACGAAGAGCATTAGCTGCAAACCTTGATGCTAACATGGTTGTGCGAAACCTGGCTGTTGAAGTGCTCCTAATCAATGAAGCTTCTTCTTCTGCCTCTTCTCCACTTTCTTCTTGATTGAACTCTTCATTCCGGCGAAATTCTATAATTTTCCTCCTAGAATACCGGCGCCATGCTGCTTGGATAAAGCTAGCAGCCCAAGTCCTCCACTGCTGCGAATAAAAACGGAAAGTGTGTTGAACCTGTCTGCTGTGAAGTTTCCTGAACTGTGAGGTAATGAACTTCATCTCATCTGCTATTAAGGCAAATGCCTCCACTTCTGTCAAACTCTTCACAGTTCGAGTAGACGGCGGTAAGTTTGAACCAGACTTGGGATCCAAGGCCCATGTTAAGAGCTCCTCCCCACAAAAATCCCCTTCTTTCAAGAAACCTCGGTTGAAAAAACCACTTCTCCCACCATCTGTGGTTACACTCTCTAGGCGACCACGAATAATGAATAACATCTCATTAACTGGGTCACCTTCTCGGACTATATAAGTATTCTGTGTGTACAAACTTGGTTTCAGTCTCTCACAAATGGCATCAAGTAAACGTTCAGTCCATGTTTTCAAACAGAGGAACCTTCAAATGCAGTAATACTAGATTTTGTAAATGACATAAAAAAAGGACAATGGGCAGAATTTCAGTAATCTTCTTACCATATTTAGTCACTATACATATAACATAATGTTATTACAAAATGGATGAAAGATTGAAAGATCAGGGATATTAATCCTTACCCTTCTCACCAAGTTCAAACAGAGATGGCGCTTAATATCCCTCCTCAAATCTTTTGGTAGACTCCCCACTATGCTCTCTTCATCAACTCCTCTTGTTTCTAGCCACTTGTATTGATCATAACGCCGAACTCTTTCCCTGAGCTCCTGTGGAAGTACTCTATGATGCATCCACTGCTCTGAGTCACGCCGTTTGATTCTCATCTCCTCAAGTCTAACCGTAAGAGACTGAAGATACGTCTGTACTCATCACAAGTTAAAGAACTATAAAATGTCAAACACTGATATAGGAAATAGCTTGAAGTTTAATAAGGAACCTACCTCAAATACTAAGAAAATCAATAATAACAAGTGATATGCCCATCTTCCCCATATTATTAAATCTGAAGACTAGAAACATCTGATGCATAAGCTCATACAAACACCTGCACTCCTACATTGTCCATGTAACAGTGTAATATGAGAAATAATTGTATCTTCCAATAAACTCTTCTAGGCCATCAATGGAGCTCCCATGTTAATCTCACCAATGGCAGGTCACTAAGATACCATCGTTTACATTTCATCTCATCTCAATGTCCTCTATATAGACTTCTATAGTAAAAACTGCAGTTAACTGAAGGTTTATAGGTATACTTCACAGATATCTGCATTCACTGAAACTATAACTGAACTTATGCAACAATCAAGGAACAATAGAGGCCAGAAATTCAGTTTCAGGAATATAAAAGTTGCTGAAGACAATATTGCATGTTAAATTGGCTAGCACTGTAGAGGAATCCATCATAGGGTTGGCATCATTTCATAAGATAATCACGACCTCAAATACTAATTTGAGAAATCGATTCTTCAACCCAAGCTATATCATTATATATTTAGTAAAACAAATTTCCATACATACCATATATGAAGCCCTCGGAAGTATAAGTCATACCCATACCTGCATGTTACCAATCAGAAGAGCAAAGAGAATGAGCCCGAAAATGGCCACTAATATGGAGAAGATGATCTCTGAAGCAAAGGTACTGGTTTCAAGCCCCTGACCAAGAGTGCTGAAAATATGAAAAAACAAACCAATTAAACTAATGAGGATGTGGGAACTTACATATGAAAAGCACATTATCTTTTATGTTGTACTGACATGCACGGGAGGGGAGATACAAGAGCTAAAAACAGAATACAAGCTGCCCGATCAACTAAGAGGACTCTACGCCAAGTTCTCTGACAACTAATTTGCTGAAGAATCATATTTAGCTCTGAATTGATTTTAGAGGAAAGGCAAGTTTTTTAGCAAGCTGTATGCAATAACATTTGAGTTAGTCTCTGTAAAGGCATCTAAATCAGTAGATCAACTCATCGCAATCAGTTATTTTAGAAGAATTATATAACCTTTGAGTTAATAAACGGAGCCCGTGTGAGGTGATAGGCATCATTAATTTTCTACTAGTATTAAAAATATTTAAGAAATGTAACTGGTGAGAGAAGATAGAAGAGAAATAAGGGGACAAGAAGTAGGAGAGAGAAGTTAAGGAGTAGAATTTTATTTTATCCTAAGCTGTGATAATACTACACCAAAATAACTGTCATCTCCTCCTCCCGCTTTATGATATAGATTTTTTGCAGGCTCGTACTTATCTTACATCAATAACTCAGGTTTCACCCCTTTTTGCACTTAAGCTGAGTTGGTTTATCGGCTTCAGTTAGTTTGACAATCCTGGAACTGTGAGTGGTCAGAGGCTATCAACAAAAAAGTACATAAAGTCCATGAAAAAGGACTTTGAATTAAGTTCCCAAGTGATATATTTATGTTCTTCAAATGTAAAGGAAATAAAAGGCGAAGAAACATCTACCCAGAGTCCCAGACTGGAATGACCAAAATTATGCATGGGAAAAAAAGAAGTAAAAGAAATCTTCTCATAGGAAAAAAATGGAATAAAAGAAGCTTACCTCAAGTTCTGTAGGCCAAACCACAAACAGAATAAGTACTTGGGGACAAAATCCTCAGATTCTGAGATACCAGATGATATAGCACGTGCATAGATCCCATAGTCAAATGGTGGATTACCATCACTTGCAGAGCAATTTTTTTCAAGCCAAGTCCGACTGATATTTTTCCATTCTGTGTATTCTTTTGTTACCTCTTGTCCACAATACAGAAAGTGTCTATTACACTTCTGGCTATCAATACAAGCTTTCTCCCAACAAGTATCTTTGCGTTCCACAGCTAAATATACCACAAAGCACCAACTACCTGTGACATTATAAATAAAAGGACTCAACAATTTCTCCAAGTGGGTCACAAACCGTTGGCAAAAATAATAATTTACAACTAACACTTCCCTTAGATTGATTTTGACGTAACATGCGGAGTACACTAGATAACTGTCTAGCAGCAATAGATTAATAATGTGTTTACTATCATGTCATTGCCACTCTGATAGATGCCTCGTTCCCCCTTGAGAGAGAGAGAGAGAAGTGTGATCTTCAATGGCGTCTTTCTACTGCAGTAACCTAGTTCCACTAGTACCACAAAATAGGGGTTCATTCAACACAAATTGGTAGAAAGACAACCAAAGCAATTTAATGCACTCATAGTCTAACTGCCAACCAACTGGAAAACTAGAAGCAGTAGTAAAATCATCATGAGTTGAAGTGGGTGACAACTGGTGAGATTTGAGGATGGGGTCAAGAAAAGGTTTAGAAATATAGATTCAGATGGGACAGAAGGGATAAGAGTATGTCAAAAACACACACAAAGATTTTACTCATAAATAAACAAGGATTAAAATGTCTTATACAGAAAACCTACAACTTTCTTACCAAGTAAAATAAGTAGCATAAATAAGGATTTACAATGTTTTATATAGAGAACCCATGACTTTACAACCAAGTAAAAAACCTAATTTAAAATAAGGAAATAACTAATAATAACTATCTACTACCTTAAAAATATTCTAGAATATTCTACTTAAGCTAATCTAAATATAATTACATTAATAATTCAACAGTTACCTCTAAACAGTAATACAAATTTTAATAATTAACTTCTTAATTTTCTTCTTCCGTTCCACATCAAGAGATAGTACGCACTTGACTCACACTCTCGCCTTCGAGAAAATAAAAATTAAATAGGAGATACATAAGGTGTATCGCCGTTGATTTAACCAACTCTGGCTGCTCTGTGAATGGATTAATTTTCAAGTACAATGCTAACTTTTTGCTATCTTGTTATTTGAGTATTATTAATTTTATTCCTATATATGAGTGCACAAATGTGTGTTTTTTTGTTCACAGAAGATAGTTATTCTCGTATTAATTCAAAAAAAAATCAGTCTCTGTCATGGGGGACGAGGAAGTTGGAGTGTCTGGCTAGCAGATGATCTCGGAGTATGCCTCTTCTATTTTATGCCTCTTCTGTTTGTTGATAAGGATAAGGACTTAAAGCACCATGTGGATGGCCTTTGTTTGCCATTTTCAATAAAACTGTTTTGCAGCAGTAGGCAAGTTCGCTGCAGATGAAATTCAATCAGGCAAGTCCGCCATAACGTGGCCAATACCCAAACACCGCCAAAATGATCACATTTGGATTGGAACATCATTTCATCCTACAAGTGCTTTGAAAAACTTAAGAAGCTCTAACCCTCTTTTCACTCCCTAACCTGTTTGCAGCAGACTTTCAGGGATCTTAACCTGCTGTGAAGCTCAGAAGAATTGATTAGGCACCTCTTTAAACAATTCAGTCGTTTTCACCACCATAAAGGCCAGTGAACACCATTTTCTGAATTTAGATGTTTGTCCTAGTACTTAGCATATACCTAATGTCAAAACCATGGCATATGGTCTACTTACAAAGGGTATGAATAAAGAAGATCAAAGGGTTTGATATTCAAGCAAAAAAAGTTAAAGCATCAATATTAGAGCCCCAAAAACAGACTGAATTCTAAACTATTAACATGCTAATACCCAATCAGACAAGCTACTTACATGACTAGCAAGCACAAACCACAACAAATAGTATGCGGCACCAGCCCAAGCAGACTCGGCAAACACACCAACGGTCTTTTTCTGCTCAGAAATTAGTGGTACAAACCGCCAAAACCTAGGAATCCACTGAAGCAGGACAAGGATCAATAAAGCCTTTTTTGTAGCCAATACATCTGAATCACTTGTTTTCTGAAGAACCCTCCACACAACAATCTGCAGAAAATAAGAAGTTAGAAGACACAAAGCCTACAGGAAAACATATACTTCAGAAAGGGGTATCTTACGAGCAACCAGACAATAAAATATAACATTTTCAATACATAAACTCGTACACATTCAGATATCATTTCTAGAAAACCAATTATAAGTATGAATCAAATTAAATGAGTAAGCTTGCTAATGTTACATCCTCGACATCATTTTGCAAGACTATGCCTTGTGGTTCCCTACTTTCTTTAGTCAAGTTGATAGAAATAATGAATTGTGCCATCCATATGAGGGGTTAATTGACTTTTTAGTCACTGTACTATGGGTTGATTTTCATTGTGGTTACCGAACTTTTTTTTGTTACAAACGCATTATTATACTCGAAAAAACTTACAAAATGGTTATTACATATGATTCTATTCAAAAAAATGACGGAATTCGTTACGGTGCTATGCACGTGAGGCTTAAATGCTGATGTGTAAATTAATTTTGCCATGTGTATCATCATGTGCAGAGCACATGACACTTGATAATAAAAAAACTCATCATGAGCGGATCACATGACACTTAAGTTTTTCTTCGTACCACTCTTTCTTTGTGAGAAAAAAATGGACAGAGGAGCTATGTATTCTTCAGTTAAGTACAGTGAGCACAAGATACAAACCACCATGATTAGACAACCACTACCACCCTTCATCTCCTGCTTTTCCATCAATATCTCTGTTCGCCTCCACCACTACCGTAGATCAAAATATTGAGCTTCACTTCCTCTCTTCGTGTCCGTAACGGCTTTACTTCTTGTGATCGCTAGTCAATTTCATCCCTACTCTTCATCGTAGCTAATCCTCTGTCAATCGGCTCACAATTAGTCGGTGTTTAGCGGTTCAACTTCAATCAGATTCGAACGCCATCTCTATCTCTCTCTTTATGCCCTAACTTCGCAGGTGAACTATATATCTTGATAATAACAAATAAAGGCTATGATTGAATTTCCTTATATAAATGCGAAATTGTTAGTTAGGGTTTACAAGATTTTGCAATTTCCTACTGAATGTTATATACTTGAACCAAATTAGGGTTCATTTCATTTTGGAGTAGTATTTATTGACTAATTGAAACCTAATTATACTGTTTGACCTATGATTTGCCTTAATTGATTGTGTCTGGCTTATTTTCTTATACATGTTTCTGCTTTTGCCTTGGTATGGTATGGGAGAAATAAGTTGCCTGACATGAATGCCAGTTGGCCGAGAGTGGTGCGGATATCGGTCACCAACGCTGATGCAATTGACTCATCCAGCGACGAAGAGAAGACACTGTTTAAGCGGCAAAAAATCAGGAAATTCATTAACGAGATCACGATAGAGTCATGTTAACGGTAACGCAAGCCTTAATAGCGGCTAGCTGAGCAGATCGGTTGCAGCGAAGAACAATAACCCAAAAAAGTTTGCCAGAAAGAATGAATCACCGGTAAATAGATTGAAACTGAGCTCAAGAAAGAAGTTTCGCGGCGTACGTCAACTGCCACGAAATGGTTTGGGGATGAACTGATGATTATTAAAGTTCCTTTTATGTCTATTAATTAATAATTTAATATATTAAAGTATTTTAAATACAAACATATACGGTACAGATACGGTACATACATTTAAAATATAAATTTGATTTTCTACTTTAATATATATATAGTATATTTGGAAATTTCTCACCGGATACACGTAAGATCTCATATGCCACGTCATCAATACCTTTCAGTCGTTAGTCTACTCAGCACTTCCGATCATTTTGCTAGACGGAATCATAAATAATGACCATTTTGTAAGGTTTTTCGAGTATAGTAATGTGTTTGTAACAAAAAAAAGTTTCGGTAACCACAATGAAAATAAACCCCCCAGTACAGTGACCAAAAAGTCAATTAACCCTCCATATGAGGCTATAAATTTGATAGGATGATTCTGGCTTACTGATCCAACTTAGCTTTTGGCATATTGTCGTGGAAGATGTACTGAATCTAAAGATGTGCTCAGCAAATCATGGAATCTACAGTTTTCAGAGGTACTACAAAAACAAGAATATCACAAGGTTCCCTCTCTCTCAATTCTATCATCCACCCCTTCCACTTTCTCTTCATCTCTCTCATACACACATGTTCATATATGCACATGCATATTTCATATCTCATGTGCATGCAAACTCAAATCTATGTATGCATGTGTACGCATAATCATTTTGAAGCAAATGGAAATGTCAAACCTGAGGTAGAGGTAGCACAGAAAGAAGATCAACAATGAAATAACGATGTAAATATCTGCTTGCAATTTGTGCAGGATCTATCACAAGTTCACCTCGTCCAAAAACCCGAGATGATGGTGCAATATAAGCTGTACGAAATTGGAGTGCCATGCGCAAAAGGTAGAAAGAGTCGATTATGGTCCGCACCGTTACAATAAAATGTGCTAAACTTCTATCAATATGAAGGCACATTTCATCAGCCTTGAATACTGGAAGGTAAAAAAACAAAGGATCCCAATATACTGCAATAATACAAGAGAATATGAAAAGTTTATTCCAAAATAGGAGAAACTTGTCTTGAGGATCAAATATCTTTTCCCTAGACACTTTGAGATCTTCTGGAAAAACTGCTCGAGTGACTCCAGATCTTAGTGATCGACTGAAAGTCATTAGTCCTTCTGATCTTCTTTTCATTCCCAACCTAAATGACACTGATGGGTTATTCTTTGAGAGACCGGCGTTAGTCAGTCCCTCTAAACTAAATCCATGTCTTTTCATTCCACCTGTATCCGACTTAAATGATGATCTAGAATCCAAGTCTTCCAACCTATAAAAAAGCATGGGACAACATATACCGAAATGAGATGTCAATCTTACATCATAATGACAAGTCAACTCATCAACGACTTTTATCCAAGCTAATAGTGTAGGTTGAAAATAAATCCCATATGTAAGGGTAAAAGTAGGGTGGGGGGAAACCACTAAAAATATTATTTTAAAAAAAACAAAAAACAACAACAACAATATGCAACATGTTAAGAAAGTCATTATCCAAGGTTGTCAATAATTGGACAAAGATAAGGGGAAAAAGAAGAGAAAAGAATGTTTCCAAATTACATAGCATTCATCTTCAGTCTTTACATTAATATCACTAAAAACAATACATTATCTCCAGATCTCATATTGTAAAGATACAGCTATTATCCAAACAATAATATTTTCGTGGGTTTGAGAAGTCCATTCTGTTGTCACATTCTGCTTTTATTGCCATTTAGCTATGATGTTTTTCAAGCAAACTTGGGAATAAGCAACACCACCACACTGAATAATCTCATGTCTAAGTCAATGCCAAAACTGCAAGTCGCTCAAACTATGAAACATCTCATAACAATCAAAGCTGCAGCAGCTGTTAGCATTAGTTAAAAGTTCAAACTTCAATCAAGTTTTGATGTCTACGATTTAATTTTGGTAGTCCAGTATTTAGGGTCTCAGAGCAGATACTGAACTTAATTACTCTTACGTACGTCAAAGCAAAATTTATGTATTTATTTATTATTTTTTGAGGGGGTGCTTCAACCCAACAAAAGTTTGCCTTCCAAGAAAAACTGATAACAATTTAAGCATACAACTCATCGTTAAAAAACCTAGGAAACTATATCCTCAACAGTGTCATTCTCCTAGGCAAAAGAAATACTCCCTCCATCCTAAGATAAAAGTCCTTATTACTATTTTAGGTAGTTCTAAATTAAATGTCTACTTACCTTAAATAATTTATTTTTTACAATACTTTGACCATAATACCCTTAGTATTAATTGTCATATTTCTGTTATTTATGCATATTTATAGAGCATCACTAATTATGTGCAAAAAACTATGCAATTAAATGAAAATTTAAATATGGACAATTTTGTCATTTTATCCTCTTTCTTAATATGCGCAAAAAGTCAACCAGGACTTTATCTAGGGATGGAAGGAGTATTAAACTATTCCACATCTTTAACTTTTCCTGAAAATTTGAGAAAAACAATAAATATGATACATGATATATGCAAAAAATGTAAAACTGATTGTACAAATAACCCATTATATTCATTCTATTTTTGGGACATATTTCAGCAAAGAAGTATAATAAGTGTTTCAGATGAGACCAATTGAAAGGTTAAAGAAAAAATATTTACATATACACCAACATGAGAAAGAAAAAAAAACATATGAATGGTGTTCCAATAAACATACACTTTAGGTTGTAAGTTCTTTTTGTTTATACTAAAAAAATCCACCCGACAAATTCATAAGACAAACATATTTGATTGCCACATGGTAAAGAAAGCAGGGTACTGGAGCTCAATGAACAAAAAGTTACAAATTTGTAAGCATATTTTTAGTAAAAGAGTCGGTGATGCATTTTCATGATCAATGTAACATCTCTTAAATAACACTGCAACCCTTTAACACATAAGAAAAGAATATCGGGACAGACTTCTATGCACTAACCAAAAAAAGGAAGAACAAAAAAAATCTGTAGTAGATATGGTAGAATATACTGTCCATTTTATACCTTACAAATTTCTCTCCTTGCCTGCCATACTTGTAACCACAATCAAACATTTTGTATAGCTAGCTAGATGCATGGGAGAAAATGATATTAACGTCAGTATTCAAGGGATAATCCAAGTGGAATTTTTGATACTTCAACTGGAAAGGGAACCATCTAATGTATCAAAGGAAACCACCCTGCATCCACAAACACATCACATACAGTAAGCAAAATTATGATACATTAACAAAGCACTCCTCTCTATTCAGGATCTAGAATCTTAAATATGCATGTGATCCCATCTTCTGTAGTTAGCATTTATTAAAAGAAAAGAAACCATATTCATTCAATTTCGTAAATGGCCTTCATGATTGACATAATATAAATCATAGCTTATGCACAGATTGTCATTGAATAAAATCGAAATGAGAATGCTTAAATAAATTGAAAGAGATATCTGCTTACGGTAAAATTCTGCTTCAAGCTTGTATCTCCAGAAAAATCATCTGAAAAGAAGCAATTACGGAAACCTAGGGCTTGCATTTGGAAATAGAGAGAGAGAGAGAGAGAGGGAGGTGGTGCCTATCTGGGTAGGGAATGCGCGGGCTAGTAGGGAGAGTGCCGCGAAAATTAAGGTTTGGAAGGAAGTAAGCGAATTTCAACATTCTGTAGGTTTGATTTGGACCGAGGCAACTTGTGAGAGAGATAAACAAGGAATTTTTGAAATAAGCTGTTGGAACAAAGCAAATAGAGGGTTTAGCCGCCACACACCTGTTAATCTGTTATATAGTATAACCCTGTCTTCACAAAAAATACTTACAAGTTTGTTAAATGAAGAAAGTTATTGTTTCTCTGATGATGAACTCTAGAAAGAAAAATACTCGTCCTGTTTCAAAAAATTAATTCCGTTTCAAACTATATAATTAATATTAACTTTTTAAAATTAATTGTCATATTTTTAAATTAAATATTTATAAGAATTAAGTTACTTTTAGACAATACAATTAGATATGAAAAGTATAAATAATATAAATATTCCTATTATTTAGAAGGAAAAAAATAAAAAAAAAATGGTAAATGAATCACATCAATTTTAGACTTGAAAATATTTCAAATTGACTTTAACAAAATCAAACTTGATTCTGTATATTTTGAACTAAGGGAGTATAATATTAATATAAGTTTTTTAAAGTCAAATATTCTCAAATTTAAAATTTATTTGAATAAAATTAATTTTTATAAGTATAATTATGAATATTATAAAATAATTAAAAGGTGTTATTAATTATGAGATGTATTATATTCAAAATTGTAATGAATTTGTAAATATCTTAAATTGATTTTTAGAGAAACAGTTTTATTATATTTGAAAGGGAGGAAGTATTATATTGTTATGATATTCCTCCTTTTAAATTGGACCGACTTTCGGGAGTTTCAAAATATAAACCTACCTTCTTATTTTAAAAACAAGTTTTCTTCTTCTTCTTTTTTGAATGTATATAGATAGTGCATAATTAATAAATGTGATTATTTTTATAGGATTCCCAAACATTATGTGCATGAGTTTTAAAGTGAAAATAATTATTTTGAAAATATTTCGTATCGGAGTGGATTGGGAGTCAAATTTGCCTCGTGAAATGTTCTTTTTAATACTATTGCTTTTAAAAATATATTCAATACTAAATCTGAATGTCTTTTTAAAAAAGTATTATGAAACTGCAAAATTTTCAAACAATTGTACCGTTGAGGAGGTTTTACTAATATCATAATACTACTGGTGTACCTGCATAGTATTTATTTGGCCCAGTCCAAAGTTCGATCGGAAAGTTTAAACTATTTAAACTCAATTCGAGATCGTACTTGACTCAGTAGCTAAACGATTCTCAATCAAACAATATTACATATTCAATAAATTTTATAAATTAAATCTAAACAATTAGTCGACTCAACTGATTCAATTTATTTACATCATCCCTGGCTGTATTGAGCGTTATTATTGAACTTTGTTATTCTTCTTACAAAATCTTCTTGAAGTCCAGATTCTCATTTCTTTATATAATCTTGCCTTATTAACAGTTTACCGGAAAGTCTTCATTGAGTCATCATCTTCTCTCTTTAATAAAATGAATTCGTAACCAAGAAAAGGATTCAATTTTTTTGTAAAAAAACAAGAGATAATAAAGAAAAGTTCTTATCCAAATAATGAATACACAACACACTTGTCTGGCAATAGTTTGTGGGGACAAAAACAAATTAACAATCAACAAACAACTAAATGCTCAACCATTAGAAGAAGATCCGCCCAAATCCAGATCCTACCCAGATCGATATGAGCACAGCCACTATAGGCCCAACCAGAAGAGATCCACGGTGGGCCAGCAGAGCAGGAGGGGCGGCGGAGTCGGTGGAGGAATGCTTGGCACGAGAAGCGGGAGGAGGAGGGATAGGATGAACTAGAACAGAAACTTTCATTCCATTGAAGCAGCCACCGGTGCCGCAAATGAAGTAGTATCTCTTGGCCTTGTCGAGGAGAATAAAGTCTTTTCCGCTACTCCAGTTGCCCGTAGCCCCTTCAATGGTACAGTTATCGTACCCAGTTTGGTTCACTTCAAACACATTATACTGAGTCTTCTGGTACCTAAATGCTGCATCGCCATTATCATCAGTTATTATATACTACTTATAAACACATCAAGCATAATAAGTAATTAGAGAGAGAGTATGAGTGAATGTGTATACGTACAGATGAGATCGCCGACGAGGAAGGTGTGGTTGTTGGCCCAGAGGGTGTAGTTCACGCCGAGATTCCATCCGCGGTTGGCTCCGACGATGTGGTCGGTGGCGGACACGGCGGCGATAAGGAGTAAGAAGGAGAAGAAAGGGACAGTACCAAGGAGCTGGGTAGGTGCTGCTGCTGCTGCTGCTGCTGAGTTGGCCATGTGGTGATGCTTTGTTGGGTATCACTTTTTCTTTTTGACTATACTATCACTTGAACTAGATGTGTGGTATGTATTATATACTAGTAATACCTTTAATGGTAGTAGCATGGACTATTGAGTAGTAACAGGAACATAGATAACGGATCCAATAAAGTTCCAACTCTAATGCTAATACTGCTAATGTTACAGCTCGGTCTGTCATTACATAAGTTTCACAATCCAAACTCACCCCATTTGATTTGATCATGACCACAAAAATAAGAAGACACTGACCACTTTTTTTTTTTTTAATTGAAAATGTATCCGCTACTCTCCCTTAAAAGGTAAAAGGAAGCTGCTCTACGACACCATCTTGTCTGATCATTGGGCTTAATCCAAAATTCAATATAAAATGCTGGAAACTTTCCAAAATTTAAAGAGGCGTTTGCTTCACTAAAAATATACAATTACTAGTTTACAACAGCTAAAATTTATTTGGCAACAGATGTGCAAGCCTGCTGCGAATGCTCATACTAAAGGTTTGAAGGTCCAAGGCAAGAAGAATTAGTTACATAATCCATGAGCTGCTAGCTAGCATTACGTGTCATCTTTCTAAATATACTCCCCTTTTGTCAACCACTAAATTAGAATCAAGCACCACAGGCCACCACACCTCAAGCATCCCACTTGGATAGTTGGATTCCTGAGAACTGTTTCACGATCAACTTCTAGATATTGACTACCAGCTTGCTGCAGGTAGGTAAATTTTGACATTTCTTTGCTCTTTGCTCTGCAATCGGAGCTTAAATCACACTTGTTGTCTTCTTTCATGACTGCTTACTCACTCTGATTTTACCATGACCTTTGTCTCCGTGGGTAGGTTTCTTGACGTGTCTCATACTTTTCATCTGCCTTTGTCCTACTCCTTGGTGACTACCGTCCCGTCTTTGTACCTGTATGAGCTTTTTGAGTTTGGGATCCTCTCTCATTCCATTAGATATCATTTCAGCATAAAACTCCCTAGCTTTACTTAAAACTTCACACCTTGCCAACCCTTCTATCAATACAATGTAATGTGTAGAATCGGGTACTACCTCATACTGCTTCATTTCCGCCCAAATCTTTAATGCATATTCAGGCTGCTCCGCTTTGAAGAACCTACCAAGAATTGAAAGGAAGGTCACCCTGCTTGGACCAAGACCAGCTTTCTTCATATGGTTAAGAACTTCCAAAGTTCCTTTCAAACTTGCACCCTCAAGAAATGCGTGATATGTTTCAATAGTTGGGCTTACATTCTCCCCAATCATTGTAGCCAGTACAGTTCTTGCCTCCTCCAGCTTTGCTGCTTCACACAGGGGACATATCATAGAGTTGTAAGTGGCAGAATCAGGTCGCATTCCCAGCTCCTTCATCTTGTCAACAATTTTGAGAGCTTCCTTTAAACAATTCTCATGAGTTAATACATATACTAAAGAGTTATAGACCTCAAGCCCTGGAACCCAACCCCTTTTCTTCATTTCATCATACAGTCTGAGTGAGTCAAAGAGATTCCCTACCTTTGAGAAGCAAGAAATCATGCAAGTATAAGAGGTTTCATTGGGCAAAATACAGCACTTGGACATTTCTCTCCAAATTCTCTTAGCTTCAAATAAATCAAGAGATATATTGCACCAACCATTGAGAATTATGTTGAAGCCTTCAGCCTCCAATGGAAAAAGCTTCTTGTTCAAAAGCATAAACTCTTCAGCCTCTTCAATATTCCCAATTTTACATAGGGCATTCAAAAGTGTATAAAATGCTTCCAGATCAGGAGACGTACTGAATTTTTCCATTATCTGAAATGTTTCTATGGCCTTGCCAGGATCATTTGCAGCTGCATATCTATGAACAAAAAAATTATGAAAATGATGAAAAGAAACATTTATTGTACAATTCTACCATAAAACTAAACTATAGGACCGCAATGAACCTAAATGAGTATTTCATTTGATTCACATGAAGTGACTTAGCATCCTTCACAACTGAAAATACTAAGTATGCAATTTATGATTAATAAATACAAAACAAGAGGCTAAATCCAGTAACTTTCGACAGATGTGCTAGTGAGCATCTTCAGTTGAAAGCAATAACCAACACTTCTATACTGTATGGTCAATCCACAATGCAATTGATGGAGAGACCTTCTTGGATATTTGTAGCAGAAGAATCATACAACAATATACACAAAGAAGAAAAAGGGAAATGAGAAAAATAAAAAGTGGAGCAAATGGAAAAATTTAAGTACAATGCCTCAGTATTTAATGAATTCAATAGGAGAGGAATTTGGGTGATGTAAGAGAGCCTTTTTATTTTTTGATATTAATTTTTCTCCAAGTATGGGAATGGGAGTTTAGTTTTTGTACTTTAAAACTTAAAATCCGCAAAGCCTTGCCCAGTCGCTCAAAATAACTCCCAGTCCCGAGCATTATGGCTATGTAGAAATTTAATGCATTTCCCAACAGAACTGAAGTGGGGGGAAATTATAATAGGCTTTAACAGCTCGTTTACACCTCTGCACTTGGTAATGGGGGTGCAAAACATTTATATAACTGCTCTATGTTCGTTTATTAGTACAATTTTAGGATGATCATCAGCTAAAAATATGGCAACATTACATGAAAAATCTAAAGAAGTTGGTATAGAACCATCCTTACAAAGACTTCAAGTAAGAACTATATATCGTAATTACTTCAAATCAAAAAAATTAACATGGAATCATAAGAACTGCTCAGTATTACCTGTCAATCATGATTAGCATTGCCTGTCTAGTATCCAATGAAGACCGATGCAAGTCACGAATCAAACACCAAGCTATATTAAACTTTTTATGTTTACCCAATACCCACACGGTCAAGCTCCAATTTTTGGCACCATTGCAACCCCATTTCTCACCCCATTTAAACAGAAAAAATGACAACTTCCATTCCTCTCTAAAACCCCAAACTGCCGAATAAACCAAACTCTCATTAGGCTTGATACCAGACTCGTCAAGTAAAGCCATAGCTTCTTCTTCAGAAGGGAAACCATTAACATTTTTAAGTAATTCAGATAACTTATGAACATCAGACTGATTAGGTTCATGAGTTTCGTTTATACATTGATTGAAATCAATTACTTCGCAGAGATTGTAACTGTGTGACGCTTGGGGTGTATCAAAATGAGGTGTGGCTGGGAAGGAATGAGAGGGTAGGAAACATGTTTGATGAAATGCCCGAATGAAAGAACGAGCTGAATTAGTAGACGATGAAACATGTTGGTGAGTAAGTGTGTTTAGGATAGAAGACATGAAGAGTTGGGGATGCGTTCTTTGAAGCCTCCGGGCAAAGGTAGCCACTGCCATCAGCTTTTACGTTGTTCCTAGAAGGAACAATGCACTTTGACTAATCTAAGAAAATGCACCTCAGACTTCAAATACGAAGGACAATAATAGTAAATGGAGGGGGAGGGGATAAACATGCCTTTGGTTTAGTTTATGAGTAGGAGGGGATGAGCTTGTTCTCCTAAAAATTCCGCATCAATTGGGAGAAAAAGAAGAGGGGGAGGGGGGAATAATTATAAAAGAGAAAAGATAAAACTGATAAAGGTCTTCTTTTTTCTTTAAAATGGTGTATAAATAGTCCTGGTTGTGTTCCAAAATATAACAACGCGTACAAATTCATGATATATTTTTAAATTTAAAATTTGAGTAACTTATTTAACTTTTATAAATAGTAAATCTTGTAATTCATAATATATTTTAATAATTTATATCATTCTTATTTTAAATCTTTTATATTTCATTTGTTTCATATTATTTGGTCATTGTTGATTTTTTAAAGTCAACTTAATAGATTTTTAAACTTAAAATTGATACAGAATTTTTTTAATTTTAATTAATATAATAAACTATCTAAAAATATTATTTATTGTAAGTTTTATTGTTTTATAATTTATAATGAAACATCTTAATTTTAAATTTAAAAATATTTTTCAGAAATCATCGTAAAATTTATAACCGACAATACTATTTTAATTCACACACTTCGGTATGTGCCCCCTAACCGGCTAACTAGTATTCTAAAAATCTCCATTCAAGAATTTATGGAATTTAATAAGAGTGAACGAAATAACTAAGGTCGTAAATTGAACCAAACGGTCTAGGATTAAAAAAATACGAGCAAGATTCGGATTCGTTAATAATATAATTTAAAATTGAGCATAAAAAATAGTTTGAATAAATATACGAGTAAAATCTAAGCAATGTTATATTTGACTCATTTAATATTCAAACTACTTGAATTCTTAATTGTGATTTGATGCATACTCGATTGATACATATTGGATTAGATTACTCGATATATTTTCTTATAATATATACAAAATTAAATTAAAGTATGATAATTCATTATTATTTTTTTGTTTTGTTTTTAATTTTAGTTGGGTAAAAATATTTTTTCATTTACAAGTCAAGTAATAAATGCAATTTATAATTATATTTATTATAAAACTAGTTATTATGTGGAGATTTGAATTCGAACTTGAATTCAAAGCTCGTGAATAATTTGAATATAATTCGATTCAAATCAAATCGAATTCGAATAATGAATTTTCGAGCCAAGTCGAATTCGAGTAGAATTTTGGAAATCGATATTTTCACATAACTTTTTGATATTTCTAAATGTAGGGTCCACGTATTATTTGATGTGCCAAATTTTTATTACTTAATTTGTGGGCTTTATGTGTAAAAATATTTAAAAATAACATGGAAATATCAATTCTCTGTAAATTTTTTAATACAATTCGAATTCAAATATAAATTTAAATTTTGAAATCGAATTTGAGCGGCCCTTAACATAACCCAACACATATTTTTATATTTTGATTTAGTAAATATATATTTTTTCATTTCTAAGTAAAGTAATAAATTCAATTTATAATTATATTTATTATAAAATTAGTTATTATGTGAAAACTCGAGTTCGAACTAGAATTCAAAATTCATGAGTAATTTGAATATAATTCGATTCGAATCGAATTCGAGTAATGAATATTTGAGTCAAATCGAATTTGAGTATAATTTCGGAAATCGGTATTATTACATCATTTTTTTGATATTTTTACATGTAGAGCTCACATATTAGTTGATGTGTCGAATTTTTATTAATTAATATGTGGACTCAGTGTAAAAATATTAAAAAATAATATAAAAATATCAATTCTCTATTTTTTTTAAAATACAATTCAAATTCAAATATAAATTTAAGTTTTGGAGTCCAATTCGAGCGGCCCTTAGACACAACCCAACACAAATAGGGGGTGTTCGATTGTGACTTATAAGTTGATCGGATGAACTTATAAGTCATTTGTCATTGTTTGAGTGTGTGGGAGCTATTTATTTTTTAACTTATAAGTTATTTTTTAAGTCAAAAAAAAAGTAATTATTTGTGACTTATTTTAAAATAATTTATAAGTCATTTTAAAATAAGTTAGTTTAACCAAATATAATGTCTATTTTGCCCCTCTTATATTATATTTTGCTTCTCTTTTTATTAATATCCTTTTTAGTAATCATTATATTATTTTAATTTATAAGTCATTATGAGCCAAACACTTTCATAACTTGTTTTAACTTAATTTTTGACTTATAAATCAAATTGTATCGAATAGTTTTACTTATAAGTCCGAACTTAAACCAACTTATAAGTCATTTAAAATAAGTATTTTCCGAACAGGGTATATATAGTGGTTGTTGTGCTTATAATGAAAAAAAAGAAAAAAAAGAAAAAGAGGAACATAAAAACTGCGGTGGCTGTTAATGGAAACTCTTCAAAACTAGTCGGAAAAAATATTTGGGTAATTAACAAGTCAAAAAGGAAACGAATAGGGTTTTACGTTTGGAACCACGAGAGAGAAGGGGTTTAGAGAAACGTTTTATCGATCGGTGGTGAGAGAAAGAGAAAGAGAAATGGGAAGCGAGGCGAAAGCAAATGGGGGAGGAGGGTTTAGGGGGAGAATGGAACATTACCTGTACAGTGGAGAAAAGAAGCACGTCTTTGTTGGGATTGCCATCATTAGCCTTGTCTTTGGCGTTCCCTGGTATCTCATCAACCGAGGTTCTTCTTCTTTTTCTTCCATTTTCTCTGTTATATTTGCTGCTTGTTTGATTTGCCCTCAAAACATTCTAGCAAAAGTCACCATATCTGATTATTGAAAATATCCAGCATTTTTTTTTTGTCTTCGTGGGATCTAGGAAACTGTGATATGCGTTGAACTATAATTTTATTTTACGCTATTATTTCATTATGGATGGGATTATTGATTTTTTTAAACAAATCTATGTTTTAATCAGATTTTTTTTAGCGTTGAGGATAATCTTGTTGAGCTCAATTACCTGAACTAGCAAAATAAAATCATTCCATTTTCAAGGGTAGTCCAAATATCATGTGTAAGTTTCCACATGTTTTCTAGAATCAAATCTAGTTGCTTATTAATAAAGTAGTAGATAAGAGTCATTTGAAATTGATGGTGGAAAGAACTCTTTAGTGATGAAATATTGCTGTAAATCCATGTTACCCTCATTGTTTGAAAGACGACGCATAAAATGGGACTGCTGGAACATTATTCTTCAATTTGTGTCAGTTTTATGTGATTTACCATCAATTATACAACTTCGAATTATGTTGATGGTGTATGTAACAGATGATACATTTGTGTACTGCACGTGACTAAAAACTAAGTTACACATCAAATAGACTAGAAATTCTAGCATAGATGTGAGCACTGTTATCTCAAATTGCATGCTTGTAAACTGTCAGGTACTTTGTCCTACTTAATTCACTGAAGAATTTTTTTTCTCTATTTCCCTACATAGATATTAAAAAAAATCTGCAAAAATATTACGAGAGTGGAAATTATGTTGCACAATAAGTTCTTGTTTGGTATTGAAGCTAAAGCTGCTAAACAATGGGTATGTTTAAGGTCCTCCAACTCTAAGTTGTTATTTGATACTTGCTATCTCATTCCATGTTTATGCCCCATTTGTAGCTTTATATTTTCTTCAGTTTCTTTGGGTGAATACATGGAACAGGTTTTATTTGATAAAAGATATATGTTTCCCTGTGTGCCAGACTAGACTTGTGGCCATCTTTCAGGGTCTAACCCTGAAGAGATTATTACTTTTGTAGCCTCTGATTACGGTAGTAAACTTGGTTAGACGAACAGAAGCTCATAACTAATAAATATCAATATATTACGTCTCTAGAGTAGAGAAATCCAGAGGTCTCAAAGTTGGAGTTATAGTCAAATTTCTACATATACGTGATAATCTAGGCATATGTAATGGGCAAAGGAGACAACACAATTAGTTATTTACATTACATTACCTGGGTCGATTGGCTGTGTTTATATGGCTTTGACACACTTCATCTTCTTTGGCTAAACTCCCCTTACCTGTTTGGAAAAGAGAAATTTTCTATGATTGATGTTCTGGTTTTGGTATAATAAGCACTTTTTTTTTCTTTTGTTGGGATACTTGGATATTTATCATTTTCTCAAAGTTGGAGTTAAAGTCAATTATCTTGCGTACGCATGATAATAGATATATGTAATGGGTGTAAGGAGACATTACAACTAGTTATTTACATTACATTACCGGATCCTTTTTTCTTTTATTTTTGGGGATTAGTTAGAGATTATTCATTTTTGAATTGAAATTTGTCTTTTATTTATAGTTATGTTGGCTCTGCCTGTCCTGTGCTTTGTGAAATGGATTTATCTTATCAAGGATATTTTCCATTAGATACATCTCTTGGAGAAAAAATAACCTTTTACAAATTTTGTTTCTTTTGCAGGCACGAAACATCGGTCTCATCAAGATTACTTGGAAAGAGCTGATAAAGCACGGAGTGAGAGACTTTCTTCAGGTTCATCTTCAGCTAAATGATTTTAGAAAACTGTAGTGAAGGATTTGATTGTTCCAATGACCATACTGGTTCACGTCTATGAGCAGTCTTTTCATGTGCATTTTTTTTTTGTCTTTCTTTTTCTTTTCTTTTTTCTTCCGACAAATGATGGAGAATAATGTTTTTGATCCATAAAGAATATTATCAAAGCTGATAAAGCTTGGACTTAATTTTTTTTTCCCCATTCAAAATACAAAGGATTACTAAGAAATGGACCTGAATATTATCGTATGCATGTTTCTTAAGGAAATTTGCTGAAAACAGCAAACATGCCTCTTATAAGAATTCTAAGCAACATGATTTGCAATGCGAGGCAGCTTGCTTTGAGTCGTTTGCTACAACCATCAATCTAGTTGCAACCTTGCTATGTTTTTCCGTTTATCTATCCATTCATAATAATGTTGAGAATGAAATGCTGGGGCAAGTGTAGGTTAAAAAAAGTGAGATATCTAATAAGTAAGATGTTCGCCAAAGAGATTTCATGGGTCAAGATGATAACCTTGGTATGTCAAATCCCCTTCAATTTATGAGCAACTGGAAGACGTTTGCCAAACATATTTTACAGAATATAGATTTCATGGGCCAAGATTTTCATCTTTGTATCATTGCATGTCAAGGCCCCCTTAAATTTATAAGCAACTAGTTTTGACTTTTCATTCAACCAAGAAAAGCATAACCACAAAAGAAAAGGTATGAGCCATACTTTGCAACCACCCCCACCCCGACAGCCACAGTAATTAAGCCAGATTTTATTTTTGGTCATTGCATATTTGCATTTGATCGAGTTTTTATAAAAAACGTGTGCCATAAATAGATTCAAATATCTATAGGGAATTGATATTTCCACTAAGGAAAATTGATATTTCTACAAAATCTCACTCACATGAATGTGAGTTCCATTTACCATTCATGTGAGAGGAGTTTTGTAAAAATATCAATTTTTCTTGTGAAAATATCAATTCTCTATCTATATTAAAAGAGTTAAATGTGATGACGATAAAGAAACACTAAAGTGTCACGTTTTCATGTTCAGACAGAGTAATTTGGTAATTTATTTTCATGTTCAGCAATATATTTAGTAATTTAGTTGCTCCCAACTATGTCAAGCCCCCAATAAACATAAACAGAAATAACCAGTTCAAAGCGATGCATATGGTAAATTACAAAGGAACTTGATATAAAGGTACTTGTGTGATAAAAATGCTACTAGTTGTGCGGAAAGAATTGCTCAAAAACAGAGCCTCTCCCTGTATCCTATTTTCCTATAGCATACAAAAGTAAACGAGCAGACTGATGGTGCTTGTACCAGTTCTCCCGCTCCCACCATCTAAAGTGGCATCAATCTTCTATACTTGAAAAACCACAAAAAGGTTGAAAATATGACAACCCCTGTTATTCCGGTGATTATCAGGACCCACTTGAATGCACCCGGATCATCAAATATTGATATTGTAAAATTCATACCAAATATCCCCGCCACCACCCCAAAGATTGCAACAACGAATGTCGCAGTGGTAAGTAACAACTCAAATTGTATAAGCTGGTTCCGGACATTATCCTGATAGGAAGAAAAAAAATCTGTGTTAATTTTCAAATTTTAAGTACATTATGTGCAATGTGTTTTTTCAGAGTACAAAAAGACGAAATTAAATTTAAAAGGCATGTGCAATGTTCTTCTCCTACTCCTAAATGTGATGAGCAACCATAAGCACACTTACGAAATTAAGCTATCAGAAGTGTCTGGGCTACAAAAAGTATGCTACATACTGAACTCTATTGAACTCTGTAAATTTGAAAGCAAACATATATACTCTGTATACATATATATTTGAAGAAATAATGATTCCAACCATCAAACACCATTTAACAAATACTGTATTCGAATATACAATTTAAACCGACACGTCCTAGTTGCTTTCTTTGAACTAGTGCACTAAAATGTAACGTGAACCAGTGAATTTGAAATATTGTTAGACTACGTCTGTTTTCTTTGATCTGGGCATTCAAAGGTATCATGAAGCGGTGAATTTTAAAAACCATTGGACTAAGTAGCCGACTTCAGTATTCCTCATCTTGAATTGATAAGATTCACAGAACATTAAAGTTCAGCATAATTGGATCTTTACCTGAATCTACTTTGATATTATCGACTTCAACAGGAAGAAATACCACAACTGGAACTGTCAATTTATGCATTTAAGTTGATACATAGTAATAAAGGGCACATACCAGCTGAATGTTGATGAAGTCTTCTGTATCATCAATATACTCCTTCAGCTGAAATTGAGGAAAAACAAAACTGATTGCTAAACCAATTCTATTGTAACCGAGGAAAATAAAAAAGAACACACAAAATACAAATGACTACAGTAGATACCGATGTCAGCTTGTTGAGGGTGCTATCAATGACAACAAAATAAGCCTCCAACAGCATCTCCAGCTCCTCTATACTGTCTGTGACACTTTCTGAACTCCTCATGCTCTCATGCCTACTCCTTGCCATGCTTAAGGATTTCTCCAGCTTTCGCCCATCAGGGGGTGAAGAAACAGGAGTAACTGGAGCAGAGACAGATAGTGCACCATCATTGGATCTATATCCTATCACAGATTGATCACCATAGAATGATGATGACTCCATCCGTCTTTTCTTTTCAGTGAGATACATTTCAGCCATATCTCCATCATCGTCCATTAGCTGCTCTATCTCATCCCTAACCTATATGAATAAAGGTCAGAATAAATTGAAGGATATATAGCAGCTGCATAAAATAGAAAGAAAGAAAAAAGGAAAGGACAAAGAAAAACACAATTGGTAGGAAAACATATCACCTTCTGAACTCTCCGAGTCAATGCGACAAGCCTGCTTTTTAATCGACGAACTCGCTCTAAGTTTAAGGTACTAATCTTTGACGTAAGTTCATCTAGCAGTGGATAAGCTTCAATTTCCAATTCTGCTGCCTGAGATATTTGTAGGAATTTTTTAACTCTTTTATCAGAGAAAATGCTATGAGAAAAAAACATTATGTTTGTGTTGAAAAAGAATTGTTAGCAATCCAAACATGACATCAAAATGTATAAGCAACCTATAAATTGCATTGGACCAATTCTTTGAATAGGTATTATACTTGTATAATTGGATGGATGAGTGACAACTGTGTGACAAGTCAATGAATACATGATGCTCAACATAACAACCAGTTGCTCTTTTCTAGTGCACATCAAAGATATTGATCTATTACCTAATCCTTCCCAAGAAATTAGGAAATACTGGCATAGAAAATTCATTAAATAGTCTGCTTTACAATTTCCGTTTTCACTAGATTTTACCTTACAAATATATAATACTATTACAACCAAATGAAATATAATGTGTTATTTATATGTCTCATCAAGCATTGAAAAAGTATAAGGGAAACGAGAGCCCATAAATATTTTGGTTTCTCTCCGTTCATAGAATTCTCAAGAGCATTTGTCTAAGCTTGTTAAGTATATAAATCACCAACAAAAGCTAGAATCGTGTACAAAATTCTTTGTAACCATTCCCATTCTTGTGTGAAAATGTTTCATGGTTGCTAGAATAATGTTGAGAACAGAAAGAGGATGCATAACATACGGAACCCTGTCAAATAGATAGCACAAGATCATCTCCCAAGATGATTTTCTTAATGTTCACCCTCATCCTCAAGGATTTAGGTTCTCAATAGGTTAACAACAAAATCTTGCAAATACGGCTTTCACACATTCTTTCACATAACTTGGAGTTACATACTTGTGTACTATTTTTTCTTATCTCCTCTTTTCTTCTTTTTCCTCCATTTTTCCAGGATTTAATTAAGGAGACTACATGTTTCACCACTTTCAGAGTGAGGCTTTTTTGGAATGCATAAACATGACTATTACGAAAAGATCATCTTAAATTAAGGAACCAAGAGTCCAAATAGTTTCACTTTGTTGATCTTACCAATCACATTTAAGTCAATGGATGTTGAAGTTGTATGATGAAATAATTTGACTTCAGTTTCGAGTCAAACCATATTGGCCTTTGCATCATAATGGATCTGACGACCGACTAGTTCTCTTATCCCACTACAACTTGATAACTAGAAAGTGTAACAAGATAAGTTCTTGGAATTTACAATCTTAGACACAGTCATGTCGTAAGGATGTCAGTCATTTTATAATTTCAATTGAATTTGAAAAAGTGGTAAATACTTGTATACACTACAGTTTGAATTTTTCTTTTTACACACCTGCGAATCCAGAAATGTACAAGCAGCCTCTAGAGCAACTTCAAGAGCCCTAAACTCAAACGGTAAGTAATCAGGTGATGTGCTCTCACACATATTCTCAAAATTCCTATTCCCTCTCCTGCTCAATTCAGCACCTTCAGACTGCCAAACCTCACCTACTCCAGCAGTTGTCAACCTTCGTTGTAGTTCCACCACATACTGCAATACATAGCTATCAAGAGAATTCAAAAGCAAAACCTCGTCAGCTGTAATAATACATCGAATCTGCTCCAAATTTACAACTATTGCTTTCTCTCTGCCAAGAATTGTTGAGGGATAAACAAATAATGGATCCAGTAAGCGCAGATCACGGGCGGGAAGATCACATCGACGCATCATGGTGAACTTATCAACCTCGATGACTTGGGAATTCCCTGATGTATCAACACGAATCCATGAGCGAAGGCCTTGGCCCCGCTTTTTCAGACCTAAAACATCCACGGCTTGAAAAGGTTGACGTACAGTGGCAGAGGGCCTATAAGACGGATCTCTGAGATTTATAGCAGAAGCAAGTTTTGGTGGGAGCAGGCGCTCTTTGAGGTCCTCCATTATAGAAGACGTCTAGAGAGAAAAAGAAATGAGCAAAAATGTTAAAGAAAAGCAAAGCATAAGCTACATTTGGTAGTTGTAGCATAACTATTCCAGAAATTTCACCCACCTATATGCGACATATTATTCAATGTTTAAAGGCCAACGCTGGTTATTTTGAGGTTCAGGTTAGCTATTACTGGATTTATTGTTAGTCAGAATACAATGTGAATATTATGTCTCATAACTAGAAAACAAGAGTCTGAAGGATCGATGCAAATATGAAAATTTGAAAGTTCTACCACAACAGAAACTTCTGATTTGAGTGGAACATGATTGCATCCTCTCACTGAGATCACACATCTAGCAGTACAATTTTGAGTGCAACTCCGATCAAGGAAGCCTCATTTGGCTCATATGTCACAATATTCAACAAAATGAAAAGGTCTATTAGTTTCATTCAGCTAAAACAACCGACTGGGTAAAAGCACTCAGCCATTCTATTTTATTTTATTTATTTATTTGGCCAGGGTTGATATACTTGTATAACCAGTTTACTCGATTCTTTAAATAAGTGGGACACTATACCCACAAGAAAACATTTGAATAACAACAAAGCTTTCCAAAATAAAATTATGGGCAATTCTCACATGAAAATAATTTTAGTTGAAGACATTGGTGACCAAACTCGGTGTAATAAAAGAAGAAGAAAAATGGGGCTTTTTCTTAATTTTCAAACTAGACTCCCAAACAATAATTGGCAATTGTTACATACATAGATACACAATAATTACTTGAAGATTATAGCAACTAAATTCTAAATAAGAAATCAAACTGGATTGAAGAACCTTAGTTAACAAACGAAGAACAGGTTAACAAATCCATGCAAATCAATCATAAGAACCAAAACGATGACCAGAAAATCAGAAACAAGTTTGAATTTACCTAAACGATTAAAAGAATTTAGGGATTCGCGGAACAATAGGAAGTGAATTACATCCGTTGCTTAAAGACTGGATTATCCGAGAATCTGGAAAGAGAAAAGCGATAGTACTAGTAATCTGGAGCGAATCAATGTATTATACATACATACATACATACATACGTACGTACATACATGATACAGACAGTGATCGAAGGGAGAGAATTAATATTCCAGTTTAATAAATAAACATTGCTCAGAGATTGCGTCAAAGTTGCAAGGGCTGATGTTGATATTATTGGATTCTGTTTGGGTTTGCACGGGGCTCAGTTGTTGTTGGAGGATTGGACCTATCTCTTTTGGGCTTCCTATTTCCAAACCCAACAGCAACAAAAGCTCCCTGCTTGACCCATTTCTTATGTTTTTTCTTTTTATATCTTTTTTGTTTTGTTGCTATTGTTTTATTGACAAGTTTTTTATACTAGTATATTGTTATGAATGATACTCCCCCTTTCAAAATTAGATATATAATTTAATTTTTAAAATTAAACGACCTACATAATAAATTTTAAGTTAAATTTTATTATTTGATGAACATATTTTAGATACGAATATTATTGCACTTTTAAAATTGTCAAATTGTTCGATAAGTAGAAGGCCAAATTTTAATCGATACTCGAAAAATATTTTTTTTTGATACTCGATAAAAATATAAGAAAGAAATTGAGCTTTTAAAGTGAATTGAGACAATTTAAAGTTAAAATAATATATTTTTAAATAAATGAAGCACCCTTTCACTCAACCAAACACTAATTCTTTTTTTTTTTTAATAAATATTTTTTTCTGCAAGTAGAGGAAAAAGTCTTTATCACTAAATTATCACCTTCTTTGATCTAACCGGGACATTAAATCCAAATGTCTTACATTGACAAAACCTATATATTGGGCCTTTAATATTAAAAATTAGAGTCCTTTACAGAACTATACAATTTTTACAAAGTAATTACAAAAAAAGTGCATCCATAAAATAATTATAAAAAAAGTGCAAAAAATTCAAATCATTCAATTTCAAATTAAATAAAGAAATCTAAAATCAAGGATAACTAATAATTCAAATTCAAATCTTTTGGATCTAACAACAATTTCAAATCCATAATTCAAAATGAGAAAATTAAAAATAAAAAATTATGAAGAAGTTACTGTTCATCATCCTCCTCTCCCGCCGCCGCCGCTAGATCTCCGCCGCTATATTGCCGGAGTTGTTATTCTGATTTTTTTTGACTATTTGGTTGCCCACAAAAATTAAAATGGTTACCTTTATACGAAGTTTGGCTACCAACTGCATCACATTCAAAATAAAATCGGTAATCAAATAAAACTGAATTGGTTACCTTATCGGAATGTTTGGTAACCAACTGCATGAAGTTTGGCTACCAACTGCATCACATTCAAAATAAATTAGTAACCAAATAAAACTGAATTGGTTACCTTATCGGAAGGTTTGGTAACCAAATGCATTAATTTTGGTTACCAATTGCATCACATTCAAAATTAATTGGTAACTTAATAAAACTGAATTGGTTACCTTCATACCAAGGTAACCAAACTTTCATAACAAGGTAACTGAACCTTCATATTAAGGTTCGGTTACCTTGGAATGAAGATTTTGTTACCTTGGTATGAATAATTGATAACCAACTGCATGAAGTTTGGTTACCAACTGCATCACATTAAAATAAAATTGGTAACCTAATAAAACTGAATTGGTTACCTTCATACCAAGGTAACAAAACAGTCATACCAAGGTAACCAAACCTTCATAACAAGGTAACCAAACCTTCATAACAAGGAAACCTTCATATTAAGGTCCGGTTATATTGGTATAAAGGTTTGGTTACCTTGGTATGACTGTTTGGTTACCAACGTATGAAGGTTTGGTTACCGGTGGAGTTAGAGAATGGACTGGTGGTGGAGGGGAAGTAATGAGTGGTGGAGGGCCTCCATCGCGGCCAGTGGCGGGGCCTCCACCGACGGCCACCTTGGATCGATTTTGGGGAAGAGGAGAAAGGGAGGGCGGGAGGAGGGGATGGCGGTGGGAGGCGGAGGAAGGGGAAGGAGAGGGTGTGGGGCGGGGGCGGGGGCGGGTGCGGGGGAGGGAGAAGTAGTGGCAGGGGAGGGAATGGGGCGGCTGCCGGTGGAGCAGTGGCGGGGGGCGAAGGTGAGGAAGAAGGCTGCGACTGCGGAAGAGTTGGAAGAAGGCGACGACTGAAGAGGAAGAAGAAGGCGGTTACTCCATTGATTCGTTAGATAAGAAAATGGAGGTTGATGAGAGAGATATAAGATTTAAATTCCTACAATCATGGATCATTATCAATAACTCATTAAATCAGTCAACTAAATAAAAGGGATAAGATTACACTCTTTTTGTAATTAAATATTGCATATGCACTTTTTTTGTAATTATTTTATTTGTGCACTTTTTTTATAATATTTTAATAAAATGTACTATTATATGTAATTGTTCCTTATTATTATTAGAAAAACGGACAGTCAGCCCACCATGAAATTAAACAGACCATGGACCATGAAATGGCCTGCATCAGAAAATGCCAAAAAAATCCTGTTATTTAGCTTTATATGCATTATTAGTTATTACATTCCTGTTGGCCCGGCCCGAAGGTAAACCAACCGCACAATATGCGTGGCCTGAGTAGAGTTGGTTCTTCAGTCTTTTTACTCCCATCCCTCTTCTTTTATTCATGAAATTAAATTTTCTCTTTCTTGAAAATGACACAAATAACAAAATCCAAATATGTACAAGAACAAGCAAAAATTACTAAAAAAACATAATGTGGTAGTAATAATTATTTCACCACATTATTGGTTAATTAATAATTACAACTTACAAGTGGTGGTTGACCCCTTGGCCAGACCCTTTGTAAGACCCCAACTTTTATGAATAAAGATTTAATTTTCTTTATATATTATTTCGAAATAGTAAGGTGTTGATTTGATAAATATGAAAGTTATGGGTGAAATGTGCAAATATTTTTAAAATGAGCAAGTGGTTATAAAATATTCTTGTTGTCGGGGAATATTCGTTTGGTCGTGGAATATTCTTGTTGTCGGGGAATATTCGTACGACGGCGCAGCTATTTGTGGGCCCCCACAACGGAATAACTGTCGGATATAGAAAGCGACAGAAATAACTTTTTTACAAGATAACGGCGTAGTTGTTACCGTTAGTACTGTTGAAATACCCGGTGGTTAAAATACAGTACGCGGTGTTGCGCAGTAGCACACGGTATTGCACAGTATTTCGAATTATTGAGTCTTACGTGAGAAGGAACTTACTCAATTATTGTTACAGTAATTACTGTTCAATATTTTATATTATTGACTCAATAATTGCTACGTTGATATTTTATATTATTGACTCAATAATTGCTGCATTGATATTTTATTGACTCAATAATTGCTACGTTGCTATTTTTTATGATTGATTCAATAATGGCTACAGTTGATATTTTGTAGTATTGATTCAATAATTGTCGTTGCACAGTATTTCACGTTATCAACTCAATAATTCATATTATTTGAATAATATTATTAGATAGCATTATTGACAATGTCTAAGGAAGTTCTGTCTAGGAGGGGTTATTTAATTGCGCGCCAGTAGGGAGAAGTCCTTATCGGAATGCCCCCTCTTTCCTGGGAACGACCTGGTTGTTAATATTGTAGTTCTATAATATTATTTATGAATAATTAATTATTGATTTATATGATAAGGAAATATTTATTTTGTGGATATTAAAAAAGGAATTAGTGCTGATGTGTTTTTATCAGTATTTTGGTGTGGAAAATCATCTGTTTATGAATTTCGGATAATTTATGTTTGGAATTTAGAAAAACTTTCTTCTGCAAAGTTGTAGAGAATTAAATTTCCTACGGAAGGACATAGAATTTGTATTTTTCTGACAAAGGGGCTATTTGTTATGAATTATTGAAGTTTCGGAAAATAAATATTTTTTAAATAAAATGGTGAGCCCCACTTTTGTTGTTGAAAAATCTGAAATTTTTAGCCGCCAGGCGGCGGAAATTTTTTAAAAAATATATTATTTTATTATTTTAGTCTCCTTTGGCATCCTAAGCTTTTCCTATAAATAGGGTGCTTAGGTTAGAATTGAAAATCACACCAGAATCAGAAGTTTTCTCTCTCTATAATATCGAGCGTATTTTTCTGAGTATTTCAATACTTTGAGTATTACTATTCAGTACAAGCTTCCGTCGGTATTATATCCGATATTCCAGTCAGAGATACTGTTCTTTTGAGGTAAGGGATGTTATTTCTTTCGTAAATGATGTTATTCTTCTCAATATCATTATACAAAAATATTGTCATGGATTTTATGTTAAAATTCTTACTTTGTCCGTCGGGGTTACTATTCACGTATACGACACTATTCACGGGAAAATTTATTTTTCTTCTATTTGTCCAAATTGTCTGTTAAGGTTACTATCTTTGATTGTATCCAAGTTTTGAGCTTTATTCTTGAATTTTGCTCCACAAAGTATTATTATGAATTATTCTTGAATTTGGATAAACTAAATGACAAATCCCTAATCTTTGTCTTTTATCTCACTGGATTCGTTCTTTAAAATATTTTTCATCATCCTCAGTCCTAAAAGGTGATGTAACTGAATATCTTTGGCCTGTAGAGCAAAGATGAATGATTACCTGATGAATATCTTTGGCCGTAGTGCAAAGATGACAGGTGTTGAGATGAACATGACCACTGATGATACAAATGAATATCTTTGGCCTGCAGTGCAAAGATGAATATTGACTCGAGATGTATATTGATTGATGTTACAGGGATAAAATATTGATGATGGACTTTTAAATTATAGAAGATAGTAGACTTCATTCTCTGCTTAACTCTTCTAATGATTTGTTATTTCCGCTGCGAATATTGATCTAAGATTGGTTGTCCATTATATTTTATCTGATTTATTGAAGGCTAACGATGATTTATTTTCCATTATCTTAGTCATAATATTCTTTACTGAGCTAGTTGAGCTCACCCTTTTCATCTGTTGTCCTCTTCAGGAAATGAGAATGTTGCGGGAACTAGTCGGGGGACAGAGTGATGGTCCGAGTTAGAGCAGTAGTAGTCCTCACTATTTCTGACAAATAGTGTGATAATAATTGTAATGAGGACTTAGTTTGAATCTTAATATTTTTTACATATTGGTATTGACACTCACAGTTGTGTGGTCGTATTTTGCACGACCGTATGATATAAAGTTTGTATTTGAATTCTGTACCATGTATTTGGCGACTCAGAATGGATTGGGTTGAATGGACCTATTCTGGGGGCGTTACACCATTCGCCTTAAAATAAAATAAAATTATGTCATATACAAAGAGGATAGTGACAATGATCCATCAAATTTCACTATATATACAAACAACATCAACCATCTTAAATTAATTTGGTTGATTGATGATCCATGTGGTCTTTGGGGGTTGGGTTCTATAGAAGAACAAAATTAAAGTATAATATATATATATATATATATAATAAGGCAAAATTAAGTTTTTTTTTTAATCATTTGGCTTTGGTATGGGACTGTAATTTAACTGATGATAAAATATTTTTTAAAGTCACTTGATTTATTTTATTAGCTGCTAATAAAACACTTTTTAAAACTAGAATTTAACTATAACCAAAACACTATTAATAATCCTAAAAAACTTTAGAATAACTTATTATTTTATAATAGTTTAATTTATTTTTTATAAAAATCATTTACTAATATTGATTCTCATGAGCCTAAATTAAAACATATGTATTATTGTTAATATATTTAACAATCATATATTAGTAAAAAATTATTATACTATCATGTCCTAATTATCCACAAAATAAAATATTAAAACATAAGTAAGCTATATCAAACTAAAGCAATTTGAATTAGTATTTACAACATAAATCACAAAATTATTGTAATATAGCTATACTAAAATATGCATTCCTAATAATTAAATTGGATTAACTTATAAAGACACATAATGATAGTGTTTTATGAGTGCTTAGTATTTTATTTTATTTTATTTTGAAGAAGGAAAAACATAAGTTTATTTTATTAATAACAATATTTATTAATATTTTATTTGTTTTATATACAATGTTTATAAAAAAAAAGAGAATTTCACAAATTAACTTACTATATTGCCAATAGCATGATTACAACATTTGCTGTAAAAAATAAAATAAATACAAACCACATCCAATTGTCTACTATAATTAATATTATATTATTTGATGAACATATTTTAGATACGAATCTATCTAATTCGTATGGGATAATTGTCTTCCAACCCCAACATAATACGATCATGGCGTAACATCACAAGATTTTAATAATAAACAATGAAAATAATAAAATTAAACTAAAATTTATACAATCAGTAAGTTAAGTTGTTAAATTATTCACTATTAAAAAAAACAGTTATTGTTAGAAAACACAAATTCTTTTTATGGTCTTAATAAACTTTAATGTTAACTTATCATTATATAGTTCTTTAATTATTTAGTCACATAATAAATTTTAACCTAAAAAATATGTTTAGAATTTTACTTTACTCAATTTAGACTTTAAATAACTAAATATTAAAAATGTATGAAAAATATCATGATTACATATTAACTAATATATGAGACATTTAGTTAATTATTTTAAAAAATAATTACGACTTATATACTATGATTAAACTTTAGTTAATTTTTAAAATTAAAAATCATAATGGTAACTTATTATTCTACAATAATTTTATTCCTAAATAACTATGTATTAAAAATATAGAAAAAATATTATGAGAAAATAATAATTAGTATTCAAAAGTGTAATATATATATATATATTACAAAACATATTAATGATTAAACTTTAATAATCTTTACTTGATCAATGTTATAAACAAAACTCACTTATATATAATTATTAAAATTTAAGTTACTATTAAAAACAAAAAATCATGACGGTAACTTATAAATTTACAACACAATTTAATGTCATATAGAATTATTTAAACACCAAATTTAGATTTTTAGGTTTTGCTCATTTAATTTTTTAACTCTAAATAACAATGTATAAATTTGAAAGATTAAAAATAAAATTAAATATTAAATTTAAAAATTATATAAGTTGAATATTTAATAAAAAATAAACGTATTATTAATATTCAATTGCAAGTATTTGATAACTGTTTGTTTGAGTAAAATTTGTAGTCATTATACAATAAATTAAAATTCAGAAACAGAGAATAAATAAGTAACTAAAAATAAACTCAATACTTTCTTTATTTTGAATTAATTTTTTTTTGGGTTGAGATGGTCTTGGGTCGGGCTGGGTTCTATGGCTGGGCAGGAGGGGAGGGGTTGGGCTGGACAAGGGCTGGGGCTAGACTTGAAGACCTTTTTGAGCAGACCATGTTTTTTCAGGCCATACCAGACCAACCGCACCGCAGAAGCACAATATATGTAAAATCTGAACATGTACAAGAAGCAGCAAAAACAATATATGGGTATATATATAATTATGTCATCAGATTATGGATTTAATTAGTAAAATTACAAGTGGACGGTTGACTACTCCTTGGCCTTAAAATAAGGTTATAATAATAATACACACAACACACAGAAAACGTGATAAAATCAAAACGATCCATCCATCAAATTCCCCAAATTTCAGTATGTATGTATATATATACAAACATCATCAACCGTCTTTAATTAATTTGGTTGATTGATGATCCATGCGAGGGGGGTGGGGGGTTGGTTTTACAGAAAAACAAATTTAAGATAATATTTATATTATAGTAATAGTAATTCTAGATGTAAGGATTGATGTGGGAAGAGTAGTCCCGAATTCCAGCTCCTTCCCATCCCATCCATTCCTCCCACATGTCCCAATCCTGATCGTACATCCCTCTCATGGGTTCATCAGTTCCTGCATCCGACAGATCATCTTCTGATGGGTCCTCCTCTCTCAAGCTGCTCATCACAGCATCATAAGCTTGGTTTATTTGGTGAAATTGGATTCCACAATTACTCCCTCTGCATACGTCTGGATGATACTGATCAAATTTCCCAACAATTATTATTATTATTATTAATTTACCAGTAAAACACATTTAATAAAATAAAAACCCAACGAAAATTCTTAAGTAATCAATAAACACAAGTACTATCAAAGAGATTTTAATTTTTGCCTCAAACCACCCAAAACAAAATCCAGGAAAATATGAAAATTAAGATTTCACATTTTTCATTAGAAAAGATTGTAGATTGTATATTCTTCAGGAGAGAGAGATCTTTTCAAATTATGGTTCTTGTTCTTGAAATGGGGTTTAAGCGTACGTGTACAAATATTATATATCCATGACAGAGGGAGCAAATTAATTACCTGCAAAGCGAGTTGTCTAAAAGCTTTCTTGACCTCAGATTCAGAAGCACCGGGATGAATCCGGAGAGTTTTGTATGGATCAGACACAGTAGAAACACAGTTAACCCTGAATCCATTGCTTTCATTTCTTTTATTCTTCTTCTTCTTCTTCTTCTCAAACAATGAACAGCACCCATGACCACCAATTATCCCACCAACAGTTGTCATTCCCTTTTCAGCTCCAAACCTTCAATTTGATCCCGTGGGGGTGGGGGTGGGGGTGGGCGTGGGGGTGAGGGTGGGGGAATATATGAATCACGAAATGAAGTTTGATGGCCTCAAGTAATTGTGTATTTGTTTACGGCAAATTGAAATTGACCCTTTAATAGTTTAGTCTGTGATTTAAAAAAAAGAAGGGCGTTGGAAAACAATTATGGAGGGACAGTAGAAGATAAGAGAAGGATTCAAATAGAGAGAGATAGAGATGGGGATTGTTGAATATATATCTATGTATAGGGAGAGAGAGAGAGAGAGAGAGAGAGAGAGAGAGGGAGTAAAAGGACTGGTGTGGTGTCAAAGCTGGCTACGTCCTTGGTTAGGTAGGATGAATGAAAGGTCTTTATCTAGTGGCCGATAAATGGTGATGACGTGTCTATCGCCTTTACATGAGTGGACACAAAGTCTATCTTATCCGACTCGTATTCTTTTGGAACGTTTTACAGAATATGCTTACAATACACCCCCATTAAAGAAAATTAAACTTAGTGGAGGAATAATAAACTTAAAAAAAAATTCATATTCCTGAAATTAATATAATAAATAAAGAAAATGTTTGAAAACGTAATCGAATAAGTAACACGTGAATATTCTAAAAATACGAAAAGACAACCCCGTTTTGGTATTTGAAAATTTGATTATTTAGGTCCAGTAACTTCAATTTAACTCTAAAAAAAAAAGAGCAAGACAAACGAGGTGTACAGGTAATTTCTGAAGAAGAAGTTATAGTATAGTGCTGCTATTAATTAATCACGTAAGGGCAGGAAACTAAAAGATGGTAAAAAGAAGGAATTAAAGTATAAATATGCTGACAATGATGTGGCGATACGACATGTTTTGTTACATTAGACGCAAGTCGGTCCCGTGAAATCTGACATTTTGTCTTCTTTATTTACAATAATGGAGTAGTAGTAATAGTAATATTCTATAAAATAAGAGTAATGCTATTATTACATAAAATTATCACATAAATATCACATATTATTAATGTGATAATACGTATTGACATAATTTATTTAATTTAACAATAAATAACATATAATCATATCATCATTACTCTGGATTGATTTTGAATCGGGGAATCTTTTGAAACAGTCCATGGTATTCATTGTCATTTGGAAAAGAAAAGTAGCAACACGTGTCCCACATGCACCGGCTAGGATTAGTATACTCCTATTCTGTGGGCTGCTTTACCTTCCTAATTCCTTGTACGAAATTATTAGTAAACGCGGTTTCGAGTTTCTTATTTTTGACCCTTCCTTGTAATTAACAGCCCCTGAAATTGAATTTTTTTTTAAAAAAACACAAAATTATTACATTAAAAATACTCCATAAATTACAAAAATTTGAAATCTGAAAAATATAAGCAACTGTTGATTTCTTTTAATTTAGAATAAGTCTTGGACACTGTGAATTTTTTTTTTTAGTGCTTTTGTTGCGACTCTCAAAAATGTATAGTATTTATTCCAACTGAATTTTTATAAAAAAAATATTTTAGGTGTAATTTGGATACATATACAAGAATAGTGTTGTACAGTCTGAACACCATTGTTCTTGTATATATATGCAAATTACACCTAAAATATTATTTTTTATAAAAATTCCAGTTAAAATAAATACTACTACCTCCGTCCCACAATAACTGCTTTTTTATTATGCCAATATATTTCTTATTATGCCAATTTCTAGAGAGGTTAATTAATGAATAACATGACCAATACACGCAAACTGTTGTTGGTGTACGTGTACATTAAAACTTATAAATATTATACTCTCACATTAACTCGTGTTAGAGTTGTACACAAGTATTAAAAAATAATTATATAACAATAAATATAATATTAATTGGCTATGTTTTTCTTTTAATGAAAAAATAGAGTGTTGTTTATTAGATAAAAAATAATAAAAAAATCAAAATTATATTTAATACTTAAAATAATCTTGAAAATTAAATAATTAATGCTTACTTAAAATTCTCAAACGAGAAATACTAAGGGACAAAAACATATTCCTTATAACTTGCATATTCCTTATATATTTTTTTTTAATTTACCTTCTGTTTCCTTGATAGAGAACTGTTTCTTTTGATTTTATTTTTCTTCATTGGTAAAGAGATCAGAGACCCTATCCACAGGAAAAAGAATCCCACAAGGCGAGGAAACCATGACAAAAATATGAAAAAGGTGTTGCTAAGTTTATAGATCACATTCATTCCCTCAATGGTTAAGCGCAAAATACAAGAAAGACCTATTGCATCCATTGGGCTACCAACCAAAAAGTAGAGAAGTGGTTAGTATGGAGTTTAGTTTGAGGTAAGTTAGTCAATTGACCAATAAAATACTGACATGCAGACGAAGCTGTATGTGTGTAAGTATTCTATTGGCCAATTGACCAACTTACCAAAAAAATAACTTCATGTTAACCTGATCCAAAAAGTAGTAGCATCTTTTCCTCTATAATAGTATTATCTCATCAACAAGCAACAGAAAAAATATCAAAATCACACAGGAAATTTATATATGAAAATTTAGATTAATTCCTTTACGGTAAAAGTAAAGGCTAATTTGTTAGATCATAAAACCAAATAAGGAATCTTATTTTAAAGCAAGTATACCACACCGCAGTTCGAACTTTGACAAAAACAACACATTTACATAATTTCCTAAGACACTAATCTTTGAGATTGAGAAATGTTGTACTAAAAGATCCTAACTTTCAGGGGAATTAGGTTTTTATAAAAGGTTACCGTGCCTACTTCGATCGAGACTCTGATGGCCTGCAAGCAGCTTCAGATTGTTGATTAGAGGGCAGAGGCTGCTGCTCCTTGGTAGAAAAGCTCCAAAAATAAGAAGATTTCTTAAACTGCACCAAGATCATTGTCATATTGTCACATCCTACACCCCCAGCTGATGGCGCAATACACCTATCAAACACTCTCTCAATCACCACAGAAAGCTTAGTTTCCTGCATGTTTTTGTAAGAGCACTCTGGTCATAATTCCATGTTTAGGCCTAAAATAATACTCCAACTTGTTATTGTAGTAGAGATAGCATGATAATGAAATTTATGATGACAAACTTGAGCATGTTATACTATTATAGTTAGAAAGAGGACTCTTTTTGTGGAACAATTATTATTATTGTTATTTTATTTTTATTTATTACTATTGTTATTTTGTTTGCAAATGAAACTCTTTTTGTGGAACAAAGGGAGTATCCAGGAAAAAAAATTAAGAACTTACAGAGTTCAACTGTTCACGAACAAAGTCCACCAGTTGTTGGCTTGACATGCAATCCCTAGCTCAGGAGAAAACAAATCTCTATCATCGTAGTGTCTTACAGTGACATTTAAATAAAAATAAAGGAATTATGGGGCAAGATTTTTATTCGACTGTAAAAAGGAGTAATCACACAGTTCATGGAACAGAAAACTAAAAAAGCATCTAACAACAAAATTAGATATACTCTTAAGAGCTAATCAAAATGTTTGTCTCGATTGTGCTTCCATTTGCCAGTCAATGTAATTAGGGAGTTGCAATATGTTGGCATATCATATGTATACAGATGCAAATGTTTCACGAAAACGAACATGCATTAACTAATGTGCCGTAACCAATGCGAATGATTCATTTACAGGTCGGTTTTTGCCACAAAATGTGGTGAAAAGTTTTTAACTCAGAAGCAAACAGGTAACGGGTAAGCAACGGTGTTGGTAAGTCATGATGGGCCATTAAATTGAAGTTTAATGAAAAACCATGGCAAATAAACTAATATTCTGTCTTAACAAACTAATAAAACAAGAAAATAAGAACACAAAGGAAAAGAAGACTTGCCATATCCCATCACATGCAAGAGCAATAAACTCATCATCATCGTCAAGGTCAACCTAGTTCAAGTAGGATTAAAAGAAGAAAGGAAAAGTAATCCGTGTTATTAATACTCAAAAATATATATCATAAGCAAGGTAAAAACAGAGATAAAATTCCCATGCTGTTCATCTCGCATTCTTCCATATTACAACCCAAACCAGCTAGTTAAGTTCATTTTGACAGTTGTGTAACTTGAGTTTGCCCAATTTTAAAGAATAAACCTTGAATTGGGCACATGATACAAGCAAAGCATAAATGCTACATACAGTTCTTATATCTGGATTAGCAGTGAGGATTTTCTCCTCAGCAGGCAGTGATTTATCCTTTTTCAACTCCATGTCACCTGAAACCATTGAAATACTTGCAATCAAAACAAGCAATAAAAAGAAACCTTTTGATTCAATCTTTTCTCCATTTGTACAACAAAAAATAAATTGAACAGGGAAAAGTACCAATTGCTCTAGCCAAGTTTAATGTCCCATTGACCCGCCCACATTGGACATAACCACCAGCTTTCAATATCCTTTCTTTCTCAACCTCGAGGTCAGGTTTGTGGTCTTTAGACAAATTATATGCCTACATAAAGAAAGAATCTTTGCATATCATCAAAAGCAGACTCTGCCATATCTAAATATGCTGAGCCACTATCCGGGCACGCTTAACGGTTTTATTTTAACTGTGAATTCAAGAACCACAAGCACAAGTGCAAATCATGAACTATACAAAGTGTTATAATCCATATTATGACTAAAAAGTTGACTATTTGATCTTTAGTTTCAATAAAATATATACTACCTCCATCTAAATAACAGAGTACCGGTTTCTTTATAAAATTACAATAAAAATGGTACTTTTCTAGGACAAAGGGAGTCTATTTTAATTCCAACTTCCAAGAAAAATTCCGAACGATCACTAAAATCTACCACATTGTTGAATTGGGTAACAAGTATTTTGATACTCCTAATGATCAGACATAATTACCTGACCGTTTCGAGATATTACACAGCGAGAATCACCAGCATTTGCGACAACAAGTAGTTTGTTACGAATGATTGCAACACAAGCTGTGCTTCCACATTTTGGTCCTCGGTAATCAGAGTGAAGCCCCTTGCACACGAAACCATTTGATGAGCCTTATTAGCAACTAATAAGCAATTAGATGAATGAATACAAGCATACTTAAGTAACCCTTCTCAAACAGCACGAGGAAAACATTTGTGAGTTGCTATCAGTAGTATCCAAATAAAATCATGATTATAAAATTAACTCTAGAACAAACTGGAGATCTTTAGAACTTACTGTATTTCAGTTCAGGTATAAGATGATATTCTTATCTTTTATAATGTGTCATTTTGAGTTTCTGATTGAATACTTGAAAACAATACGTCAAAGTATATAATGGTCTTGTGTCTAAACAATCCAAAAAGTTTCAATTTCTTTGTTTAGCATTGGGTTCCACCAAAATGATAATATGAAGTATTATATTAAATACACACACACACACACACATATATATATTCTGATGTATTTCAATTCAAGTTGATTGCTACTTTTACCATTGTAATTTTTCTTACAAACGTTATGTACTTTCGGTATCTCTATTATTTATAAATTTATACTGCAATTTCATCCACTTTATCCAATTCTGGAGGTGTAGACTTTTACACACACATTCAATCATGGGCCCAAGTGTGCACAAATACCCAGCTTAAATGTTTTAGAAGGAAGCCAAGGGTCAGATGAATCACAAGTTTCCATGCTATAGCGAAATGTAAGACATGTTGTGGAAGAAAACCATTATGTAATGACAAGGCTGGGATGATAAAGTAACTTACTACATGATCATGTATATTGAAATTAAATTTAGTTATTCATTAGGTATTCACCTTCTCTGAAGGCCAGTCATCAATGTGGCCATCTTTAACTTCATCGTTCTTAGACCATAACAATCCTTCAATCATACCATTAAATTGGTCTATTTTATCTCCCAATATCGCTAACTCTCTCCAACCTCTTTGTCCGCACATCATCTCATCCATTCTGCATTGAAACACATTAATTAGGATCATAAAAGTACTTGCATACAATTAGAGGGCATCATGAAATATATTTACCCCGCTCTGAAAGTTTGAAGTTGTTTCTTACTGGCAACCTTTGTGGAATAAAGATTTTGAAATAAAATAAAAATACGACTTGGTGCGAAATTATCTATACAGCCGTTATACTAGCAATAGTTGTAACCTTTTTTTTTATTTTGTAACCTGTATAGTAGTTGATTTACTGTAGAGTTTAGGGTAGGGTAAACAGATATAACATATGCAGCTATTTGAATCTTTATATGAACATTTTATATAATATCCATATCCTTATCTGCTGGATATTTAAAATTAAACATCAGTATTCATATCCGCCATATATTATTTGGATACAGATATACTATATCCAGTATATCCAAATCCATGATGCATAATCTGTCATGAATACGGAAAAATACCTGAAATATTTGGATATCCGTGTAATATCCACATTTTTATTGATTTTCTCTTTTTAAATTAAATTCTTGCGTAACACCAAAAGTAATGTTCATCCAACCAAAAACAATCAAAAGTAATGTTCAAACAACTGAATTCAAAACTTCAAGTAATTTCTCAACCAACCAAATAATATACCTACATTAGAAGTAATGTTCATACACAATAGATTGGCAATGTTTTTCAACACAAGTCATAGCAGATCTGAAAAGGACAGACTATTACCTCCTAACTTTCTCTTAAATACCTTCTATATTTTTTTCTAAATAATACTCCCTCCATTCCATAATAATATTCTTTTTAGCTTCATGCAAATGGATTAAGAAAGTCATTTAATACTATCATTTAACAATTAAAATTTGTGTAAAATATCATTACTATCCCTTTATGGGAAGTTGAAAACTATTAATACAAGAGAGAATTTCTTGGGACAATGAGAGAAGTTAGGGATGATATAGAAAAATAAATAATTTATTCTCCTAGAAAATTGTAAACGACAAATAAATTGGAATACATTTTTTTTCTCTAAAAAGTCTATTATTATGGAATATAGGGAGTAGTTATTATATTTTTTTAGTACATATTATGTATGATATATATAAATATAATACATCTATATTAATGGATATGAAAACGGATACTAATAAATAAATAAATATATATATATATATATACACACACACACACATATACACACAGAGATATCTGCATATCCGAGATTTCAATGCGTATACGGATATTAGCAGATAGGGATGTACCTATACGAAGATCCAGATCTGTTTTCAGAACAAATACGAATGATATCCGCTTTCATCGGATAGTATCAGCTTTGGGTGAATATGGTTATCAGATACTTGAGACAAATACTGGATATTTTGGACTCCATATGGCTCAGTAATTTGATAACAGCCCAAATTTCAGGGTAAAAGAAAGTAGTACATAGCAGTGATTGTATATGAGACCTCCTTATATGAAATATTAGAGTTTTGAGAGGATATACTGGCCAATAACAAAACCCCGCATGGTTTAAGAATCCCAAGCTGATCAGAACACATACATGTAAATGCCACCTACCATGCTGTTTCATATGTTCTTGGGTAATGATTATATATTTGTATCTGCTTAAAATGTAACATGAACAAATGAAGATAAAAGGAATGAAATAACCTAAGAAAAGCTTTTCGCAGAGAAGTGCATAAATCTCCAGCCAAATAGGCTTCTTGCTTGAGAACCTGTTGGTGAAGGTACTTGGCGCAGAACTTAGCAACTGCTTTACCTGCAAATTGAAGTACTTACAAAGAGTACAACCCATAATGGCAAGCCCACTTATTGGATTTTTTGATAGGTAAAGGTCCATTTATTGGACTTTCTTGTCCGTCGAGTTCAATCTTTGGAGTTAAAAACATTAACAAGAAAAAGATAAGTTAGATGAACAAAAAAGGCCCAGTCATCAGGTTCCGCATTATAAGATAAATCTATATGCTTTGTTGCATATTTTTCTACAGTCTAATGGGGCTTCACATATCACCATCGTGTAGCAAATAGAAATAAAAATAGAAGTAATAACTTAATAAATAAACAAACATGTATATATACATAAATATCACATGTTTCCGTTAAACATAGCTTTAGGATAATAAAATGCCGAAGTCCTAACTAATCTCATTATAGTAACTACTGATCTCTGTATTTGAAAGAGATCAGACCTCTTATGACATTAAATCAGTCTCATAGGAGCTAGATATATATTCTTTCTTCATATGTTGAGATTAATCTCGACTGTTAAAATAGCCTGTTATGATAAGAAGCATACTTGAGTCATTGACCGGTTATAAAAAGCATAGTTTAAATTTCTTATTCATTTTGTCAAAATAAAAAGGAAATAATGTTTTTTTTCTTCCTATCATTACTATTATGGTTATCATAGTGTTTATTGGGGGCATAGAACGTAACCTAAAACCCTACATGGAAATAAGGTCATACTGCCTCCGCTAAGGTTATAAATTGTAATGGATGAGATTTTTTTAGTAGTGATTCTGGGGACAGAATTCTTTTAAGGAGGGAAGATTGTAATGAATGAGATTTTTGTGTAATTAAATTTTAATATTTATTGAATTAAATAAATATTTTAGTTGACTTATTTATTGAGTTAAATAAATAATTTATGTGATTGTTATAGAGTAATTTAATTAATTGCAATATGTTAATTAAATGAATATTTAAATTGTTGTGTAAGCAATTTTGTGGTATAGTTCTAATTTAATTGAGATAATTAAATTAGATGAATATTATGTGGTATTTGTTACATGAGATTATGATTAGTGAGTAATTATAATTGTTATGTGGCAAATTTTATTTAGTTAATTGATGTTAGCTTTAATTTAATTAAATTAGAATGTTGGAATTTAATTAAATAATGTGTAATATTGAAAGTATGTGGTAAAGGAGTATTAAAATAAAATAAAAAGGGTTTTAAAGAGTTTTTACCAAACAAGGCCTTAACTACTAAAAATCTGTTTTTAAAATAAAGAAGTTTTGCCAAACAAAGCCTTATGACTTTTGAATTTTAAATAAAATATAACTGACATAGTGTATTAATATGTTATAATTACTTGTCAGTTATATATTGTATAATTATGTTTTATATTATATACGTATATCAGTTTTATATTACACGTTAAAGTTAGAATAGAATTAGTTAGTGTTAGAAAGAAATAACAGAGAAGACGAGCTAGAGAGAAAAGAGAGAAGGAAGAAGAAGAAGGAGAAGGATTTGTTAAAACTTGAAGCTTATCATCACCATCATCTTCTTCCTCTAAAATCAAAGAATATAATTCTAACTCTATAATAATTAAAATTGTGTTTTTATGTTCTGCATGTTTTAGTTCTATGTATATATGAGTTTTCATGAAATTTATATATACATGAATTATATATATAAATTGTGCTAATAAACTGTTTGTATATGATTAGTATGATAATTTAAGTGGTTAAATTCATGTAAACATGATGAACATGAAGAAATCATGTTCATCAAAAATTACAGTGAACTTATTTTGAAAATAAATTGTTCTTTTAAAATCAAAATTCGTGTTTAATTGCAATATATTGTATAAATTGAGTTTAGATTTTTATAACATGCTTAGAAACGAAATCAATATGCTTTGAATTATGTGAATTGGTTTAAAAACAAAATTTCATTGTTGATTTTTATCAAGAACACTGAAAAATAATTTTTCTTCAAGATAACAAAATTGGAGTTTTTAAATTATGAGTTTTGATGTTTATATGTATTAAAACATGATTAGAAACTAAACTGATATTTTTTATGTGAATTATGTATGCTAAATTCTGAATTTGGTGCGGAGAAATAAGTCAAATTGACTTTTTCTCTGCACAGTTCGCGAACTGTCAGAACAGTCTGCGTAGTGGCGTGCCCGTGCCGCTCCAAGTCTTATGAGGAGCGCGCCCGCGCCAACGCCAGGCAGCGCTACCGCGCCGTTCCAAGGCTTATTGGAGCGCGGCCGCGCCAGCCCTGCAGATTGTCCAAAAATTATTTTTAAATGTACAACTTTGTGAGATTAATGAAGTAATAAAATATAAAGCATGTTAATAAAATTAAAATGCTAAATGAACAGTAATGAATTATATTATTAAAATATCATATGTAATTATGATTTGATTAATTATAATTGAATTAAAGTAAATGTATGATTTAAATTATAATTTGTTTAATTATAATTTAATTGATATGAGTACATAATTGAAGTTTGATTAATTATGTGAATATGTGATGTGATCATGAGATGTGATAATTAGTTATTAAACCTAATAAACTAAGAATGCTAAGTTAACCTAGAGGGGTTAACTAGATATGTGAATTAGTTATATAGTAACTAATGTATGATATATTGTTACTTACGTATACGTAGGATTAAGTAAGGAACGTGATTGTAATTGTAGTTTGCGCTCGAGGCAAGTTTTCTAAACTCAAACTTTACTTGATCAAGTTGTTCTATCCTTTCTTGTTATATTTATGCGAGTTATTATAATCTCTATAATTTATATATTGAATAAATATCTTATTGAAGTTCATTATTGAGTTAATGTGACCTTGACTTAATTGTTCAAGCAAGGTATATCCTATCTTTCGAATGCTTTAAGTTTAATTCTAAAGCATAAGTTATTTCGTAATTCTTTATTGTCGAGTTATTATTTATGATAAGTTGATTCAACTACTCCTTAGTTGATGATAGTTTAACTCCAAATTTCCTTTTAAGCTTATCCAAACCAAATTTTATTTGGTGCGAACTTGTTATCAAATAACTGAGATGAACCCTATTTAATAGGGGAATACCATGCGAAAGCGTTAAGATATTTGTGCACAATACATGGTACGAAGGGCTGATCCCCCTAAGTACGAGTTAAGAGTCCATATAGTCTAAAAAACTGTTAAAATTTTTAAATAGAAATGTTTATAACCTAGAACATAGTTCAAGATCTTATGACCCTCAGATGATTTCTATATTCGAAAGTCTAAATTTTGATGAAAGAATTATTATTCAATTCTTTATTATTGATGAAAGAAATGTTATTCAAATCATTTGAAATTATTCAGTTTACATCATCACTATTATTGTTGTTATTCCAAATGAGCTTTTGTTTTCTCACTTTTGCATTATATAACCCTTGCAGCTAAAGTCGAAAGAGTTGATGAACCATCAACTAGTAAGGGCAAGAGCAAGATGAACAAGTGAAGACTTGTTTTGATTATGATGTGTAATAAAACTTTAATAATGTTATGATGTTTAATTTCTGCATTAATTGTTTATGTTAAGGTTAGATAACTCTGGGATTATGTTTGGACAAAGTTGTAATCTTTTTTAAGAAAGATTTCATTATTTATTTAAGGTTGTAATTTATTTTACATTCCTTATTATGGGCAGTAGTTGTATTTTATTTAGATAGTGAGCACCAAATCCTGTGGAAATGAAGTACCCGGATTTGGGGGAATCACATAAATAATGTCATACAGCTATAGAAATAAAATAGTGCCTTCACTGAGGCTATCAAATAATGCCTCCTCCACTGAGGCTCAATCCCATAACCTCTGCCCATAAGCGAGGGACCATATGTCCATCATGGTAGTTGTGCATTATTACCAAGGATGGAGGTAATTTGTAGACAACTGCCATGAAGAGATGCTCTACCAAAAATGGCTTTGGTATCAAATTCTAATAATGCACAAAGGGAGAAGAGTTACAACAGTTTCTTTTCTTATTTTTCTAAAAGCACTCTTCTTATTGAAAATTTCGTAGCATGAGAACTATGTTTCAATTAACATCATATGAAAATGGAATTAAAAACAAAACACACGCACTCACAGAGGAAGGATACAGCATGTCAAAGAGAATTGAGATGGTCTATGAGAAACAGTGACTCTTCAACACTACTACATTTTTGTAAGACTTACTACATCGGACACAAACAACTTTGCTGTAAAAATTAATGGAGCAAGTAGAAACTCAAAATGCATATACTAGGGAAACTTAAACTTTAGTAATTTGGATACCATTCTCCTAGTGAGGTGAGTGATTCCCGTGTAGTGTTTGAAGTTTGAACATCAAGAGATCACTGAAACAGCTCACACACAATAGCTTTAGCAAGAACCCAAGTTTCGACAGACTCCGATTTGGTGGCAATTCATGTTAACAATAGTTATGCCTTCACATCACGATTATTAATTGACATAATTAATGACATCTTGTTATCAATATGAAGAGAATATGCAGACAGTTCCACCAAGTAGGACCAAGCCAAAGTACAGGTAAATGAATAGGTGACTTTTAAGAATGATGAAGAAAGCCATACCGAGCATCCATTTAACTTGAATTAATGAAGAAATGTATCAAAATACTTATGTAAAAATCTTTGAGTCATGCCAAGAGAGGGAAACAAGAGCTTTAACCAACTATAATATGAATATATATTGTAGCATGATAGAACAGACAACTAAGCCTGTTCAAAAGTGTACAAAATTAACTCAAAGAATTGCAGAACTACTGTCAAAATATTCATACGAATGCTAAATAGCATTTCTAATATAACAAGAGTCATTAAATACAAAAGAAAATACAAATAATAAGACTCAAGCTCTTACCCCCATGGCCATCGTAAACACCAAAGAAAGACGTTGAATTATCCAAATCAAGATGGGCTGCATGCTGTAGAATGCCTTAGATAAGTACATCACACAATACTAATTCGAAGATGAGCCACAAGTCACAGATTCCTCACCAGAACGGAAGCACTTTTTTACTTAAGGAAGCATTAATGTACTTCAATCCAAAAAGACAGAAGTCAAAAGACAGGATAGGATGCAAACATGAATGACTCCACAGATTTTTTCTATGAGAAGTTCAACATGTCAATCAATCATTTACAAGAAGCACCCATAGTAAAGCCTGGGAGCACCTAAAGTAGCCATTAGAGTTTAAATGAGAAAATTTGAGAGATAGATCTGAGGCACTCAGAGCAATGGGACAATGGATTAGGAAGAAAAAAGAAGCACTTTTCTTGCACTAAACCAATCAGTATCACCCCAAATATAGAATCATCTTATCCCTAAAAGAAGACCTCAGTAATCATTACCTCCATGGTGAAGCATCTAAATGTATATGAAAAGGCTTGCCAACCTCATATTTTATTTGAAGTAACAACACACCAGTATCAAGATAAATCACCAATACGAACTTAAAAAAGACACTCCATATCAGCATACCAGAAGCCTTTCATGTTTATCAAAAAGCAGCATTGCATGTCAATTCAAAGTTCAAACCATTTCTATTCCCTGAGGAGAACCACTGAAGCAGTGAAGGTAATATTCTTATTCCTTTAACGCTCTATGTCAATCCATTATTTAAAAATTCATTGTGAAATTATCCTAGTTTCATATGATATGAACTTTGCAGGTTGCTTAACGAAACAATGGATACCTTTTCTGCTAGTTGACAGTAAACACAGTGATTAATAATAATCATATCCGTTGAAATTAACTGAACCAACATAATAAACATCATAACATGAGGATGAAATAATTATTTGGGGCACAAAGCTTTTAGTTCGATAATGCTGTATGAAGGTCACTAGGTCAAGCTACGTAAAAATTTAGAAAAAGGGTATGTGAACAATGTGATGCGAAGGTCCAGGACCACCAGGTTACATCAAAAGTCAAAAAAGGAAATGCAAACAAACATTGCGTTTAAGACATCTCCTATAGAGGTACAATGAAATACTTACAGCATCTTCCATTGTTGACCGCCATCCTTGCATGGATGACACGCCAAACCTAAGCCTGTCATCCTCGCCATCCTCTGAGGCCTTCTCAGTTTTTGGGGTGCTCAGATATACCCCCATATTTAACTGGTTTCACCGTTCAAAACTATAAATGTAATAGCATTAATCATTTACGTAAATACTCAAGCACGAATATGTGTGAATATGTATGTAAATTTACAAAAAGCTGCTTAAGAACAACAAGACACTCAAGAACCTTAAATCCCTACAGAACGCTACACATAACGTCAAATTATACGTCACAATTTAAATGGAAAACACAGAACGAGTACAATTACAATTCCTACAAAGTAACTCCACTTTTTGATTAAAATAACCTAAAGGAATCAGAATTTCCATATTATTAACTTCTCAATATGCTTTGAGCTAGTCTATCTCTGAAGTTATAAGAGAAGGCACCAATTTCAATGAAATTAAAATTATTTTATAACTATATAGTATTACGGTTTATCAAACCATTTAATTAATTAATCTGAATCTCCAAAATTATCGCCCTAATATACTAAAATTCATTCAATTAAGCTAAAACTTTCAAATTCATTTTTATAATCTGAATTTGCATATGATAATCTAAATCTTAAAGTACACGTACATTAAAACCTAATGAATGATCAAACATTTATCAAATGTAAGGAAATTTCGTCGCACGCGATCACGTATTCGAAACCAAAAAAACAAATCGAGACAAAGTAAAAAATATACATGAAGGTCTCGCTCTGGAATTTCAGGTCAGTCGCTCCGTATAAAGTATCGGAGGAGAGAGAAGCAGAGCAGAGAGAGACAGAGAAGCCACAACAAACCGGTAGCAGCAGTAGTTTTTTTCGTTGGATCAGAATGTTACATGCTATTCCGGGCCACCGGCCATTATTCGACTCGATTCCTGGCCGATACTCAATGGCAGGTCTACTGGACTCTAGAGGTTCAGCCCAATCCTTTAAAACTTTTTAGACCAAGGTTGGGTTATTAAACTCACCAAGTCCATGTCCCATTTGACTTTAGCCTTTATTTCCACAAATCATTAAAAGCATTACTTCATTTTACTCATTTTGAAAAAACTTTTCATATAATAGCAAAAATTGGGAAAGAAAAGCATCACCATGCTTAACTCCTGAATCGAGAACGTTAACACATAATTTTTCATAAACAAATGGAAGTTTCTATAATAATGGAAGGCAATTTGAGCCGCGAGTTTCTTTGGCAAAGATAATATTTGAAATTAACGGAGTCATCTCACATGAACGAACTTTTAAAATTGTAACAATGATCGTCATACATTCAAAGACATATATATATTGTCGAGCTTGTTTGGGTGCACAATGCCATGTACTTTATTCAATCCGAGTATAGGATAGGTCTCTTCAATGTGAGAGATGGAGGAGATAGAGGAAGAAGATTGTTAGGTGAAAGAAATAGAGCTATAAAAGTACATTAAGAAAACTACAAGACTAGACCGCAATGTAAAAGTGTAATATATTATCACCTCTACTAGTATTATATTATCTCTTATCAAATGGTTATATACTGAAACTATTTGGGCAAAATATTATAATTCCTAAAATTTTATCACAAAAAAAAACATTTTAAATGATGTGTGGCTATTATATTAATTAGATACATCTCTTATAATGAATTATGACATACAATATTTAGCATCATATCATTTGAGACTAATATGAAATCAAAACTTAAATACTTTTAACATTACCATATTTTATATGGAATAATGGTCATACACAACTGCGTATGTTTTATTTGTCCACAATCTGCCAAAACTACGTCCGTTTTGACAGATTTATTTTTGATTTTTAATTTGGGTGGAGAGAAGTCTGATATAAATATGTCAAAATGAATAGTTTTGACGTGTACAAATAAAACATACACAGCTGTGTATGACCATATTGCCCTATTTTATATGACTCATGAGTTCAGAGAATTAAACGGAAAATAAATAAATAATCCAAGGTGAGAGTAGTCATTTAAAATTGGAAAGAAGATGGAGTTAAATTACAGTACAGTCCCTGAGTCCAACTCCACCAACCATAACTGGGTCCTGAGTCCATAATCCAAAGAAATTGTACGCAAATGCCCTTTGGTGGACTCCAATTTTGTGTTTTGTTGGGGGGGAGATAAGAGTTGGTGAGAGTGGCGCAAGTAGTAAATTGGCATTAGGTCAACATCTCACCAACTTCCTCTTGTTACTTTGTCTCTCTCTCTCCCTCTCCCTCTCCCTCTCCCTCTCCCTTTGACTCTGTGCGATGGTGTACTTGGTAATTTACAGTTACATCACACGCGTAGTATCAAAGGTTTTTGTGGTCGTTTTGGTTACATATCATGAGCATCCCTCCATTAGGTGCGGTAGGTGAATGTCTTAAAAAAAAGAAAAAAAAGAAGCAAGTACGCAAAATACGACTTCTCCCACTAGTTTTTTCCTTCTTTAAATCTCAACTCACTTTCACCAAATTATGACCCATAAACTCCCCCACTCAAATTAACAAACACTACTCAGTAATTACCACCCCTTCTCTTCTGACCGACCGGCCTGCTTTGTTTCATCTTCAAACTCCAACACAACACCACAATGAAGATCAACGTAAGAGAGTCGACGATGGTGACGCCGGTGCAGGAGACTCCGCGGCAGAGTCTGTGGAACGCTAACGTGGATCTTGTGGTACCCAATTTCCATACCCCGAGCGTATACTTTTACCGCCCGAACGGGTCGTCCAATTTCTTTGAGCCGAGAGTAGTTAAGGAGGCGCTAAGCCGTGCCTTGGTCCCGTTCTACCCGATGGCTGGGCGGTTAAAGAGGGACGATGACGGCCGCGTTGAGATCGACTGTAACGGAGAAGGCGTGCTCTTCGTGGAGGCGGAGACGGATGCAGTGATTGATGAGTTCGGCGACTTCGCCCCGACATTGGAGCTCCGAAAACTCATTCCGGCGGTTGATTATTCTCTTGGAATTCATGCCTATCCTCTTTTAGTCTTGCAGGTGCGTTTCAACTACGCCATACATATAAAAACGCCATAGTTTTTACATGCTTGGTCGTTATTTATTAATTGTTGCGTACAAATTAATTAGTTGACATTATTAATTGGTTGTTTTAAACTTCATATTATCATATATGGAATTTCTTAACATGTGTGTGTGTGGGAGATGTTGAATAATCTGTATTGTGCTTACTGCTATTGGTAACCACATATATATATATATATATATCATTTCCTAGAACTAACAATTTTGATTCTTGTGAATTATACCGTGTTACTTTGCGTTTGAGAATAGAGCTTGGATTTTAGAGACAATTTAAATCTTTAAACTTAATAGTCCTAATAATGACAGTGCATGATGTTAATGGAGGTCTCCAGAGCTTCGAGGCTGAACTATTCGGCTGGGAGATTATTAAAAATATATAAGGTTAATTTTGGAGTATTATATATATATATATATATAGGAAATGATCCATAACATCTAGTTGTTATGGATAAAAAACTGGCATATACCATCTATACCGTCCAATACTAAAATAAAGGGGCCAGATTTAAAAGAGTATCACGCAGTCCGCTAGAAGTACTAGCGGACGTAGTAAATTAAATTTTCAACCAACTTTGCCCCCAGATCCGCTAGTAAGTCTAGCGGACGCAAACCACAAAACCTTCATCCCCTCTTCGTTTGCCGAAACACAGCAGAACACAACAGAACCACCGTATATTCTTCATTTCCTTCGGTCAGAAACTCACCTTCATCCCCTTCGGTGAAACAGGCCTTCATCCCCTTCAATTTCTGCTAGGGTGCGATTTCTGCTCTTCTCATCATCTCTAATTGCAATTTAGGTTCGATCGGCAACAAGATGTAATTTATTCGGTAAGTTTGTTATTTAATCTCCCAAATCTAGCAACCACTAATTTCCCCCAATTTCTCATGAACCCTAGTTTCTAATTTAGTGCAGATCAGAAATAAAATTAAATGTAGTCTGAGTTGAAAGACGGATCAGAAATAGTTTCCTCAGGTAGTGATTTTGAAGGAGATACACTGAAAATCAAGGAGTGGCAAGGGATCTTGAGAACACCCCTCCTACTAGAGATTTTATCGAAGCGCTGAAAGCATCACATTTGCTAACTGGATTGCCCGGGCTAATTGTCGAAGTGAAAAAGGCTCCACCTAGGTTGTAATTCTATTGTCACGATTTGGCAAGATTACTGTTGCTGTTGGGTTGTTGAGTTGCAAGTCACGATTTTTTGGGACATACCTATCGTCCGCTAGTATTACTAGCGGATCATGTTTTTTGACTGATATGAAGGCGAAGTGGGGGCATAAATGTCATGATTTTATACTAACAGAGTCCGCTAGTACTACTAGCGGACGGTACGATCCTCATCTAAATCGTAGCCATCTATTTTTCTAATTAACGGTTAAAATGGTATATGCTACTTTTTCATCCATAGATGCTATGGATCATCTCCCATATATATATATATGAAAAATCTTGGAGAGCCGACTATATGTATATAATTGGGCAATTGAGCGGTTGGCCGGTTGGGGAGGATATATTTCATTCCCACCTATTCTTATAGGTTTGAAAACTCGGGATCCAGACTATATATAAGTCAAAAAATTAAGGTTATTACAATATGCTGTATGCAACAATAAGTCTTTAAAATAAATTTGAGAATATTACTCCTTTGTTCCATAATATAAATTTTTTATTGACTTTTGAAAATTAATTAAACTTTCAAACTTAAAATTAATATTAGTGATATAATGTTGAATATTAATTGTAAACTATCTTCAAATACTAATAATTAGGATTTTATTATCTTACATTTTTAAGTAAATCATATTAATTTTGAATTCAATATTTTTAGAAATTGACTTTTAAAAAATCCATAATGATATAATATTCTGAAATGGGTAAAATATACAAAACTTATATTTATTCTCTTAAAAATTTTCAAAACATCAAAAAATAAATATTTTTAATGTATCTAAACTTGTGTCTTTCTATATCTACTATTTTATGTCTTTGAAGTGCTAATAAGGAAAAAATCATTAGTAACGTTAGGTGTACCAAATTTTATCCTGTATAAAATAAAATAGCATTATTGTCATTGTTTTAGTTGAGTATTAATTTAAAATTTCTAAGCTGAATAGCCTGAAAACCCATGGTAATGTCAAGTGTCAATGTTGTAAGATTAAAAACCGACTACTTAACATTTTTTTTTACCGAAAATTGAAAAAAAACAAAAACAAACAAGTAGTTTTGTAATACATCAATTTTGGACATTGATTAGAAAATTATCGAGGTATGGAGCTGGCTATCCTTGTGGGAGTGGTTGTTACTGGTGAAGAGCTGAACACAAGGGACACTGGTCATGTCCAATAGTACCTACTATTTGAATTCAATTACTTAGTTAATGTGTGGATATAATGTTTGAGTAATGCTAGAGACATAAATTATTCTACAAATATTTTACAAACTGTTGATGTGGCACTACTCCACATAGCATATTGATCAACAAATTGCTTAAATGTAGTCTTCGGCCCCACATAAAAAGCTGATGTGGAGTATGCAATATCAACAGTTTGTAAAATATTTGTAGAATAGTTTGCGTCTCTAGTATTATTCATAATATTTGGCTCTTGCTTTCTTTACTTTCATTCAAATTTCAATGCCCCTATATGGGATGTTTTTTTTATATAGATTTTGTTGCAAGTAATTAACTTCCCTCCAATTGAGCAGATCACATACTTCAAATGTGGTGGAGTCTCACTCGGTGTTGGTATGCAACATCATGCGGCAGATGGAGCTTCTGGCCTCCACTTTATAAACACATGGTCTGATATGGCTCGTGGCCTTGACCTCACAATTCCGCCTTTCATTGACCGCACCCTCCTCCGGGCCCGTGATCCGCCCCAACCTGTCTTCCATCACATTGAATACCAGCCCCCTCCTTCCATGAAATCCACTCCTGAAACCACACTTCCCGAAACAGCCGTATCCATTTTCAAATTAACCAGGGACCAGCTCAACGCCCTTAAAGCCAAGTCCAAGGAAGATGGAAACACCATTGCTTATAGCTCCTATGAAATGCTGGCAGGACATGTATGGCGGTCCGTGTGCAAAGCTCGTGGCCTTCCAAATGATCAAGAAAGCAAGCTGTACATTGCAACGGACGGACGAGCCAGACTCCTGCCGGCCCTCCCGCCTGGTTACTTTGGCAATGTGATATTCACTGCCACACCAATTGCAGTAGCAGGTGATCTCCAATCCAAGCCCGTATGGTATGGTGCCGGTAGGATTCATGACGCATTAGTGCGAATGGACAACAACTATCTGAGGTCAGCTCTTGATTACTTGGAATTGCAGCCTGACCTTAAGGCCCTTGTACGTGGGGCGCATACTTTTAGGTGCCCGAATCTTGGGATCACCAGTTGGGCAAGGCTGCCAATCCACGACGCTGATTTTGGTTGGGGCAGACCAATTTTTATGGGACCTGGTGGAATTGCGTATGAGGGGTTAAGTTTTGTGTTACCAAGTCCTTCTAATGACGGGAGCTTATCGGTGGCGATTTCTTTGCAAGCAGAACACATGAAACTCTTTGGCAAGTTCTTGTATGACATTTGAAGAAATGAACCGCCCAACAAACTCGTGCTACACAATGTGCTGGCCGAGCATTTTTACTCTTTTGGTAATTTTGTTTCTTTCCTAGGTTTTCTCCACATCAATCATGTTGAATATGTGCTTTATATCTGAACCACAGCTACTAAACGCTACGTGCATGTAAGGAACTTGGATACATTGTTTTACTAAGAACATGTTTTAAAAATCGAGTGCTGAATGTTGAATACGAAATCTGAGTAAACTAGTTAAAAATTAATTTTAATTGTTAACCGACAAGACAAAATAGCCATTCAAGCTAAAATAATAGTAATACAACAGAACTGAAAGTAGTCGTATTTTATCAAACACCTAAAGGCATGCTGGCATCTCCAGCTTACACAATGATGATGTTCCCTTGCCACAATACTGAAACAACTTATTTATGGAAAAATTAAAAAGCCGAAAAATAAGAGCACACGTTTACAATTAGTACAACTAATGGCTGAGATATTACACAGCATCATATTGAGAAGGAGGTCTGTCAAATCTCGGCAGGGAACAAGCAAATCCAGGGAGGATAAGAATTATAACAGAGAAAGCCAGCCCGAACTATTCAAAGCCCCCCCAAGTCTTGATATATCAGTAATCAAAGCATAAAACAAGGAACACAATAAAGCTAATGCAGAGTGACAAGTAGCAAGAGAGAACCCGAATTAGTGACACTGCGTTGCTTTTAACAGTCCGAGGCTAACGAACAATATTAGCACCACCACCAGAGCCCCTCAATCCATGCGAATTTTTGGAATTGATTGTGGTTCCCGTAGCTGCAGATATATCTCATATGAATAATTGAGCCAAAAAATGTGATTTCTGAAGAAGATAAATTATTGTAGAGATGCAATAGGAAAATCCTTACCATGAACTCGATGATCCAGCACTAGGCTTTTGATCAATTGGTCAATAGAACTCCCATATGATGGGAGTTTATTTTCGATAGCCTTGCTTGCTAGGTACAAGAACTTGAGCACACAAGATTATGAAAAGGCATGCAATAAAATGGATCTCCATCTTTACTTTGGGACTTGGGAGGAGAGAAGACTGTTATATATACAAGGTTTCCTTATAAATTTCGGATTGTTTAGCCATGTAACAAAATCCATGACCCAAGCAAGTTTCTCAGCTCGGTGATGATATCCGAGTAATTAAAATTAAGGTCCCGTCTTTGACAGTAGTACGTTGGAATAAAGTCCAAAATGGGTTCTGGGGAGGCATGAGAGAATCATCTCTTGCGCACTTTTGCAGCTCTAGAAATCTGTAAAGCTATAGAGTGTGGTTGAATAAAGCCATAATAAAGGTTAAAAAAGCTCTAACACCACCAATGCCACCATCTCCCACTCACTCCTCTCTATATGGTAATATGTGACAAGAAGCTAAAGCGTGGAACATGTACTCCTTTGTATTTACACAATCAGACCTGCTAAAATGGACAGGACACTATACGTTAGGTGACAGCTAGCCATCGCCTAGACTAGAGTAGAAGAAGAAGATGATATTCCAAGAGATCGAGGAGGTAAATGTTGCAGTAGTGTCCCCACTTAAGAAGTATCTCTTGAGGCGATCCAAGTCAGCAGCAGCAGCAGCAGCAAGCATTGTGTAGAGGGGGAATAGTATACTGTACGTGCCCAAGCCCAACTCAATCAATTCCCCTATTGCAACTTCCCACATTCTTTTCACCAGAGAGGAGGACTCATCTCGCATAACTCTCACCAGTGAAGAGTCTATTATTTTTTCCATCCTTCCACGGTAGTAGTAATTCTTGACCCATTTGTGCAGCCTTAGCCCTCCAACAAACATATCATCTGTTGCTCTCTTTCTAGTCACCATCTCTAGAACTAGAATTCCAAAGCTGTAAACATCTCCCTTCGTAGATGCATGTGTTTGATCCAAACCCATACTCTTGTTGGTTCCGCCCGCCCAAAGAATTTCCTCACCCATGTTGCCTTCTCTTTTTCCCATGCCCCGCCCCTTGAATTTTCCATGCTCCTGCCCACTGCCCATGTGACTTTACCATTTTTTCTCTCCCCTCAGATTTGTGGCTATAAAAGGCAAGCAAATGAAAGGAAAAGAAACACACCAATTTGGTAACCGAGAGAGAAAAAGGAAAAGGGTGGGTGAGAGAAATCCCATCCGGGGAGGATGGATGAAAGTAATCTCATCCTTCATCCAGGAGAGGGCGGAAGAGAGCAAGAAAAAGAGAGAAAATAGAGAGAAAGATAGTTCAAATAAAATGGTGTTTTATTTGAGTTCCATCACATAGTTATTGTGGTGAAGTAATTTGAGTTTGTACTCAAATTAAGATATCTTTGTATTCTCTTAGATTATTCTAGTGGATTTTTCGGAGATCGTCCCGTGGTTTTTACCTTCTTAGTTTTAGAGGTTTTTCACGTAAAATCTTGGTGTCTCGTGGTTGGATATTTTCTACTCATTATTTCTGCAGTGGTTATTATTTTTGGTGGAATTGCAGATTTAATCTGTTTGGCATATACTGATATTTTATTCATTTAATTTATCAAAGTCAACGGTATTTGAGAGGTAATTTTTCCCAACAACTCTGCATCAGAAACATGACAGTTTAGATATTTTAACCAATATGGATAAAGTCATGCATTTTACGACTATAATAAAATTCAGCTTCATCCTTTGTACTAGAACATATGTTAATAAAATGGAGTACGGAAGTTTTTCCTCCTTTTCCATTGATTTGATTCTGACATGTGTTGGAATGTGACATCATGATGATATAATTGATGGACTAGAACTTTTTTTGATATTTTCATATAAAATGTGTCGCTATAGATGTTCACCGTCGCTATAAAATCTATAACGACGATTCTCATGTGAAAATATCATTTTTTATTTTGAATTTAATCATCAATTTCCTATCATTACCATACATGCATTACAATAGCTTCTGAATATTTTAATTCAACATGCAAGATAAAATTCTAAAAGAAACTTGTACTGCTATATACCATTTATGGCCCAATGATGTCATCAAAAAAATGTTCTTCCTTCGCCCTTAACATATTAGTTTATAATAAAATTTAAGTAAGAGTAGTTTTCTGATAAAAACAAATTATATTTTAGACTTAATCATCCAAAAAATCTTTGAACTCTAAGCTCTTTTTCAATTTAACCCACAAGCTCTTCTTTTTTCACAAAAAGCCTTTCAAATCTAATAATTGAACAAAAAATACCCTCTTGACACCAATCAAAAGTGAACCATGATTAATAATAATGAGGTGACATCTGTTATAACATATGAGGTGTAATCAATATTGTCCTGACATATTACGTGGCATGATGTGAAAAAGAAGACTCATATTATAATTAATTAAAATCATTTTATTGAATTAAAGGACAAAAATATAATACTACATTACATATTAAAACTAAAATATAAAAAAGGCTTAAATACAAATTACTACCTTAAACTATTGACATTTTTCTACTTCGTTGATTGACCTTTCAATTTTTTCAATCAGATCATTAAACTGTCAAGTTTTTTCACTTTGGTTCAATTGAACTTGCCACGTGCCATGTAAAAATGGATGTGTTAAAAGAACACTCAACTTAAATATAAATTATTACCCTAAATTATTGATATTTTTTCACTTTGGTGATTGACTTTTCAATTTTTTCAATACAACTAAACTAATAACTTTTTCCATTTTGGTTCAGTTGAACCTACCACTTGCCTTGCCTTGAACACCTTTCATCTTAGTTTTTGTTATTCATTGGTTTCGAGTTCCTGTATTTAAGAAGTTTACTGATCTGTCTACTATGAGCAAAAACCCAAAGTTCTTGTATTTTTATTTGATTAGATTATTTATATTTGTAAAAAAATTCAAATTGCCACTTGACTTTCTAGTTTCTAGGAAGCATACCCCTTTCTTTATCTGCTAACTACTATAAGGCTTTATACAATTAAATTGACAAGCTTTGTATACCTGCCCATATATATACCAGAATGCCTATCATCTACTGCTAGAAGCACTTGAGCAAATGGCAACTAAATGTCTCCAATTCATAAAGTCCCAGAGGTTATCCTTTAGTCACATACACAACGACATTTTCAAGAAAACTAAACTAAATGGCAACTGCATTATATCAGCAGCAAGAACTAGAGCACTACAAAACCGCAAACTACAGCAAAAAATATTAAGCAATACCCATTATTCAGCAACAAGCATCTGTCATCCATTCAATGCTAACACCAACTAACCAGCATGATAGCACTTGCACCAACTTTGACACACAAAACACCAAATTCAAACCTATAGACAGCAAGCACCACAAGAACCGCCTAAACTTGTTGCAGCAAAATCAGAGCATGTACCAACCCCAGTACCAATGATCAACTATCAAAGTAGGGTAATTTTTAGGGCCATCTGCAAAACTTTCTCCTCATGTTTACCCACTTTGGCAATTTGAACCATGATGCTCCAGTGTTTGCAACGTCCTCCAACATCTCTTCAATGTTTACAATTCTGTCATCTCTCCTCGTTATATTGGGAAAACCAGTCCGCGTGACAAAAACTTGAATCAAATTAAGCTTATTTTCTTCTGCACATAATAAAGCCACATGTTTCCGTCCAATTAGAAGACAAATTTGTGGATAAAAACAACCAATATCTCGGTTACATAGGACTAAATCAGAAAGAAGGTTTGAGATCACATTTTTTGTCACATGAGCTGATTTCCCCAATTTAATAAGGGGTGATAGATGTGCAAAAAATGGAGAGATGATGGGAGGACATTACAAAAATTGGACAATCATGGATGGAGCACATTGAAAAAGTGGGTAAACATAAGAGAACAATTTTTATTTTTATTTTTGTGCAAATGGCCTAAATTTTACACAGAAAAAACAATACATCTTGACAACTCCCCTCCAACATCCAACACAAGAAAATAACTGGCATTCTTACGTCCATAAATTGGCAGTTACACACAGATAATATAGTGACTTCTTAGGCATAAGCAAAAAGAAACCCTCAAGTATTTATTTGATTCATTCATGTGCTCGACTAGTGGTTTAGTGAGAGGTTTAAATGTTTTCTTCCTACTTCAGAATACCTCATGCTGAACTCCCGAAATGACGACAAATATAACTGGTGCTGCTGCATTATGCCTGAACTAAGTAAATCTAAACCTGATTTCAGAGCTATCATGGGTCTATCATATCATCGTGGGTCTCATTACAAATAATTCAGCTCCCAAAAATACTCTGTTTTCCTTGTTTAGTCTCTTTCAATGGACTGGGAGGTGTGGATATCAGATTAACTAGCAGTCCAATCAAAGAACATTTATTTAAGAACAACAACAATATTTACCCAAACAGTTATGTTCTTAGATAACAAACAACTCATTCGTGACCCTCGTCCTGCCAATGACCAGAATATAGATAATATGATGACAAAATCCACCTGAATAAAAGACTCCTGCAAAGTAATCTTTTTGAAGATAACATACTTAAAACCGTAATCTCATACATACATGAAAATGGTTAAGCTTTTTTGATTTGACTCGGTGAAATTGCAGTTAAAGCAGAGGTAATAGAAAGGAAGAATAGAATATTAAAGTCACTTAAGTTGGATGAGTCTACAGGCTCTTTATCTGTACTTGAAGCCAGAATCTTTTTATTGCAGCAGTACAGCAGTTACAAGGGAAATGACTCCTTTGCAGACTAAGTGCAATCATATCAACATAAGAACACCGGTCTTTCAGAAATTTTATCTTAAAAAACGACAAAACTTCCATTGCACGACAAGTGGGCACTTCTACTTACCTATGAGTAAATTGGTACGCTGTATGGACATAAGAAAGATAGAAGTTTTTCACTGCACCCTTTGTTCACTCGCAAATAAATTTTCAAGCACCAAAAAGTACTGCTTTTACTCCACGACAGAGATGAAGGTGGATGTTGGGACAGAACTGTATATCACCTCAGGAAGACTTTGATATCATGAGTAAATCATAATATTTAAAAGTCTTATTTACTTCTTAGCTTTTCATTACAATTAGAGCCTTAAGAGGATACAAGGATGAGGGAAAAGGAAAACATATTGCATATAAATCTAAATCTAAATCTAAATATCATGTAGCTGCTTTTTAATCTGAGTTAAACAGTGAACCATGTTAATTCTAAATAGCTATTGATTCTTAAAAACAAAGGGTGCAGTGAAAAACTTTATAATATGTTCACGGTGATAGCAAAACCACAAATTTATCTCAAAAATGATAGTAATATTAATAATAAGCAAAACCACACAGATCATGCCTTGAAACTTCTATCAGGCCCGAAATTTAATACAAACAAGCAATAATAAAGTGACCCCAAATAAGTAGTTCTTGAAAATCGGCCCTATTGACGAGTTCAAGAGAAACAAACCTTATGCTTCCATAGGAGTAGCCGCCTTGCAGTTTGTTTCAATGAGAAACTCAGTAGACGGATCCATCGGAAAAACCTTGGGGTCGGCCTCCCGACTTTAATGCCTTTATCGAAGTAATAAGCTTTCAAGATATTGCTCATGTGGATTATTCGATGGGGCTTTCAATGACAGCAAATTGATTTGGAGCATTATAAAACTGGTCAACATTGTATCTGGGCTAGACTAGATAGAATCCTTTTGAATGGGGACTTCCCGCTTCTATATTAAAGTGTTTTGCCTCCGCACTACAGGCCTATGGTCGTTCCTGCATGGGAATCTCCGGCTTTTTGACTATATCTTGCTCCTTTCTTTCGCCTCAGTCACCCTCCGGAGTAAACCTCCTCATTTGACCAGCTTCCATGCCACCCATGCTTTAAATTCTAAGACCAATGTATCAACTACTTTAAAAATAAAAATGGTAGAACTAGATAGTTATAAAAAAAAAAGTTTTGATTTTGAACTGTTTGTAAGATTACTATTTTAGACTTTGTGGGAGAGGCAAGTCCTTAACCACACAGCATCATTTAGACTTTATAACAACAAAGATAGCATGATATCCATAACTCTTAAATATGAAGCAGCCTGCAGGAGGTACAAAATGCTTGGTCAGAAAAGGTAAGACTGCATTCACTAAGAAAAAGAACTAGTTAGTTGTCCCAAAAAAATTTATCATGTTTCGGGAAATGCAAGGGGAAGAAAAAAAAGAGAAAAGAAACCAATAGATCTTGTCGGTGTCAGAAACCGTTTTAAATGCCTTAGTTGCTTTTATTTGCTGCATAAAAAATTAATAACAATTGGATAAAACAGACATAATTCTAAAAATATGAATCAATAGAATTTCAATAACCATTACATTCTAGAAACAAATCTATCATTGACTGCCATTTTGTTTGTGATATGTATACCGAGTATATCGTATAAATGATCACTATAATACACATATAAGCCTAATTTGACTCTATGTCTAACCACACACATTGCTAGACACCGGCAGGAATGGTGAAAGCAATTGGGTACTGCTGTCTTGCATTTGAGGGAACCTGTATTGACGCCTTACCTACATGATTGAATTCAGAATTGATGCTCGAGCTTGTGGTATCCCTACTTTCTTGGACCTCCAATGTTCTGTCTTTAGCAAAACTAGTAACCTTTTCACTGCTAGTCTCTTCTTCTGACCAATAAGAAATGGAATCTTCTTCGGATACAAAGCTGCAACCATCTGAGAAAGAGGAACAGCTGAGATCATCATCATCAGACAACAACAATAAAGAACTAACCATGTTTACGTCTGAAATATCCTCTTTTTCTTCATCATCAATTAAACCCTCCACGAACGGCTGATTCAAGAGCATCTCTGCAGTCAATCGAAACATAGGCTTCCTCACAAAACAACCCTTCAAGAAATTCTTCGCCTCAATAGATATCTCATTTGGAATTTTAGGCAATTCATGCCCTTCTGCAATCCGACATAGAAGCTCATCAGTGTCAAAATCTTGTGGTCCGCCCCACGGAGGCTTCCCGGTCAGCATCTCTAGCACAATACAACCAAGGGCCCAGATATCACAAGGATGCTCTTGAATACTCTCAGTCACTGCTTCAGGTGACAAATACATAGGAGTTCCCCTCCAATAAGGATCCAACTTTCTCTTCTTACTATGCTTAGACCTCTTAGCCAACCCCAAATCACCAATCTTTGCCCTAAATTCAGCAGTACCACTTCTATTATTAGGCACCAGCAATATATTCTCAGGCTTCAAATCACAATGAACGTAACCATACTCATGAATATGATAAATCCCTCCAAGCACAGACCTCGTATAATGCCTCACCTCGGATTCAGGCAATCCGTTCCCACCCGATTTCTTAATCACATCAGCTAGGGTTCCTCCAGAACCATACTCCAACAACAAATTATACACCATCCCACCATTCTCACCGATTGTAGTCTCTTCACCAAAACATCGAAGTACATGATTACACCTCCCGACATTACTCAGAACCTCTCTCTCCTTCTGAATTGACCCGGAAACAGAAACCTCAGCCGATTTCACAGCCATAACAGATGGCAAGCACCTGAATTTGGATTTGGGTTTCTTCAAAGTAGCCAAAAAAACAGACCCGAAACTTCCTTTGCCAATCATTGGACCTCTGAACCATGCCACTCCATCTCCATATTTATTATTCATGATACCCTCTCTCTTGCTCAACTTGATGTTGAAAGAACTCAGCCTCCTGCTTTATTATCACCGTTATTTCTTCAGCAAATATCAACCTTCCTCTCTCTTCCGCGACCAAACTAATAAATGTTTATTGAAATATTAGGGTTTACAGAAGAAGTGCGGATGAAGAAATCTTGGTTTGATTTGTATTAGGGTTTTGAGGGAAATAGCAAGTAAAGGTTAAGGGCTCAAGGAAATTTAGGATTAATGTTCATGAGTTGTGAGGGTTGTTTGAAGTTTCTGATGAACAAATTTGTACGTAGTAGTACTTGTGAATTTGTTCGTAAAGAGCCGCGTTTCGTTTTTGAGAATGGTTCCAAGTTTTTAATTTTAACAGAATAACGGTCGTGTGTCTAAAAACGCATGGGGGTATTTTTAATTTTTGACAAGTCCGAGTCATACTTACAACATGGTCACCCTTTTACGGCTTCCTTCCTTCTTTACAAGTCAAATCTCACACCTTTCCAATTTTATAATTAGCTTCTTAATGGATATTAGGATGAGAAAATTCAGCTAGATTATTAGTAACATTTAGATTATAATTTTAAACTTTGGAGAGGGAGAGGGTGAGGGGAGAATATTATTTAGAGTGCCTCTTCCATTTGGAAGATAAATACTAGCAAGTACTCCTACTATCTTCGTTTTAAAATTAAACATATAATTTCATTTTATTTTGAGGTTAAACGAAAGTATACTAAATTTTAAAATTGGTTGACTCATAAAAATTTATAATAAAATAAATTTGTAACTAATAGTTTTTGTTATATATTATACAATTATAATATTGTATTAACTAAAATTAAATAAATTCACATCAATTTGAAATTTATACAATATAATTTCATAATCAACTACATTATCACTATTACAATATCAATAACATATTAAACAAGTTTCACATAAAACAGAACACAAAAATAAACTCACATAAATGATAATTGAACTTGAGGCTTAAATGTCATAATAACTCAGTCTTAACCACTATATTAAGATCTCATCGACTAGTTTATGATAAAATATCTTGAAATAACATATTTATTAAAGCATTCATAATTTATTATACCTTTAAATAGGTAACATGGTAAATGTATTTCATATTTTATTAAATGTGCTTCACCAAAGAACAAATATTTTTTTTCATTTTAACCTTACAATAGAGTGTAAATGACAAAAATAAAGTATATTTAACATTTTGTCTTAAAATATCATAGCTCAAATAACGAGTAATGGATATTATTTTATGTTTTTTTAATATTACATTATTACGCGAGCAATTACCATTTACAAGTGATACAATCAATCAATATATATAATACATCATTTAAAATTATAGCATTGCTCCAAAAACAAAACGTGTTTTCTTTTTAAAAGTTGTTTCCATCTCGTTTAAGATGTTAAAATTAATTTTGAGTTTATGATAATAAAAAAAATATCATCAATAAAAATAGTGCATAATATAAATCAATAAAGAAAAGTAGTACTCCTATTTAAGTTACTATAATCAGCTTATCATCGGGATAATTAATTTTTGGTCACTATATTAGGGCTCGATTTTTATTGTGGTTATCGAAATTTTTTTTGTTACAATCGTGTAACTATACTCTAAAAACTTACGAAATGGTCATTCCTTTTGATTTTCGTCCAAAAAACGGACGGAAGTGCTGACTGTGCATAAAAACCAAACGGAAGTGCTGATGTATCACGTGCTGAGTGTTTTGCTTTAATTTTCATTATTATGCACATATATACTAATCATAAAAATTATTATAAAATAATACTACCTCCGTCCCACAATAAGTGATTTTTTAGACTTAACATTTTTTTTCAAAATAAGTAATGTGTTAGAATTTCAATATAATTTTTATAATATTTTCCCATATGTGCCCTTATGCAACCAATGGTATTTATTGTGTATTTATTGAAAAGTTGAAAGGTTGAAGAAAGAGAAAGAGAGATCAAAAGGCAATAAAAAAATATCAAACAAAACAAAGAAAGTATATTAAGGGTATTTTTGCTATTTTAACTTGTGTATTGGTATGTGTGATTTAAGCTAAAAAAATACTTATTATGGGACGGAGGTAGTAATAATAATTTCAAAATAATAATAATAATTTTAAAATAATAATAATATTTTTCCATATGTGCCCTTATGCAACCAATGGTATTTATTGTGTATTTATTGAAAAGTTGAAAGGTTGAAGAAAGAGAAAGAGAGATCAAAAGGCAATAAAAAAATCTCAAACAAAACAAAGAAAGTATATTAAGGGTATTTTTGTTATTTTAACTTGTGTATTAGTATGTGTGATTTAAGCTAAAAAAGCACTTATTATGGGACGGAGGTAGTAATAATGGTAGCTGTCGTTTACACTCCTAAATTAACCTCACTTTCACTTCACGAATTTAAATAATTAGCACAGTAGTAAGCAAGGATCGATCCCACAGAGAGTAAGTTTGTTTTAGATTTATTCTATTATTTTAACAGAAAATAAAGATGGGGGATTTTTGAAATTGTTTTAAACTAAGAAAAACAGAATTTAAATAAAGAGATTAACCAAATATGTAAAAACTTCAGTTCTGTAGTTCAGTTTCACCAAGCACAGCAATCAATTAATCAAGTTATTATTCTTTACCCTTCAATGAAACTATTGACCCTAGATAACAATAAGCTCTGCTATCCGAAATTCTCCTTAGATATTCACTGTATGAAACAAGCTCTTCACCAGATTCAACTAGCATATAACCTAGAACAAGCTCTCTAGATTTAATATGATAGAAACATTAAGAAATAGAGAATTAGGCTAATCCAAGCAACAAACACATAAGCTCGATTTGTTTAACTTGTTTTCTGATAATCTTAGCAATACCCAAAAGCTTGTCCACAATTAGTATCACTAATTTACTACTTGTGATGAAGACAGATATCAATTACACGTAATACCAATCTTAATCTAGCATATGATAATGATTAAATTAACTCAATTGGCCATATCAAATTAATTAGATCAATTAGCATGCAATCAATGAAAACAGATTATCAGAAGAAATTTCATACAAGAAGGAATAAATAATAATACTCAATTAATTAATTACTTGTAACAAGGTTCCACCTCCCTTTAGAACTGAATAAAGAAACTAGCCTGACATGCTCTAAGTCTGCACTTCAATGAGGTATGATAGTTGGTAGAAGATTGAATGAATAAAACCTTAACTATCATCCTCTATTTATAGTGCTAGACAAGGGCCTAAATCCTATAAGAACTAGGAATCCAAATCCTAAAAGGAATTACAATTATAACTAGTTTCCATAAAGAAATAGAATCTAATAAGAAAATAAAATCTCAGTCCAAAAAAGTCCTAATTCTAATAGTAATATCAATCCAATTCCATGTAGGAATCTCCAAATATTGAGAAAGTCAACTGCTGGTCAAACTCCTCTTCAATTCAACTCCAAATCAACTTGTTTCCATCCTTTTAGCTTTAATTCACCTGAAAATAATAAACAACTTATTAAGCTCATATACACATGAAACATGTAATAAAACCAAATGTAAAGGAATAAAAAATCATGAATATTATGTACTTATCAAATTCCCCCACACTTAGTCTTTTACACGTCCTCGCGTAAACTAAAAGTTTAATTTCCAGAAACTCTACTCAACCATAACGTTTAAGATCAAATCATGATTATCAACACTAAACCCACAAAAACATGATCAACGCTTCATCAATCAACTCAAGATAAGTACCTCACCACTTCACCAATGAGTTTTATTAAGTTAAATTGTAACCACATAAGCCCTTGTCTATGATCCACATACTTACTCAACTTAGTTACCATGGAGCAAAAACCGTGCACACCACTCAAAAACTCAAAACATACTTTTTTTGCTTTATTTTTTATCAGAATCTTTTCATTTTAATTTTTTTTTATTTTCGGTGAATGCATTTTATGCTCCGTTTCACCTTCCTCAATCATTCTTTTGTAAGTGAGTGCATTTTATGCTCCATCTCACTTATCCGCACGTGTTTATGGGAGAGTGCGTTTTACGCTCCATCTCATCCCACCACATGACTTCTCTTGTGTTTCTTTTTCAACAATTTCACTGGTTTCTAATTTTTCTTATTATTTTTTTCACATGGTCCTGCAAAACGCTTAAGCAGTTCAATAGTTCTAGAGCATGAGATTAGTGCACATAGACAACTCCACAGATAACTTAGCCAACTAAGCATATATCACATGTTCAAGTGCTCATGAGACACAAATTCAATTTAAATCAATTACTATGGATCATGGCTTAGTTTTTCTCAATCATTAACCAATTAAGCATTAAACAGATTTTGAATTTTTAGCATTGATTCTCATTTTTGACTTTAACCTTCGAACACATAGGCAAAATAGAATTATGAAAATCAAATTTTTCAAAAAAAATTCAAAAAAAATAAATTCAAGGCATCAAGATGGTCCTATTTCATTTCAAAATTGGCAGATTAAATATCCCTAAATATAAAATAAAAACCTAAATCTCTCCCCCCCATACTCAAACCTTACATTGTCCCCAATGTAAGAAAATCATGCAAAGAAGAAAGAACTACAACTAACAAATTAAAAAGAAAAGGGATAGAAAGATCAAATCTGAATTCTTGGGTTGCCTCCCAAGCAGCTGCCCTTGTTTATTGTCATTGGCCTGACATCTTCCCTCTCGTTCTATGTAATTGGAGTTGTGAACTTCAAGTGGATTGGTAACAGTTTCTTCCTTAATTGAGGAACATTGTGTACTTCATGATTTTGCTCCTTTCCAGCCACCAAATCCTCCTCGTATAATTGTATTCGATCAAAAGATTCCTGCACTAAATAATCCACAACATCAATAACAAAAACAGATTTAATATTATCAAGATACCTTTTAGCCTGATCTGCGTTGAACTGGAACTTTGCATTGTCTAATTCCATGGTAAAGGTACGATGGTGTGTAGCACTCCTTGTTTCTGTTAGTTGTACTGATGGAGATGAATCCACGTCTTTCTTGTCGAGATCTGCAGAATTTATCAAATTATTCTCTTCTTCCTCTTGTTCATTCTCTTCGTCAAATTCCATATTACAGTCCGTTCCCGGAGTAAGCACTGAATCTTCCTGCTCCTCTTCGTCAAATCCCATTGTACTGAAGTTCTCAACAAACGGAGGAGGTAACTCCTCGAAGCCTTGAGATTCCAACCTCCCTACTTTGGTTGCAAGCTGACCAACTTGATCCCTCAGATCTTGAACAGAAGTTCTTGTCTCCTGCTGGAACTGCTGTGTCTGACTCATGAACTGTAGTGTTCGGCTCATGAATGCCTTGAACATATCCTCCATAGATGTCCCAGAATTGACAGGTACTTCTTGGTTTTCTGTGTGGTACTGAGGTTGAGTCTGCTGAAGATCTTGCTGCATACTTGAAAGGATAGGTTGCATTGGTGGCCTAGTACCTTCATAGCTCAAGTCGGGATGATCTCTCCATCCGAAATTGTGAGTTTCTGCCCAAGGATCACATTGATGTGGATTTTGTCCGAAGAATGCCCCCACAGCATTAACTTGATGAACAATTACATCCTCTTGCACTATGGGACAATCATTTGTTGTATGCCCTGATTTTGAGTAAATTCCACATACTTTTGCAACCGGTACGTTTTCTGTTGTTAATTGTTGCACCACAGCAGTTAAGTTAGAAATCTGTTGTGCCAATTCACTCGTGCTTACCTCACTTACCCTTTGTGGAGCATGATCGTATTGTTGTGAGTTAGCGGCTATGTTTGCAATCAAATTTCTTGCAGCCTCCGATGTCTTGTCTACTAATGTTCCTCCACTAGCCGCATCGATCATACTTCTTTCCGTTGGTATCAGTCCCTCGTAGAAGTACTGAATCAAGTGTTGCTCATCAATTTGGTGGGGAGGGCAGTTGGAACACAACTTCTTGAACCTTTCCCAATACTCGTAGAGAGTTTCTCCATTGAACTGACTAATTTCACATATCTTCTTCCTTGAATCGGCAACTCTTGATGCAGGAAAATACTTCTCCAAGAATAACCTTTGCATATCAGTCCATGATCGTATCGATCCTGAAGGAAGATAGTATAACCAGTCTTTAGCCAAATCTGCTAATGAGAAAGGAAAAAGTCTAAGTTTGATCTGCTCCTCTGACACTCCTTGTGATTTCATCGTGGAACACACCATATGGAACTCCTTTAGATGCGTATATGGATTTTCACCTGTTAGACCACGAAAAATAGGCAAAAAGCGAATTAGTCCGTAGTTAAGTTCAAAAGCAACTTCTACGGTAGGATATATAATACACAGGGATGGATGATCTAGGTCTGGAGTAACCAGTTCTTTTAAAGTCCGGTTGTTGTTCGGCACCACCATCTTTTCCTTTTTAAGTATTGGAACAAGAGCTTCTTTTGTATCTGCAATTTTCTCTATCTCTTGATCAAAATTAGAGTGAGAGGATTGAGTCATAAAATAAAAAGAAAAAAAAATAAAATAAAAAGAAAATAATAAAAATAAACGAAAACAAAGAATAAACAAAAACAAATAACACTCCCCGGCAACGGCGCCAAAATTTGGTAGCTGTCGTTTACACTCCTAAATTAACCTCACTTTCACTTCACGAATTTAAATAATTAGCACAGTAGTAAGCAAGGATCGATCCCACAGAGAGTAAGTTTGTTTTAGATTTATTCTATTATTTTAACAGAAAATAAAGATGGGGGATTTTTGAAATTGTTTTAAACTAAGAAAAACAGAATTTAAATAAAGAGATTAACCAAATATGTAAAAACTTCAGTTCTGTAGTTCAGTTTCACCAAGCACAGCAATCAATTAATCAAGTTATTATTCTTTACCCTTCAATGAAACTATTGACCCTAGATAACAATAAGCTCTGCTATCCGAAATTCTCCTTAGATATTCACTGTATGAAACAAGCTCTTCACCAGATTCAACTAGCATATAACCTAGAACAAGCTCTCTAGATTTAATATGATAGAAGCATTAAGAAATAGAGAATTAGGCTAATCCAAGAAACAAACACATAAGCTCGATTTGTTTAACTTGTTTTCTGATAATCTTAGCAATACCCAAAAGCTTGTCCACAATTAGTATCACTAATTTACTACTTGTGATGAAGACAGATATCAATTACACGTAATACCAATCTTAATCTAGCATATGATAATGATTAAATTAACTCAATTGGCCATATCAAATTAATTAGATCAATTAGCATGCAATCAATGAAAACAGATTATCAGAAGAAATTTCATACAAGAAGGAATAAATAATAATACTCAATTAATTAATTACTTGTAACAAGGTTCCACCTCCCTTTAGAACTGAATAAAGAAACTAGCCTGACATGCTCTAAGTCTGCACTTCAATGAGGTATGATAGTTGGTAGAAGATTGAATGAATAAAACCTTAACTATCATCCTCTATTTATAGTGCTAGACAAGGGCCTAAATCCTATAAGAACTAGGAATCCAAATCCTAAAAGGAATTACAATTATAACTAGTTTCCATAAAGAAATAGAATCTAATAAGAAAATAAAATCTCAGTCCAAAAAAGTCCTAATTCTAATAGTAATATCAATCCAATTCCATGTAGGAATCTCCAAATATTGAGAAAGTCAACTGCTGGTCAAACTCCTCTTCAATTCAACTCCAAATCAACTTGTTTCCATCCTTTTAGCTTTAATTCACCTGAAAATAATAAACAACTTATTAAGCTCATATACACATGAAACATGTAATAAAACCAAATGTAAAGGAATAAAAAATCATGAATATTATGTACTTATCAAATAATAATTTCAAAATAATAATAATAATAACAATAAAAATAAATTTTAAATAATAATAATAATAATTTTTAAATAATAAAAATAATAATAATAATAATAATAATAATAATTTCTAAATAATAATAATAATAATTTTTACAACTGTATTTATATAAAATTAATGAATTTATATTATTTTTTAGGAATAATAATACTTTTAAATAATAATAATAATAATTTTTAAATAATAATAATAATAATAATAATAATTTCTACATAATAATAATAATTTCTAAATACTAATAATAATAATAATTTTTAAATAATAATAATTACAAAATAATAATAATAATAATACTAATTTTAAAATAATAATAATTTAAAATAATAATAATAGAAGAATAGATAGAGGAGAGAGAGAACAAAAGAAAAAGAAAAAAAAGGGATAGATCCATTTTTATTCCCTTTTTTTGTGCTTTCCTTTGTCGGAATTTTCTATCCGATTCCTCCGAACGTGTGACGCCCCCAAAATAGGTTCAATACTCAACCCATTTTGAGTCGCCAAATACACTCAACAGCTTAAGCCAACGTCGTAATCTTTCAACAACTCAAGCCAACGTCATTGCCGCATGTTGAGTTCTTTCTGGGTGAAGAAATACTTGAGGCTCTTATGATCCGTATAGATCTCCACTTTCTCCCCATACAGGTAGTGTCTCCAGATCTTCAACGCGAAAATGACTGCTGCCAACTCTAGATCATGAGTAGGATAATTCCTCTCATATTCCTTGAGTTGTCGCGAGGCATAGGCTATGACTTGTCCATGTTGCATGAGAACACATCCTAACCCTTTGCCCAAAGCATCGCTGTAAATGACAAATCTATCCGAATCAGATGGTATCGTCAGAACAGGTGTCGAAATGAGTCTCCTCTTGAGCTCTTGAAAGCTCTTTTCGCATTCCTCGTTCCATACGAATTTTGTATCTTTCCGAGTCAGCTGAGTTAATGGAGTAGCGATTCGAGAAAATTCTTCCACGAATCTCCGATAATAACCAGCTAAGCCCAGAAAGCTACGTACTTCGGTCACCGACTTCGGTTGCTCCCAACTTTGTATTGCTTCAATCTTCGCCGGGTTAACAGATACTCCACGTTTTGATACCATGTGCCCAAGGAATGCTACCTCCTCAAGCTAGAACTTGCATTTCTTCAGCTTGACATATAGCTTATTTTCACGAAGCCTTTGAAGTACTAGCTTCAAGTGGTGTTCATGATCTTCACGGATTTTGGAATAGATGAGGATGTCATCAATAAAGACAATCACGAACTGATCCAAATATTCCTTGAATACACGGTTCATCATATCTATGAAGGCAGCAGGAGCATTAGACAATCCAAAAGACATGACTAAGAATTCATAATGCCCGTATCGAGTTCTGAAAGCAGTCTTCGGAATATCCTTAGTTTTAATCTTCAGCTGATGATATCCAGAACGAAGATCGATCTTTGAAAAGAATTGTGCACCTTGCAACTGGTAGAACAGGTCATCAATACGAGGTAACGAAAATCTATTCTTGATGGTGACATGGTTCAACTCCCGATAGTCAATACAAAGTCGCATACTCCAGTCTTTCTTCTTTACGAATAAAACAGGAACACCCCAAAGAGATGTACTAGGACATATAAAACCGATGTCTAACAACTCCTGTAGTTGGACCTTTAACTCCTGAAGTTCTATAGGAGCCATTCGATATGGGATTTTAGAAATGGGTTTTGTACCGGGTTCAAGGTCAATAAAGAATTCAACTTCATGTTCCGGGGGTAGACATGAAAGTTCTTCGAAAAATACATCAGAAAACTCATTAACAACAGAAATATCATTCAAACCTGAAGTATTCTGATTTAGATTAGTGATATGAGCTAAGAAAACTTGACATCCGTTTTTCAATAAATGAATAGCTTTATAACTTGAAATAATATTGATTGATTTTAGTGGTTTGGTTGTTTGAATTCGCACAATAGGTTGGTTAGGAATATAAAAACTAACAACCTTACGAAAACAATCAATTTTGGCATGATAAGTGGTCAACCAGTCAATTTCCTAAAATCACATCAAATGCAAGTATTTTCAACGATATAAGATCAACAGGTAGGGTGAGGGTACTAATTTGAATCGAACAAGATTTGTAAACTGTAGATGTAACGAAGGTTTCTCCCAACGGAGTTTCAACAGATAAGTCAAAGTCTAATTTCTCAGGTGTCAAGTTCAAACGTTGAGCACAAGCAGGTGAAATAAAAGAATGGGTAGCACCAGTATCTAATAAAGTGTAAACTTCCCAAGAGTTTATTATCCGCTTACTCGTAATAACCTCGTTCGGGTTCCTTGCTTGTTGGGCAGTCACGAAAAAAGCTCTTTCAGGAATCACTGACTTTGACTTGTCAGGGATAGCCTTTGGAGTCACCATCCCTGCTGGACTTGGTTTCGCTACAGGACACACTCGAGCTATGTGCCCTTCCTTTCCACAGTTATAACACAACTTGAATTGTTGTGTGCAATTGGGGCTGATGTGTCCCTCTTGCTCGCATTTATTGCATACGATCGGCGGTCGTTCTCCTCCCCTAGAACTAGTTGGTGCTGTTGTCGATGCTTTCACGTTCTCATTGTTGTACCTTCTCTTCTTGAAATCTCCCCCGACTCACTTCTTCTATTATCATGGCCACGATTACTACCAGAGTGGTTACCTCTTCTGGCATGATACTTTCCTCCCTGCTGGTTGTCATTGTTCCGATGACTGCTGCCACCAATACGACCTTGGTTGTTGTCCCTTGGTTGAAAATAATCATTATCTCGTTCTAATAACTGGGCCCTGTTCACTACATCCGAATATAGAAAAAATTTGTGAGAAATGAAGTATAAACGAATCTCGGGTTTCAAACCTCTCAGAAACATCCGCGTCATACGTTCCTCATTCTCCACCAAATGAGGTGCAAATTGGGATAACTCCGCGAACTTAGCCTCGTACTGGGACACAGTTATGTTGTTCTGTTTCAGTCTGATAAACTCTACCTCTTTCATGTGACGAATACTTTCTGAAAAGTACTTGTCATTGAACAGTTTCTGGAACGCCCCTCAAGTCATCTTGAGTGCGGCAGGCTGGGTACGTTTCACAGATTTCCACCAGTAATCTGCTTCTCCACGGAACATAAAGGTGGCAAATGGAACATTCTGTTCCTCCGTGCATCCCAAGACATCAAATATCTTGGTAATTTGCTTAATTCAATTTTCTGCCTTGATTGAATTTGGCTTTCCCTAAAACTCTGGTAGTCCCAACTCTTTAAACTGCTTGGCAGTGACAAGCCACGAGTTATTATTTCCACCTGTGTTATGAACACGAGTCTCCCTCGTCTGGTGTTGCATGAACTGTAAAAAGCTTCTAAACATCCCGTCATTTATCATTTCTTCGGTAGGGTTGTTTACAGGAGGAATATAGCCTTCATGTTGCACGTTCTTCTCGTTGGTGATTAAAGGTGTCTCAACGGTCTCATTCACTCTATTGTTTAAATTTTCAGCTGTCATTCTCAAATACTGCCACAAAATAAGGTTTAATCAAACAAATTAACATATCACATATTAACCCTATATTCCAACCGACTAATTAAATAACAATTAAGCTTAGGTAGGACACATTAGTGAATGTTTTACTCGTCTCTCCCCTCCTAGTTCTATTCTCAAATCTCCGCCAGAGATCATATCCCTAAGCTCTGATACCAACTGTGACGCCCCCAAAATAGGTTCAATACTCAACCCATTTTGAGTCGCCAAATACACTCAACAAAATTTAAATACAATATTTCATATCACACGGTCGTGCAAAATACGACCACACAACTGTGAGTGTCAATACAGACAGTGTAGAAAATATTAACATTCAAACTAAGTCCTTATTACATTTATTATCACACTATTTTAAATAAAAAAAATAGTGAGGACTTCTACAGCTCTAACTCGGACCATCACTCCATTCCCCGACTAGTACCCGCGATATTCTCATTTTCTGAAGAGAACAATGGAAGAAAAGGGTCAGCTCAACTAGCCCTAGTAAAGAATATTATGACTAAGATAATGAAAAATAAATTATCGTTAGCCTTCAATAAATCAGATAAAATATTATGGACAACAAGTTTTAGATCAATATTCGCAGCAGAAATAACAATTCATTAGAAGAGTTAAGTAGAGAATGATGTCTACTATCTTCTTTGATTTAAAAGTTCATCATCAATATTTTATCCCTGTAACATCAATCAATATACATCTCGAATCAAATATCCATCTTTGCACTACGGGCCAAAGATATTTATTTGTATCATCAGTTGGTCATGTTCATCTCAACACCTGTCCAACTTTGCACTACAGGCTAAAGATATTCATCAAGTAATCATTCATCTTTGCACTACAGGCCAAAAATATTCAGTTATATCACCATTTAGAACTGAGGATGATGAAAAATAATACGAATAACGAATTTAGTGAGATAAAAGACAAATATTAAAGAATTTATCTAGAGTTCAAGAATGAAGATCAAAACCTGGATCCAATCAAAGATGATTTGGAAGAAAAAAAATATTTTTTTTGTTACCGTGAATAGTATCCAGTGAATAGTAACTTGTGAATAGTAATTCGACATGAAAAGATAAAAATTTCACAAGAAAGTTCAGACCAATATTCTAGTGAAATAATATTAGATGAAGCGCAAAACTCAAGTAATATCTGATCATTTCAGGAATTATAGAAGCAATACTTACCGTAGTAAGTTTAGAGTTAGGAATCTGAAATGAAACAATATACGAAACTGCAATTGAATTTTCACCCGTCTGGCGGTAAGTCCGCTCAGACAGATTATTTCCATAATTTAATAACAACTGAATACGAAGGGTTATTCACCAGGAATACGGTAGTCCGCGTAGACAGGTTATTCCTACAGAATAATAAAGAATAGAATAACAACAGGATTTCACCATGCATGCTGTAGTCCGCGTAGACAGGTTATTCCAACAGAATAATAAAGAATGGAATAACAACCCTTACGAGTATTGAAAAAAAATAACTCTTTTTATGAAGACGAAAGAAATAATACCCCTTACCTTAAAATTTGGAGATTGCACTAGCGTAATAGCAGAATACTCTTCTTCTTTCTCTCTTATTCTCTCTATACTTTCTCTCTCTATAGCTTTAGTGAATTAGTGAGAAATAATGAAGAAATGAGCTTCTATTTATAGGCTTGGCAAAGTATGGGTAAAATAGTCTTTTCGCCATAATTTATGACATCATCGTTTACATCATCAATCTATGACATCATTGCTTATCTCATCGCTCCGATGACATCATTGCTTACCTCATCGCTCCGATGACATCATTGCTTACCTCATCGCTCCGCTGACATCATTGTTTGCATCATAAGAGTTCAAATTCAATTTACACTCTTCCACCTCGTTTAACTTTTATACCACGAATTTACTATAATAATGTTACCATTCAAATTATAAAAATCATACTATTATATAATCACATCATACTACTATAATGTAATATTATAATAATATATTTGAATAAATTATTTTATCGGGCAAGATAGAATACCAACTTTCAACAAATGTCACATGTTAAAAATTCCTCCGTTTAAATCCACATTGAATAAATATTTTCTTATCATATATATCAAAAATTAATTATTCACGAATAATATTACAGAACTACAATACTGACAACAAGGTCGTTCCCAGGAAAGAGGGGGTCTTCCGATAAGGATTTCTCCTTACTCGCGCACAATTAATCAACCCCTTTCCTAGACAAAATTTCCTTAGACATTACCAATAATACTATCTAATAATATTATTCAAATAATATGAATTATTGATTTGATAATTTAAAATAATGTGCAATGATAATTATTGAATCAATAATATAAAATAGCAAAGTAGCACTTATTGATATAAAATATCAACGTAGCAAATATTGAACCAATTAAAATATTATGCAATTATTGAATCAATAATATAAAATATTGAACAGTAATTATTGTAACAATAATTGAGTAAGTGCCTTCCTACGTAAGAATCAATAATTCGAAATACTGTGCAATACCGTGTGCTACTGTGCAACACCACGTATTACTGTATTTTAACAACCGAATATTTCAACAGTACTAACGGTAACAGTTTTGCCGTTACTTTTATAAAAAGGTTACTTCTGTCGCTTTCTATATCCGACATTCATTCCGTTGTGGAGTCCACCAATGAATGCGCCGTTGTACGAATATTTTCCGATAAAAAGAATATTCCTCGACCAAACGAATATTCCCCGACATAACGAATATTTTATAACACTTGCTTACTTTGTAAACGTTGCACATTTCACCCATTACTTATCACATTATCAAATCAACACCTTACTATTTCAAAATAATATATAAAAAAAATTAATCTTATTCATAAAATTTGGGGTCTTACAGAACGCATATCTCTATCTATCCTTATATATCTTCAAACAAATTTGGCCTCAAGATTCATATATGATCTCAATGTTTGTAGGGTTGTTATGATGAAGGGTCGGGTCGGGTCGGGCTTGATGGGATGGCGGTGGCTGCTGTTGCCGGAGGCTCATGGCATCATAATCGTCAGCATATATCTTCATCCCTATTAGTTGAATCCTCCTGCAGGCTCAAGGCGTTGAATCCGTCGGCACAGCCGCGGATTAAAACCAACCACCGATTCAAACAACCAATTCAGATAGAGGAATTTCATAAGAGAGAAATTAGGTTTTTATTCCTTCAATTTTCTTTTTAATCTTTTTAAAAAATTATTAGATGATTTGTAATTAGTGTATTCGATTTGGGGTTTGCTTTGACTGGAGTTTTGGACACAGTGAGCACCATTTGTATGTATATGTATCATAGAAAATCATTGGAGATCTGAACTTGAACTTCAGCTTGAAATTTTGTGGTCTCAAATGCTGTTCTCTGTTACGAGGTACCGGTTAAGAGAGAAATTGGATTTCTTTATGCGTTTCTAATTTAGGGTTTTGTCACTTACACGAGGTTAAGGCAGATGTTGAAGATGGAAGCGTCGGGAGGTTATTTTGGCTTTTGATTTTTATTTTTTTTGCTAATTAGACTTTTGATCTTTAAATTATAAAATGTAATGTTTATATATATATATATATATATATATATATTTGCTAAGTTTGTGTTTTTTATTTTTTTATTTTTATTTGTAGTTATTTATTTTAAGTCTTCTTAACTTAATAAAATAATTTAAATAATTGTAAAATGATTTTTTTGACACATAAGCAGTATCATGTCACCTGTCAAAGCCACACCACTAATTTTTGATATGGCATGTTAACAGTTGATCCACATATTTTTCGTTCGCCAACTCAGCAATTCTGTCCATTTTTTGGATGATAATCGTAAGTAGTGACCATTTGGTAATTATTTAGAGTATAGTTACGCGATTATATCAAAAAAAATTGATAATCACAATGAAAATCGGGCTCTAGTATAGTGACCAAAATGTCTATTATCCCGCTTATCATCCAAAGATATAGTTCATAATCAAAAGCTTCGATCTCTTGGTTTGAAATTGAACATACTAAAACCGACATAAAGCTAGTCCCTAAATTAATGATTTATTAATATTTGAGTTGGCTAAAATTCAATCAAAGTTGCCCATTGTAGCATATCACCTAGGTTAGGCTACGTTTGTTTATAAAAATGACGATGGGGTGAGATGATGACTATTTGTACCAATCGCTTTGGATTATTTGTTATTATTTCTAAGGTTATTTAACCTCAATAGATTATTTGTTATTATTTCTAATGTTATTTGATATTTTATAAGGGAAATATAATACTACTCTTTTATTTTATTTGGGATTATAATCCAATATATTAAAAATGACAAAATATAGTTCATGAGATTAAATAAGGAATTAATTATGTGATAAAATAGTTTGATAATAATAGATTAATAAGTAGACAAACATAGCCCTAAGACGGTGTTTGATAAAATTGAATAATTAAAATCTGAATGGTTAATGCATCTTAATAAATTAGATCATCTGAATGAAATAACATCTGAATCTAAAAAACTAGTTGATAACTAAAAAGTGTAAAACATCTAAATGATACTATTTTACCATTTTAACCCTCTGAGTTATTTAAATTTTTTATTTGAATGATCTTAAAATTTAAAATTAAAGGAGTACATTATTTATTGAGACTATTTTTGTCCATAAATTTTAAATAAACTATTAAAAAGCAGCTATTAATAGTTAAGATTTGAGTTTCTGTCTTAACGATTAAGAGGTAAAAAAAATTTACCAAACAAAATATGCCTCTGACTGAATTAGATACATGTGAATTAATAGGCATTCAGACACAAACAAACACCAAGTATAATTTGGAACTGAGGAAGTATAATTTTTCTCAAAAATAAATTTTAATCTTTAAAGAAAAGTAAGTTTCATACGGAAGAAAAATTTATGTCCAAGTGTGTTTTATTAATCAGAACCTTAATATTGGAAATAAAAGAGATAAGTGAAAAATAAAAGTTTTTCCCAAGGAGGTGAAGACATTAAGTAGGGATGTAAACGAGTCGATTCTCAGTAAACACCCTAATGCTCAGATTCGGCTCGACTCGAAAAATTTGAGCTCAAATTCGATAAGGAATTTCTAATTTTGCGCCAGATTCAACTCAGATCATTACTTGGACCTACCCGACTCGTAAGTACTCGACTAGTTTACAAAATGAGTTAGCCATGAGCTTTCAAATCGAATTTCGATTATGAAACATTCCACTTAATACTGAATCACTACATACTAAATTGATTATTGAACTAATGTTTATATATAAAAGTTTTTTACTTTTATTTATGTAAAGAAATTACAAATAATATAATACAAATTGGCATCAATTCATTGATTTATTCAAATACAAGTTTACACATTTTAATACTGTGACGACCCCAAATTCGGGTCTCTCAAACACCTCGGATCCGGTCCGTCACGATACATCTATCGCGGAACTATATATCTTTTATTCTAAACTTAATGAATAAATTTCACTTATTACAATATAGAAATATAATTTCTATTCATATCCAATGTAAGACCCCAAATTTTATGAATAAGATTTAATTTTCTTTATATATTATTTTAAAATAGTAATGTGTTAATTTGATAAATGTGATAAGTTATGGGTGAAATGTGCAACGTTTACAAAGTAAGCAAGTGGTTATAAAATATTCGTTTGGTCGAGGAATATTCTTTTTGTCGGAGAATATTCGTACGACGGCGCAGTCATTGGTGGATCCCACAACGGAATGAATGTCGGATATAGAAAGCGACAGAAGTAACCTTTTATAAAAATAACGGCAAAAATATTACCGTTAGTACTATTGAAATACCCGGTGGTTAAAATACAGTAATACGCGGTGTTGCACAGTAGTACACGGTATTTCACAGTATTTCGAATTATTAATTCTTACGTAGGAAGGCACTTACTCAATTATTGTTACAGTAATTACTGTTCAATATTTTATATTATTGATTCAATAATTGCATAATATTTTATTGGTTCAATATTTGCTACGTTGATATTTTATATCAATAAGTGCTACTTTGCTATTTTATATTATTGATTCAATAATTGTCATTGTACATTATTTCAAATTATCAAATCAATAATTAATATTATTTGAATAATATTATTAGATAGCATTATTGACAATGTCTAAGGAAGTTCTATCTAGAAAAGTGGTTGATTAATTGCGCGCTAGTAAGGAGAAATCCTTATCGGAAGGCTCCCTCTTTCCTGGGAACAATCTGGTTGTCAATATTATAGTTCTGTAATATTATTTGTGAATAATTAATTTTTAATATATATGATAAGGAAATATTTATTCAATGTGGATTTAAACGGAGAAATTTTTAACATGTGACATTTGTTGAAAGTTGGTATTTTATCTTGTCCGATAAAATAATTTATTCAAATATATTATTATAATATTACATTATAGTAATATGATGTGATTATATAATAGTATGATTTTTATAATTTGAATGGTAACATTATTATAGTAAATTCATGATATAAAAGTTAAACGAGGTGGAAGAGTGCAAATTAAATTTGAACTCTTATAATGCAAATAATGATGTCATCGGAGCGATGAGGTAAACAATGATGTCATCGGAGCGATGAGGTAAGCAATGATGTCATAGAATTGATGATGTAAGCGATGATGTCATAAATTATAGTGAAAAGACTATTTTACCCTTACTTTGCCGAGCCTATAAATAGAAGCTAATTTCTTCATTATTTCTCACCAATTCACTAAAGCTATAGAGAGAGAAAGTATAGAGAGAATAAGAGAGAAAGAAGAAGAGTATTCTGCTATTACACTAGTGCAGTCTTCAAATTTTTAAGGTAATGGGTATTATTTCTTTCGTATTCATGAAAAGAGTTATTTTCTTTCAATATTCGTAAGGGTTGTTATTCCATTCTTTATTATTCTGTTGGAATAACCTGTCTACGCGGACTACCGCATGCATGGTGAAATTCTGTTGTTATTTCATTCTTTATTATTCTGTGGAAATAACCTATCTACGCGAACTACCGCATGCCTGGTGAATAACCCTTCGTATTCAGTTGTTATTAAATTATGAAAATAATCTGTCTGAGTGGACTACCACCTGACGGGTGAAAATCCAATTGCAGTTTCGTATATTGTTTCATTTCAGATTCCTAACTCTAAACTTACTACGGTAAGTATTGCTTCTATAATTCCTGAAATGATCAGAAATTCCTTGAGTTTTGCACTTCATCTAATATCATTTCACTGGAATATTGGTCTGAACTTTCTTGTGGAATTTTTATCTTTTCATGTCGAGTTACTATTCACGAGTTACTATTCATGGGGTACTATTTACGATAAAAAAATATTTTTTTTTCTTCCCAAATCATCTTTGATTGGATCCAGGTTTTGATCTTCATTCTTGAACTCTGGATAAATTCTCTAATATTTATCCTTTATCTCACTGGATTCGTTATTCGTATTGTTTTCATCATCCTCAGTCCTAAATGGTGATATAACTGAATATCTTTGGCCTGTAGTGTAAATATGAAAGATTACTTGATGAATATCTTTGGCCTGTAGTTCAAAGAAGAATGATTACTTGATGAATATCTTTGGTCCGTAGTGCAAAGATGAACAGGTGTTGAGATGAACATGACCAACTGGTGATACAAATGAATATCTTTGGCCATAGTGCAAAAGATGAATATTTGATTCGAGATGAATATTGATTGATGTTACAGGGATAAAATATTGATGATGGACTTTTAAATTATAGAAGATAATAGACATCATTCTTTACTTAACTCTTCTAATGAATTGCCATTTCCGCTGCTGTTGTTGATCTAAAACTAGTTGTCCATAATATTTTATTTGATTTATTGAAGACTAACGATAATTTATTCTTCATTATCTTAGTCATAATATTCTTTACTGGGCTAGTTGAGCTCATCCTTTTCTTCCATTGTTCTCTTCAGAAAATGAGAATATCGTGGGTACTAGTCGGGGAATGGAGTGATGGTCCGAGTTAGATCTGTAGAAGTCCTCACTATTTTTTTTAAAAATAATGTTATAATAAATGTAATAAGGACTTAGTTTGAATGCTAATATTTTCTACATGTCTGTATTGACACTCACAGTTGTGTGGTCGTATTTTGCACGACCGTTTGATATAAAAGATTATATTTGAATTTTGTTAAGTGTATTTGGTGACTCAGAATGAGTTGAGTATTGAACCTATTTTGGGGGCGTCACAGTTGGTGTCAGAGATTAGGGATATGATCTCTGGCGGAGATCTGAGAATAGAACTAGGAGGGGAGAGACGAGTAAAACCTTCGCTAGTGTGTCCTACCTAAGCTTAATTATTGTTTAATTGGTCAGTTAGAACATAGGGTTAATATATGATATGTTAATTTATTTGATTAACCCTTGCTTTGTGGCAGTATTTGAGAATGGCAGCTGAAAATCTAAACAATGGAGTGAATGAGATCGTTGAGACACCTTTAGTCACCAACCAAGAGAACGTGCATCAGGAAGGCAATAATTCTCCTGTAAATAACCCTACCGAAGAAATGATAAATGACGGGATGTTTAGAAGCTTTTTGCAGTTCATGCAAAACCCGACGAGGGAGACTCGTTTTCATAATACAGGTGGAAATAACAACTCGCGGCTTGTCACTGCCAAGCAGTTTAAAAAGTTGGGACCACCAGAGTTTCAGGGAAAGCCAGATCCAATGAAGGCAGAAAATTGGATTAAGCAAATTACCAAGATATTTGATGTCTTGGGATGCACGGGGGAATAGAAGGTTCCATTTGCCACCTTTATGTTCCGTGGAGAGGCAGATTACTGGTGGGAATCTGTGAAGCGTACCCAGCCTGCCGCACTCAAGATGTCTTAAGGGGCGTTCCAGAAACTGTTTAATGACAAGTACTTTCCAGAAAGTATTCGTCACATTAATGAGGTATAGTTTATCAGACTGGAACAGAACAACATGATTGTGTCCCAGTACGAGGCAAAGTTCTCGGAGTTATCCCGGTTTGCACCTCATTTGGTGGAGAATGAGGAACGTATGACGCGGATGTTTCTGAGAGGTTTGAAACCCAAGATTCGTCAATACCTCATTTCTCACAAATTTCTCTATATTCGGATGTAGTGAATAGGGCCCAGTTATTAGAACGAGATAATGATTATGTTCAACCAAGGGACAACAACCAATGTCGTATTGGTGGCAGCAGTCATCGGAACAATGACAACCAGCAGGGAGGAAAGTATTATGCCAGAAGCGGTAACCACTCTGGTGGCAATCGTAGCCATGATAATAGAAGAAGTGAGTCGGGGGGAGATTTCAAGAAGAGAAGGTACAACAATGAGAACGTGAAAGCATCGACAGCAGCACCAACATCAACTGTTTCTAGGGGAAGAGAACGACCGCCAGTCGTATGCTATAAATACGGGCAAAAGAGGGACACATCATCCCCAACTGCACACAACAATCTAAGGTGTGTTATAACTGTGGAAAAGAAGGGCACATAGCTCGAGTGTGTCCTATAGGGAAACCAAGTCCAGCAAGGATGGTGACTCCAAAGGCTATCCCTGACAAGTCAAAGTCAGTGGTTCCTAGAAGAGCTTTTGTCGTGACTGCCCAGCAAGCAAGGAACCAGAACGAGGTTATTACGGGTAAGCTGATAATAAACTCTTGCGAAGTTTACACTTTATTAGATACTGGTGCTACCCATTCTTTTATTTCACCTGCTTGTGCTCAACGTTTGAACTTGACACCTGAGAAATTAGACTTTGACTTATCTGTTGAAACTCCGTTGGGAGAAACCTTCGTTACATCTACAGTTTACAAATCTTGCTCGATTCAAATGGGTACCCTCACCCTACCTGTTGATCTTATATCGTTGAAAATACTTGCATTTGTTGTGATTTTAAGAATTGACTGGTTGACCACTTATCATGCCAAAATTGATTATTTTCGTAAGGTTGTTAGTTTTCATATTCCTAACCAACCTATTGTGCAAATTCAAACAACCAAACCACTAAAATCAATCAATGTTATTTCAAGTCATAAAGCTATTCGTTTATTGAAAAAAGGATGTCAAGCTTTCTTAGCCCATGTAACTGATCTAAACCAGAATACGTCAGATTTGAATGATATTTCTGTTGTTAATGAGTTTCCTGATGTATTTCTCGAAGAACTTCCCGGTCTACCCCCGGAACGTGAAGTTGAATTCTTTATTGACCTTTAACCCGGTACAAAACCCATTTTTAAAACCCCATATCGAATGACTCCTATAAAACTTCAGGAGTTAAAGGTCCAACTACAGGAGTTGTTAGACATCGATTTTATACATCCTAGTACATCTCTTTGGGTGCTCCTGTTTTATTCGTAAAGAAGAAAGACGGGAGTATGCGACTTTGTATTGACTATCGGGAGCTGAACCATGTCACCATCAAGAATAGGTATCCGTTACCTTATATTGATGACCTGTTCGACCAGTTGCAAGGTGCACAGTTCTTTTTAAAGATCGATCTTTGTTCTGGATATCATCAGCTGAAGATTAAAACTGAGGATATTCCGAAGACTGCCTTCAGAACTCGATACGGGCATTATGAATTCTTAGTCGTGTATTTTGGATTGACTAATGCTCATGCTACTTTTATGGATATGATGAACCGTGTATTCAAGAAATATTTGGATCAGTTCGTGGTTGTCTTTATTGATGACATCCTCATCTATTCCAAAAGCCGTGAAGATCATGAGCACCACTTGAAGCTGGTACTTCAAAGGCTTCGTGAAAATAAGCTATATGCCAAGCTGAAAAAATGCGAGTTCTGGCTTGAGGAGGTAGCATTCCTTAGGCACATACTATCAAAATGTTGAGTATCTGTGGACCAGGCGAAGATTGAAGCAATACAAAGTTGGGAGCAACCGAAGTCGGTGACCGAAGTACGTAGCTTTCTGGGCTTAGCTGGTTATTATCGGAGATTCGTGGAAGGATTTTCTCGAATCGCTATTCCATTAACTCATCTGACTTAGAAAGATACAAAATTCGTATGGAACGAGGAATGCGAGAAGAGCTTTCAAGAGCTCAAGAGGAGACTCATTTCGGTACCTGTTCTGACAATACCATCTGGTTCGGATGGATTTATCATTTACAGCGATGCTTCGGGCAAAGGGTTAGGATGTGTTCTCATGCAACATGGGAAAGTCATAGCCTATGCCTTGTGACAACTCAAGGAATATGAGAAGAATTATCCTACTCATGATCTAGAGTTGGCAGCAGTCGTTTTTGCGTTGAAGATCTGGAGACACTACCTGTATGGGGAGAAAGTAGAGATCTATACGGATCATAAGAGCCTCAAGTATTTCTTCACCCAGAAGGAACTTAATATGCGGCAACGACGTTGGCTTGAGCTGTTGAAAGATTACGACCATACCATCCAATACCATCCTGATAAAGCGAACGTGGCAGCTGACGCGTTGAGTAGAAGATCATATGTGGGAACAAATGCGATACTTTCAAGGCCTATTTTGTGTGATTTACAAAAGATGGAGATAGAGTTCAAGGCCTATTTCAGTTTATACATATCCATACATTCTCAATATAATAACCATTGATTACATTGTTATCTAACTTGGTTCTTAGAACCTTCGTTGTACTTTCTCATCACGTTTTTAGAAAACTATGTACGTATAGGTATACCTTAACCATACATACTTACTATCATCTATCATATACATGTATCACACACTTATCTAAAGGTGTTCGACATATTTTTAAAACTTATATGATCCTTATTATTCATACGATTCGCAAACCTTAACGGAATTATAGTTTTCAAGTTTTATATAACCATTGTACAAATCAACACTTAAGGCATCATTAAGATTCTATTTATAACTCAGAAGTAATAATGTAAACATGCTACTATGTTCATCACGTATATATGTGTGGTGCCATACTAGTTAAGACGCATGCTCACAAATACCTTTACCATATACGCACAACTAGCATTGATAATTGCTTTAAAATATATCTAATTCATGCTTAACTAACTTTCATAGTGTCTAGTAAGGTGTGTGCACATACATGACATTTAAAAGCTTTAGCATGTATGCTCAAACATATTAGAACACTAATACACTATGATCACGCAACTGAGTTTGCAAAAAGTCCGAATCTTACTTTTAAAACTATTACGACTTAAACCATAAATGTTAGTGTAAACTTAACACCTTTAATTTACATTTCATGCCTATCTAGACCATGAAATCATGCTCAAAAAGTCAGAACATAAGCATCAATAGTATGTGTCAAGGCTTATTTTAAAACTTTATAACTTTCTTTAGAAATCGCATCCTAACGAAGTCAAAAATATTCATGCTATGTCAAGGTATTTACTTATACATGTTAACCCTGATTTCATGCATGTCCAAGTCATTTACACACGCTACAAATATCAGAATACATATATGATATGTTAATGACAAGTTTACTTTAACAAATTCTAAGTTCATTATCTTTGAAATTGTCTAAATTTTCAATCAAGTATGCTAGTGTATTTAACACTTTAGACTTAGATCACATGTCAATATAGACCATACGATTGGGTTCACAAAATTAGAATATACACATCTCACGTATATGTCAAAGTTCATATTCAAAACTATAATTTTTTCTTCCATGAAACATACTAACATGATTATGCATGCTTATGTCATATTAAAGAAATCATATATGCATGTTATTTATGTCCAGATGCTTGTTCTAATTATATACCATATACTAGTACATAACAGATTCTGCAAAAGAAAAATCAAGTCTGGTGCAAGCCTGGCGCAGCTGCGCCGCTGGCCAATACAAAACTGACGCAGCTGCACAGGTCACCAGCCAGACCAGGAACTGCATTCTGCTCGGCAGAAGCTTAAACCCATCTCAAGATTGCTTACGAAAAACATTATGTACCAGCCATATAGTATTCCCAACATGTTTATACTTTATATAGCACTTAATAATCGTATTCCAAACACTTAATTAATCAATCCATGATCAATTTCAAGAATTAAGAACTTAGAATTTACAGAAACTAAAAAATGAAATTATACCTTTGTTGCAGAAATGGACTTGCTGCTATAATACTCTTCCTTAATTCAAATGAAATACTCAGCAAATAAATGAAGGAGAAGGAATGCTCTATATATAGGCATTTCAATGTACGGTTCATGCAATTGTTCACCATATCAAACCAATGGAAGAAGCAATTGTTCAATAGATAAGAGAGAATGGTTGAGAGTTGGTCAACTCAATCATGAATCCCACATCCCTTGCCATTATTAGCTAGATTTGCTGAAATTGAGAAGGCGCTAGAGTAGGCTAGGCTTCACGTGAGGAAGAAATGAAAGGGACTCTCATATTGAGACAAGCAAATAACTCAGCAACTTTCAATTTAACTTACTGATGTTACATATGTATACATATAGTATATACCTAGGCTATATGTATTCATTCCATGTATATTTAAATGGGTGTTACAATGTTATTTCAAATTAGTCATTAATAATACAATGTATCAAATAGGTACATATACACCAACATATAATCCTCCATGTACATTTTATTAACACTAAATATAATTCAATTGGGAATTATTACTTATTATTATATAAACGGTTATTATTTTAATTATAATAACTTATTGAAGTACTCATCAATTTACAATGCTTACTCTTTAAAATATCCACATGGTACTAATTAAGGTTCACCCACACACATGTAGTCACATAAACATTATTATGTAACCTACATAATACAATTAAGTTTACTATGTAGACTATATACATAATACATAGCCATATCAATGTGTCACCTTGTACCATATATATAATATATAGTTAACTACCATATACTAATGGTTTAATTATCTCATGCTTGTATAAAAAAATTAATCAAGTAAATATAATCTCATTATATTTATTACTCCTTTGCACATTAATATATTATTTATTCACAATAATAGTTAATTGACATATTATCAATTAATTACCCGTAAATCGTCCAATATTTGTAATTGCAATTAATACTTACACGCTTATGTTTTATTATGCTCAACAATAATGACTTCACACGTTATCGATTAATTCTCCTAAATATTAATTAATCAATCATGTTTAAACCTCTACACTATATTCAAGTAATTGAACATTTAATTACTAATCATCTTATCAATTCTTTTGAGATAAAGCTTAGGGTTAGTCCACTAGTTTAATACACCATTAGTGACTTCCTTTAAATTAATCCTAGCAATTATTCGCAAAGGTACTAACTCACATATCATGTATATTTGCACATAGCAATAATCCTCATAATAATATCAATAAATCCTGTTTAACCATTCCTTCATAACATGATATAACAAGTCTTATTATATAATATTATCTCCATTAGAGGCATTAATCATAAAAATGACTTACTCAATTCCTCAAGATATTATTTAAATATAATATCTAAGCATTGTTGAAATAGCTACATGTACAACACATGTACACCTTCTATATAGAAAATAGACCATAAATTTATTTTTTATCAATATATTACACATAGCAAATATGTTTCAATATATCCACCCTCATTCATATTACCTCAGTCAAAGACATACAAGGTATTATTATTATTTAAAAATAACATTTCCCCTTTTTATTAAAATAATTCAATATAAGAAATTATTTTAATATTCTTTATTAGAAATATATAATAATTATTCCTCTTATCACCAATTTACATCATTCAGGATATATATACATATATAACACATATATACATTCTTTTAATCTACACTTCTCGCCGTGTATTCGATTAATTAATAATTCTCTAAGCAATACATATTTAACGATATATCGATTTTCTTCTTTCTCTAACAACGTACATATATACAAGTCTAAACCTAGCACACCCCGTGTCTTTACTAGTAGTCTATATAGTACACTGAGTGGTTTTCCACAAACAACTAACAAATTAGTTTCTGTCTCGTCTATACTGTTTTCACAGTGAGTTAGATCGGTTACTAATTCGTATATACCTCCGCTCACTGAAGGAATCGTTTAGCCCAGCTCCTATATATCAACCATTAAAGGGTATGGTTGCACTGTCGTAAACTTAATACTTGCACGTACATATACTCCAGAAAAATGGTGACTATCAAAAATATTTAATGTCATCATCTTACCATGATAAATAATTCTATAAATCATTTAATAACGATAGATAAATATTATCCATCTCCCTTACTAATTCATCTCTATAAAGTAAAATAAATATATAATATATATTTATTAAACCCAAAAAAATCACATATTATGTTGGGAATTGCATATTCAGATTTGATATTGAAAGTAAATATAAATGCTTAAGTGAACAGTCCTTAAGAAAATCATTGTACAAGGACTTAGATGATAGATCAAACATGTTAGGTTGATTTGAGCCTTAATATTTATCATTTATGTAAATGAATGTATAGAAGAAAAGATCAAACTTGTTAGGTTGATCTATTTTAGCTGTAAAAGTTAAAGTCTTGACAGAATCGTAGTCTGTCAAAGACAGCATTCGAAAGACAGGGCAGAATCATGGAGCTTAAGCAAAGATATCGAAATCGTAGTCTGCCAAGAGATTCAAGTCTACAAAAATTAAGGCAGAAAACGTGGAGCTTGAGTGAAGATATACAAACTAGAAGTCTGCCGAAGAATCAAGTCTGCAGAGGCCAAGGCAAGAATCGTCGAGCTCAAGTGAAAGCATCAAAGAATCGTAGTTTGCCTCAGAAGCCACACTGAGAGTCATAAAAGTTGAAAAGCATCTACCGAACCAAGTTAGGAATCGCAGAGTGCTATCAGAAGTGTGAAGTCTGCAAGACAAGCAAGCAAGGAATCATAGTCTACCGAGAGCTTAAGATAAATCGTAGTGTGCTCTACGAAGAAGTCTGAATCAAGCTGTGCAAAGCCAACACACAACGATTGTGTCACAACGACTATAATCGTAGTGTTCCTCCAGTCAACATCAAAGATTAAAGATCTAATGAAGGGAGGAAGAGCAACAAATGAAGAAAGGCTTATAGTCGTTGACAAAGTGATAATCCCAATACTTTCATATTCATTCTTAGTCCAAATCGAAGAAGCGTATTGTAGAAGCTAAGGATAGGACTAAAGTAGCCTGCAGAAAACACCTTTTCAGGTGTTAGGTGAAAGATACAGTCTGCTGTGTCAGTGAGCCAGGCGGCAGAGCAGTAGAAAAGTAGGACGTCAACATCACTGCACAGAAAACGTCTGGAGCATTAAATAAAGCAACGGGAGCATTCAAAACGGCTATTTTTAAATCGCCCTTTTATAAGGAAATTAAATAAGGATTCAGACTAAGAAAGCAAGACGCATAAAGAAAGAATACATTGAAAAAAGCTCAAGAACACTCAACGAGCAACACTACGATACTGAAGAAAGCTTGCTTCGCTACTCAGTCCTTTGAAAGACAGAAGCTGAACTACAACTGAGTAGCACACCTCAACTATCAACTGCCAATCCAAGTGAGGTACCAAGTCAGAGGACTTGAAGAGTTCAAAAGTGAACTAAGTGAAGATCTAAGTCAAAGGACTTGAAGAGTTCAGAAGTGAACTAAGAGCAGATCCAAGTCAAAGGACTTGAAGAGTTCAAAAGTGAACTAAGTGAATTTCCAGGGCTGCTGGCCTTGAAGGGATCTAAGTGATCCATTTGTAAGAAGACATCCTTAGTGGATTTCCTACTCGTGGAGTAGAAGAGTGGATTAGGAGTCGCGTTGGCTCTGAACCACTTAAAACCCTGTGTCTCATTGTCTCTCATTAACTGCTATATCTGTTATAACTGTTTTAACTGTTTATCTCGCCTTAACTGCATTATCTTGAAGGGGAACAAAACATATATTTTGCTGCAGTCAGTATTACCAATACTGACTAAGTATTTTAAATAGAGGAATTTTAAAATATCTATTCAACCCCCCCTTCTAGATAACTAACGTGCTTTTGGGAACTAACATATTACATAGTTCATATCACCCTATGTAATTCAATACTACAAACCTCATATCACAGATATGTATTCATATTCGAATCTATCTCATGCTTTAAGAATTTTATTTATTAAATTCTTATTAATAATGATTCTTGAAAATTCGGGTTCTTACAAATACTATACTTTATAAATTATAAAGATTGATACAAATATCACATATTTAGCTTGTTAGAGCATTCACAATAATTTTCCTAATAAACTCCCTATCCCCACATTTGAAGAATATATCAATAAATCAGTATCCAACAGTTTCCTTATCCTTATTTAATTCTCTATTTTAATCCCTATATATGATTTTACTCCTCAGGATGAGAGAATTAAAAAACTATTTTCTATTTATGTAAAATGACATTTCACACCCTCATTTTTAAAAAAGGGTAAAGGAAAAATCGTCATTTACAATCTCATCTTCTAGATCTTCTTCAACGTACCTTTTCAAAATTATTTCGACAGTCCTCTTCGCCGGCTATCTTCTTCTCCAAATCTCATTTGAGGCATCTCGAATTATTTAATTCGAAGGTATTTTGTAGAAAAACAAAATCTAGGGTTCCAATTTCGATCTTCTTTTTTTGTTTCATTTTGACCTTTATTTGTTTCATGATTTTGACCTCTGTTAGTTTCATTGTTTGCTTGATCTGCGACGTTTGCAATCGTGATCCTGTGTATGTTTTTCTATCTTGATGAATTATTCTTATTTTTGATTGATTTTTTGGTTGTGTATTTTGAACCAAGTTTTGATATTTCCGTATTTTCCATACATGTTGGTATACGTATCTTTGTGTTTATTTGTAGGGTGTGAAAATCTATTCCATTAGTATTTTGATTAGATTAATTTTGGTTGAAGAAGGGGCATTTGGAGGCCAATTATACGTCATTAGGAATATACATGAGAATGTTATTCCTATTTATATATGATTTGATTATGATATAAATGAATGAATATACAAGTGTGCTTGCATTGATGAAAGCTGTAAAGTCCTTTGATAGATAATAGGAATATGTGTACAAGGACTTAGAATGAATTGATCAAATATGTTAGGTTGATCCTACATAAACAAAACAGCTTTGTAAAGTCCTTAAAAAGAAATGATGTACAAGGACTATAAATATAGAAAGATCAAGCTTGTTAAGTTGATCTTATAAAGTGTAATAGATAGGCTTGTCTGATCGTCGAGCACTGCACCAGCATCGTAGTCTGCCAAGAGAGACAAGGAAGACTCAAGAACTATTAAGGCGGAATCGTAGTCTGCAAGGATAGTAGATCTCGGAGTTCGTAGTCTGCCAGGAGAGACGAGAAAGGATCGTAGTGTGTCGGGAAGAACTTTCTCAGAGCCGTAGTCTGCTGAGAAAGTCATGTTCAGAATCGTAGAAGCAGCCTGTCTATAAGCCGACCGAGCGTCTGCTATAGCTAAGTTAAAAATAGTAGATCACACTTGAAGTAGTGGAGTCTACTGATCATATCAGAGGTAAAGATCGTATTCGAGCCAGATCAGACAAGGACAGCAAGCATGAAGGCTGAAATCGTAGTCTGTCAAGATCTAATCTCGGAGTCGTAGTGTCTGCAGAATCAAAGCTAAATCGTAGTCTGCAGAACTAAGGCTTCAACAAGGTTGCTCACAACGCCAAGGAAGAATCGTAGTGTCAACACGATTCTCAACAGATGAGCACTCCCAGAATATTCAAAGTATGAAGCCTCTGGTCTGAGCTGCAAAGATACATTCCACCTGAAGGAAACCAGAGAGCACTCAACGAATGGCTTGCAAGCAAACAGAAGATCTAAGCAACAACTCAATTAACATCCTGATTGAGTAGTGAAGCCATTCAAGTGAAGTCTTTCACAAGCAGATCAGAAGAAGACTTCAGATATAGTGACTAACTAAATAAAGTCAGCAAGTGCAGTAACTGTTAAGAGAACAGAAGACAACGGTCTTGAGAATTACTCAGGATTGTAGTGTTTGCCAAACGAAGCAGGAACTGATTCAGTTTACACAGAGATACTGACCAACATCTGAAAAATAAGACAGGAGTGATTAAGCATGGGTCAGACCATTGATGATAGGTGAACGGGAGATCACCAGAAGAAAGAGAGCTGGGCATGCCATAAATCTGATATGTCTTACTATTCAGAAGATGCCAGAACGACAAGTCAAGCAATCAGTTCCTGAGATCAGTCAAGGCAAGCAGAAGTGTTGAAGCACTGCACAAGTAAAGGAATAGGTGTTCTACATTGCAGACCCAAAGAACACTCTTCAGAATCATAGTGTTGTCTCAATCAGTCAAAGAGCAACATTCAATAAGACACACTACGATCAAGGTCCAATAACATCAGCATCAGAATCGTAGAGTTCGAGCATCTGAATATTGAAGCACTGACAACGTCTCAATATAAAGACTGACATCCGAACGTTGTTGATTGAAAGCATCGATGCAAAAGGACAACTCCTGTAGATTCGAATCAAGGAATCATAAAGGAGATATAAAGATGACTACCAGCCTGACACGGAATAGTGACATCTCTGAGGCGGTAGGTGAAGTAGCAGACTGCTGTGTCAGTAAAGTCAAAAAAGAGTTGTCACGTCACATCAGCAGTCTGCACCAAATAGCTCGAGATCTGCGAAGCAATTCAAATAGCTCCCAACGGCTATATTCCAACGGGAAGATTATGAAGGAGTATATATCAGCTAGAGCTTCAAAGATCAAGAGTTGCTAGGTTGCAGAATCATTGAGTTGTTGGAATGCTATATTGTTGACTCTACGAGTTCCACCAGAGCTGAACAGAACAAGTCTTAGTGGCAGTGAGACTACAAAGGTAGAAGTGAAGCAGATTTGAAGAAGAACTTGAACAGACTAAAGCTTCACTCAACAAGGATGAGAATGCCATTGAAGATGGCAGCTAAGCTGAGAGCCGAGAAGGCCAAGAAAATAGCATTCAGGAAAGTGGCTATGCATAAAGAAGATCAGAAGAGCCACTCTACGGATCACCATGAAGAACCAGAAGCTGAACAAGAATATATGCAGAACCATGTCTGCATATCAATCAAGAAGGGTTCAAAGGCTGCTAAGGACCAGAAGAAGGTGACCCACAATGAAAAGACTTAGCAGTCCTATGTGGTGATGGTGCACAGCTGACATCGGATGAAGATGAACTGAACATAATGAAGATCAGCTGCACCAGATAAGAGGTGGTCCAGACTCTACGCATAATGCAAAGAGGACCACGCCAAGCTGCTAAGTACAAAGATGATCAAGCTTTAAGACATCTTAGCAGCAGAGCATAAACAACAACAACTACAACAACAACGAGTAGCCAGGGCCTGAGGGGTCCTTGTCCGGATGGACTAAATGAAGTTCCAAGGCTGCTGGGCTTGAAGAGTTCGTAGAGAACTAGAGTTCCAAGGCCGCTGGCCTTGAAGAGTTCTTAGTGAACTAGAGAAGTTCCAAGCCTGCTGGGCTTGAAGAGTTCTTAGTGAACTAAAGTTTCAAGGCTGCTGGTCTTAAAGGAATCTTAGTGATTCAGGGTGTTGCCCTTTCTTTAATGGATCTCCTGCTAGAGAAGCAAAAGAGTGGATTAGGAGCTTGAGTATCTGAACTACTTAAAACCCCTTGTGTCTTTTAAATTCTGTCATTTACTTTCTATCATTACATTATGTACTTAACTGTTATAACTGCTATATATGTATTAACTACTTACAACTAAACTAACTCCAAGAACAATGTGTAACTGTGTTTATAAATATATCAATGAAGGGGATCTTTTACTTATTCCGCTGTGCTTGAAAAGATTCTTATGTTTGTCATGTACTAATTACTTAGCAATACAAAATAATATGGAAAAGTATTTGAAATGAAAAAGGATCTATTCAACCCCCTTCTAGATCTATTGTGTGCCTACTGGGAACTAACATGCGTTACAGGGGATGGTTATTATGATTTTGGTTTTTGGTTATATGTTCATACTTAATTGGATGAAATTGATATTTAGAAGGGGACAATTGGATGAAACTGACAATTGAATTTGAATAAACCATTAACACAACACTCCATAATGTTATTATATAAATGCCAAACAACCGTAGTGCGATAAATTAGCATAGATATCAATGGAGCAGAATTCCATAACACATATAAATGGCAACTATCCATGCATTTTAATTGATCTAACATATAGCATTTATACGACTTTAACATACCTCGTGCTAGTGTAATCTTGGTAGAGCGAAGAGAACTCATTGCAAACTTCCTAGTTTGAATAGCCCATAGACCCCACACAGGTTTACAAAGTAAAAGAACATTATCCCATCTATTGACAACCACCTTGTCCTCAAGGTGACATTTAAGAGTGCTTCTGCATTCTTCAGTAGTGGGTAGCAATATTATTCCCCCTGGATCAAATTCCCCTTTAAAATCCACCTTTTCCTTAAGGTGGAAGACATGGAAGTGAGGATGAATTGTAATAGACTCCGGGTTAGTTGTTTCAAGACCATAGACTACCATCCCACCATCAAATAAATTCAAGTTCGAATCAGTAAGAATTGCCTGTAACTCTTCAACATAAGCAACTAGTTTCTTGTCCCCAAAAATTGCATACATACCAAAGCTACAGCATCTTATTACTTGTTCAGACCAAAAGAATTTAGAGACCAAAGTGTGGGATTTTTGTTTAAACTTTTCTTTGATCACTTGAGCAAGCTGTAACATGACAAATTTCCTTAGACTATCCATGTAATACCCGAGAATTTTCTAATATTATTAAATGAATATATTAATGGAAATGAGAATTTATTAGAATATAAATAATTTTGTGTTATGAGAATGATTAATTCAATTATATTAAATTAAATAATTATAATAATTGAGAAATTGATGGAGTTTGCGATAAACTCATTGATAGCCTTGTGTGGCACAATATAAGAATGATTATATTGATTTAGGCGAACAATTAATCTATATTAATTGTTAATTGCTATTGTAGAATATTATTTAATTGTTATCGTAGAATATTAATTAATTATTGTGGAATATTAACTGTGATTGATTAATCATATGTGATTATTATTATTGCAAGAAATATAATAATAATAATGAGCAACGTGTTTATAAATATAATAAGATTTATATTAAAGTGATAATTAATCATATATGGGTTAATTAAATTGTTATGGAGATTAACAATTATATTGATTGATGAAGGATGTATGTATATTATTAATTAATATTTAATTAATAAGATGAGTAATTCTATGTGCAAGCATGCGAATTAAATGAGTAACATATTAGCTAACTATGTATTATGTGAAGTGTAATATGACACTATTATATGGTAAGGCTTATTGAATTATGGGAGTTACATGATAATAGCCTATGTGACAATATGTATGTAAGTATACATTAAAATAATATATCATGAATATTTTAAAATCAATTATTGATTGTAATAATAAAGGAGATAATGTAATGTGATAACATCCGATTAAATTACATTGATAAGATAAAAATGTACATGGATTATATGTGTGTGGATTATACTTACTACATTATGTGAATAACATGATTATTGGGATTACATTGTAATTCTAATTGTACTCTAAATATATAGTATGATAACTTAGGTATACATATATGCCTAAGTGTATATAAAATGTGGATGTATTGGGTTATTTTATTGTTCATATCGCTGAGACTTACTTGTTCCTAAATGATAGACTCATTTTGCTCTTTACGTGCATAACAAAAGGCTAAGGCCTATTCCTTCTTCTTCTCCCCAAACTCAGCAACTAGCATTTCATAGCTCATGATTATGGAGGGAGTGGGATTCATGATGAATCCAACAACCATTTACCTGCTCTTTCATAACCCTCATGCAATCCTTCAACCCGTTAGTTTGGTTTGAAAAATAATAGTATTGCCTGGACATGAATTTCTCTATATATATAAGCTCTTCCCCTTCAATTTCATTTGCTGAGATTTTGCTTGAGTTTGATAAATTGAGAGCATATATAATATCAGTCTAGAGTTGTAAGAATTGAATAGCAGCAAGCTCAATCAGTTACAGAGGTATAATCCCTCTTCCTTTGTTCTTCATTTTCGTTTTCTGTTTCTGAAGTTTCCTTCAAATTCTTGATTATGCCAAATTGGTTCATAATTGGTTTGTAGAACCCTTATATTGTTGTTATATGAACATACATACATGATGGAACCACTATATAGCTTTCGTGACTTTAATTTCCATTTTTGCTCTGCAATTTCTGTAAAAACATCAAATTCGTGAATTTAGTTGGAGTTCATGAAATTGAGAATTTATTCATGGCGATTGACTGTTATATAAGCACACACACACACATATATATATATATATATATATATATATATATGTGTGTTAGTAAGTTAAAAGAAGTCTAATGGCATATGGGTATGTCGAAATCGATGAAATGGGAAGTTTGGGGACGGTTTTGGCTGCAACGTGAACTGCAGGAACTGAGTCTGCATCGCGGCGCTGCAGCGCCACAGTGCCTCAGACCCAGTGTCCCCGCGCCGCAGCGCCAATCCCAGGCATTATGCCCGCGCCGCAACGCCACCCGCGCCGCAAGCGCCAGATTGTGGCTGTTGTTGCCGCTCCGTAGCGCCAGGCCTCTGTGTGTAATTTTTGCATTCTGCAACATAACTGTTATGTACTAATTGTTTGATTTTTGTTTAAACAAACATGGAAGCATGATTAATACATATATATAAACCTAATGAGGCAATGTAAGCATGTTTTAGTATATTAACATGCATGGTTAACAAAACGACATGAAGTTTGGAAACGAACTTAAAGTTTCATAAACAATCATTAACATTATAAAGCATGAGTATATTCTGATTTTTGATATGTGGTAGAGCGACTTAGAAATGCATGAAATGAATGATGACTTATGTATACATGTTTCATAGTATAACGTGAGCATGCTAAACCTCGATTAGTAAACATTTCGAACGAAAATAGAAGTTTTATGAAACAAACTTTGACACATGTGTGACACATTGAGGTACTAATTTTGCAAACATGTTTACATGACCTAGAACCACATGTAATACATGTTAACTTGCATATATAGATTTTATAAGGTAACGTGAGCACGTGGATCGCGTTAAATGAACTTTACTAGTGAAAGTATAAGTTTTGAACGTAAATCTTAATATGTTATTGTAAGTTTCATATTCTGATATTTATGGACACATGTGATAGTACTCTTAGACTCATTCATGTGTCATGCATGTATATATATACCATGATTAGTTACCATGATTCAAGTTTAGCGTAAACGAAGCATGTTTTCAAGATAATAACAATGCTACCTACATATATGCTATACGAGTACTCATGAGCATGCCTAATACAAGTTAATATTAGTACCTTAAGTGTTTTGAAAGCAAGCATGATAGGCTTTGTAAATTTCATGACCTTGAATGACCGCAAGTGTCGACCTAGAACCTATATCACATATGTTTAGAACAAGGGAAGGTTATACAAATATAAAAATACTCTTTAACATGTATATATAATATGTGATATATGTGAATCCGATTTTGACGGTTAACTTAGGGGAATGCCATAACTTGCTAAAATAAAATATATTTAGTATTGATTGTGGTCTTATGTGATATTAATAATATGCGAGTATGTTTGCTAATTGTGGTAGTCTCACATGATAGTAATGATGTATAAATATGATCAACTTGAGAAAAGAGGAAGTTAAGGATGGAAATTATACTCTATATGACTGTGTAGCTAGATAAAATGTGAAGTTTAATTATATGACTAATGCATATCATATATATACGTTACGATAGGAATTCGAAAGTGTTGGCTAGCTTTATGTGAGTAAACTACGCTAAAGGCAAGTATCCTAAACCCTTGCATTACTTTATTCAACGGATATCGTAAGCGAGTATCTAAACCTTATCTCTTTGGATATAAGTATTCTATCTTTGTATATTGCGAACTAGTTTCCTACTTAATCGTTTGAATTGAATTAGCATACTTGAACTCTTATTTCATTAAAGCTATTATTCATGTTGAACTTAGTATTGTTCTTAAATATTGTGAAAGTGTCTATACCATTTAATTCAGCTAGACTTATGTTATTGAAAAGCGACCCAAAACCAATTGATTGGTGCGGGATCTTGTATTTGACTGAGAAGAACAACCTTCTTTGAAGGGAATATATAATTGTCGGAGAACCGACGTGCACACTTGAGTATGATTAATTGTTATGCATAACGATAGTGTTTTAGGCTGATCACCTGTTGTACCTGTTTTTTTGTTGGATTTTTAGTTTATTACTGTTAATTCTAGTAGAAGTTCATAGTCCTTAGTGACTGCTTAGTATTCAGTTATCCTGAAATCTTGAATTGATTTATTGAATCACATTGATATTATTCTGTCCTTAGCGACTGTTATTGAAAGTTATTGATATTCTTGTTACCCTTGAACTATCAAACTTTGTTATACCCTTTCGAGAATTGAGAATCTTATTACTCACCCTTATTGTATATTACTTGCTGGGCAATTTGTGCTTATTCTTGCTTTCCCTAAAATATTTCAGTTAAGGCAGAGTATGGTGAACCTTCGGGCGTTGATAAGGGCAAGGGCAAGGCTACCAACTAACTTGTCTCTTTTATATTTTTAAATATTTTAATGTTGTATTAAGATGATGTAGTAAGACTGGATTTGATTATGTTTAAGCTTAAGTTAGATTATGTAATAAGTCGTTAATTGATATTATTATGTAATCTATTAAGTACTGTAGGTTGCGAGACTTGGGGAATAATTATAATAAATCATTGTAAATTATTCTAGAATAGATTTTCCGCTGTGATTGTGTGATATTTAGTTATTATTATTGTGATGTATTACCATGAGCACGTGATGAACCTGAATTCTAGAGACCCCGTAACGGTCCTGGAATTTGGGGGCGTCACAATCCACATATAGAGGTCCCAATTGTCTTTGTGACTCTTCTTCACTTAACAAGCTGATACATGTACGAAACTGAAATTGTACACACACAAATTGAAAGGGAAAGAGATAGAGAGAGAGAATCAAGCATGTCAATGACAGGAGGCTCTCTTGGTTGACAGTATGTGTGTGTGTGTGAAGTATCTTTTTGAAATTGTTAAAAAAATTAATAATTTGATGGAGCCATGTGATATTATGTGGGTTTTTTTTATATAGTCCAAATTTGAAATTATAGAGGAAGGTTTAAGGTTTATAGTTTAATTGTTGTATGTACATGAACCTTTGTTGATATAACCAATGAAGGGATTTTTAATTTTAAACTTGCATATTCTTAATTTTGTTTTATTTGCTTGGAAGGTTCATCAATATGGATTCTCAAATTGATATTAGTGATGATGTGGTGATTGGAACTGACCAAGCAAAAGAACAGTATTGGACTAGAGTGTGGAGAGAGTACTCGTCGAATGCAAGCAGCTATCCATATCGACTAGAGAAATCAATAATCATCCGATTAGCATTATCAGAACTAAATGCTTGAAGTTTTCTGGGATTGTTCAGAGCATTGAGTATGCGAATTCGAGTGGAATGACTGAGCAAGACAAGGTAAAATTGCCTTTATTATGATAATCACTTTAATATATAAGTGTTAGTTTCAGATTTATTATTTTGATATATTGCACAATATTTTTATAGCTTAATCAAGCCATTAAAACATGGTCCACTGAGGAGAAGGAAAAAGGTGTCTTCAAGTTTTTACACTGTTATTAAGTGCTCAAGAATTCTCCAAAGTGGATTATAGAAATGGTGCACCTCAATTTGAGTCGAAGCGTAGCTGCATCAGATTCGATCCATTTAGGAGACGATGTGAGTGCCTCTAGGTCATGTAGAAATGAAAAGGCCAATTGGAAAGAAGGCTAGAAAAGAGCGACTGAAGAACAAAAAAATGAAGGTTGAAGATAGTGGAGAGTCTCAAACCAGCATTCATTTCGAAAAGTCACAAGATTTAATGCAAAAGTTTCATGATCAGAAGATGGATGTCATCTTCCAGGATAGCAAAAGAATTGATGAATATCTACAGTTAAAGAGGGAGAAACTTGAACTTGATAGGGAGCATAAAGAGGAGAAGGTTATGACTATTGACATGTCTAGCTTTAATGAGATGCATCGAAAGTACATTGAAATGAACCAAGCAAAGATCTTTGAAAGAGCGTTTAAAATTTTAACTTTTAAATTTTAAATTTTAAATTTTAAATTTTAATATTTAAGGAATCAATATAAGGAAGCTGTTAGGGTACATAGTGAAAATATTGAATCCCTATCCTGGAGAATGACCCAATAGCACTGCAGAGTAGGGATAGAGATAAGAAAACTGTTGTGAATGCTCTTAGTATGGATCGAACCAGTATTAGAATATGATCCATCGAGCAGGTATCGAGTATGATTCGAGAAAAAAATAAAATACTCGAACCCTAATATGAGCGAACACTGGTATACTCGAATTCGACTGTATATCATTAAACAGAAAATGAGTATGGATCAGATTCAACTCGAATCAACTTCGAATTCGAGCTTTAGATCATATTTTTGAACTGATCTCGAGTCGAGTACCGAACTACTCGGCTCACCTTACACCCCTAACATTAAGACGCTGATGGGCCGGATATAGTTGATGTCTTTCTACTTAATTTCATCTGTCTTCTTCCCCTCTTTTTGGTTCTATTTTTTTTTTCTCTCTCTCTCTTCCACACCATTCTAGAAGGCTCTTGATATTTGTTTCTCTTATTCAACAAAATTTATATTCCCTCAGTTCCAGAATATAAAAATCATTTAAAGTTACCAAAAATATTTTCAAACTCAAAATTAGCACGAATTCATTTAATTTTAATCAATACAACGATGAATAGTGTAAACTATCTCAAAAGTACTGCTCATTGTAATATTTTTCTATAATTTTTAATAAATTATCTCAATTTAGAGTTTGAAAATATATCAAATTAATTTTTAAAAATCAATAATGATCATATAATTTTGAATAGAAAGAGTATTCATTTAGGCAATAAAAAAACATATAGTAAAAGGTTTGTTAGTGTATTCAAATCCGACCACATTTAAGGTACTGAAAGTAAAAGTAGTTGTATAGTTCATTTCAATTTTGTTAAATTTCCCGCTCTCCAAAAACTTAGCTCAATTTACACATAGAGATGGACAATCTCTCGATGAATGTTTATATAAGATAAGATATGCTTCATAAGAAGGAAGAATGATCAAGAGAATAAGAAAGCAAGTAAAACTTGATTGCTTGGTCGCTCAAGATTTTACGAGTTAGATTTTGGCTTAATCGAATGACAAATTTAATGATTGGAGTGAGGTCGTAACTCGTAACAAGACAAGAATCTTTGGCTAGATTGAATCATTTTTCAGTAAAACTAATGCTTATTGAGTATTTTAATTTGAGCTCTTACAATACTTTAAATTTTCATCTCACATCGACACTTGATGAAGTTTATTTGCTTTATATTACAGGAACAATAATAAAATAACGAAAAATTGTTTTTAGACTATTAGATAAAATTGAATGAAATGTTTAAGTAACATGAATGAAGCATAAATTTTTACGAATCTAAATATTGAATAAAAAAATTATTTTATAATTGAAATATTTTAATAATAGTTTTTTTTATTTTACCCCTTTAAATTATACCAAATTACATTTTTTTTATTATTTTAACCCTTTGAATTATACTAAACATGCAGATAATATATTTTGACTTTATCAGTCATATTTATCAAGACTCATCCAGATCATACAATATCTAAATAAACAATCTTAACTGACTTAATGACTTTTTGATTCATATTTTATGTTGTTGAGATCCATTAAGTTGTTATCAAATAGCCTTTTAATTTTGCTATAATCAGAGCAACATTATATAACATGGTAATACTCACCTGCTCGAAAGGAATCAACCATCATAGTACTCACCTACAAAAAACTAATTAGCCACCATAATAATACTTTATATACCAGATTCTTAAATTTATTTAGATTTTTAAAGTAATAAATACGGTACTCCATCTTTTCACAATAAATAAATAAATAATTGTATTTTGACTTTTTAAAGTGTAAAATCATAAAATTTATATTTTACAAATAATATTTTGTAACTAGTGGTACTCTGGTAGTTTAGAATCTCACAATTTCTAAATGGCAAAATGAGTAATACCTTATTGTGGTCTTGACTTTTAAACATTACATTACTAAATTTTAAAAATACGAAATTGACATACTGAACTTTTTAAAATTTATTAATTGGACCATTTCGTTAGATTTATTAGTCGAACTATCAAATATCTTCTCCGATTTTCATATGTGGCTTTAAAAAAAGGAAAAGACATGTAAATGCTGAGGTGGTTGATCTTCAACTTTCAACGGGGTCTACCCGACCCACCACACACATATTAAACGGGTTAAAAGTTATAACTCTCTTATTTCAATAATACAAATAATATATCAAATTTTTGTATCAATGAGATTTATTACAACATGTTATTCATTTCACAAAAGAAAGTTAAAAATCAAGCAGATTTGAGTCTAAACAAACATTATGCAAATCAAATGCATCAAATACAATTTATTTGTAATTGATATAATAGAATTAATATCAATCAATAAAGTCATGACTTGATGGTTAAATTGAAAAGTCTCGTGTTTATTGAGAAAATTTATTGTATTTATAATTTAATTATCTTTTTATAAAAAAGTTATCCAATAAAAGAGAGGGAAAAGATCGGTTATTTAGAACATTATTTTTGACTCCCTACGGTTTATTTCGTAAAAAAGATCTTTTTGTTTTAGCTAAAATATTATTTTTTTTAAAAAGAGACTAATTTTTTTTCTTATAAACATATAAATGAATTATATATATTAGTAGTTGTTTTACACAACGTACATAAATTAAAATAAGAATTTTATAAAATTTAGAAGAGTAAGTAGTAAAATTGGATTAAGTGAAAATTATTTTCACTGATCTCGAGGTTATGTTTGATTGTATTTTAATATATTTTAACGACTCATTTTTTAAATATATTTTAACGGTCCATATCATTATAATAAGAAATTTTTTTAATAGATAAAATATAAATATGTGTCTAAAGTATTGTTAGAATCTCTTAATACAAAGATATCTCTTACTACAAATATATAATCTCTTAAAATACATTAAAAACTAGGTCTATTAAAATAAATTAAGATACACGAACTCTGCACTTCTGGACCTAAACCCTAGTGTTTTTCTGAAAGAAGCTCACTCAGATCGCCAATGGCGGCAACAACAATCTCTCTACAATTGAGGACCAACAAAATTAGAGCAATTCAAAACACTAGTTTTATCCAGTTATTTTCTTCATCTTCTTCAACCCCAGAACCCCCCATCAATGCCAAGGATCAGAACGCAACATCATCACCTTCACAATCAAGATCTTCATTCCCATCCTACTTCAGCGACGTCAAAGCAAGTCTTAAGCAAGACCAATCTCATCCTCAGCCCTCACCCCGCAAACCTTTTTCTTTCTCCTCCAATCCTCTCCCGTCAGGAAAGCCCTCCAAAATCGATTCTTTCGAAGAAATCCGCAAAAACGTCTACGAGTACCGCCTCCGCTATCCCGTTCCACCTCCCCGCTGCGTTGACTCATCTTCATCCTCATTTTCTCCCCCACCTCAGTCTTCGCAACTCATCTCACTTCAAGAGCTTTACAAGAGAAATGTGATCCCAAAAAATGAAGAATCAAACACCACAGAATCAGCTATGTGTAAGCAGATCCGGACGAACCTACTCCAGGTTGAAAGAATCAAAGACCACAGAATCACTCAAATCAGGAAAACTCACTTTTGAAGCTATTAGTGAGAGCTCGAAGCAGCTCCGGATGAACCGACCTGAAGAATCAAACATCACAGAATCAGCTATGTGTGAGGAGAACTTTAAGCAGACCCGGATGAACCTACTCCGTGTTGAAAGAATCAAAGACCACAGAATCACCAAACACCACAGAATCAGCTATGTGGGAGAGCTTTGAGCAGATCCGCCGGATGGACCTACTCTGGTAGAAAGACCACAGAAAACTCACTTTTGAAGCTATTCGTGAAAGTGAAGCTATTTGTGAGAGCTTGGAGAAGCTCGAGGGTCGCTCTGCCATTTCACCTCCCCGTGACGTTGACTCATCTTCATCCTCATTTCCTCTCCCTCCCCCGAGAAACAAAGAATCAAACATCACAGAATCCCCCAAATCAGGAATAAAATTTTTTGAAGCTCTTCGGGAGAGCTTCTATGCCGTTCCACCTCCCCGCGGCTGTTGACTCATATTCATCCTCATTTCCTCCCCCGAGAAACGTGATCCCAAAAAATGAAAAATCAAACACCACTGATGACAGATTGACCGGGTCAGAATTTTTCGTTAATCTATCGACTCGAACGTCAAAGGTTCAACAAATGATTTCAATTATTTGGACTGAAAATTATTCAAGAGAGTACAATTCAAGCATTATTGGGCTGACCCAATTGACCCATTCAATTCAGTCCATGATTCATCTTAAAGGACTACATTAATTCATATGTGGGACATGCAAAGGAAGTTAACCCAATTCACATGGGATTGGGGGGAGAACCGGTGCATATTGTACCGGTCATTAGTACAGTATAAATTGTGGTCCGTTAGATCTTTTAAAACAGATTTGATGGTCACAATTAAACCCTCCCCATATCAGCCTTTTCTCACTCCGGTTCCCACTTTCCTCAACATGTCAATTCATCGGCTATTTCATTTCCACCACCCCCATCACCGCTCGTTCTCTCTCCTCCCCCACCACCATCATTGATCTCCTTGCCTTGCTCATACAGACGCCTTGTATGGAGTCATTCCCTTAGGATACACAACTACCCACGCTTATGTTCTTGGGGAAATCAAGGCCAATTGACTGCAAATGGTGCAAAAGGAACCCATGGAAAAATCCAAGTATGCAGTTTGGTTTCATGTAAGACAACACTTTCTCATAATCATCAGTCTGGGTTGCATTAGAAATCAAAAGTACTTTTATCAAACATTTTAATGCAATAGTTAGTTCCTTTTGATTTGCACAAAAATTCTTCCCCACAACCATAAAAGTAGATAAGAAATTACTTGCAACAAGGGAATTCAGATCTGAAATTTGATGAATTGGTGGACTTGGATCTTCTAGTTTCGCTAGCATGCCAATTTCCTCTTTAAGATCCATAGATGCATCAACTAGATCATAATCCGACTCCATAGCTTTCGTTGATGCACAGAAGCAGTCCTCTTAGTGGGAATAACCACAGATTAGAACTCTTCGATCACACTCTGGTTCTAATTTTGAGGGATAGGATGATGAAAGGGTCCGTGGCGGAGACGGTGGTGGCGGAGGAAAGAGAACGAGCGGCGGTGGTGAGGTGGTGGTGGTGGAAATAAAATGGCCAGTGAATTGACATATTGAGGAAAGTGGGGACTGAAGTGAGAAGAGGATGAGATGATGAGAGTTTAATTGTGACCATCAGATCTATTTTAAAAGATCTAACGGACTAAAATTTATACTGTACTAATGACCGGTACAATATGTACCGGTTCTCCCCCCAATCCATTCACATGTGGAGTCTTATAAAGTAGCATGATTCAGCAAGAATTACATGGGGACTAATTCATTTTGGAGCAGAGGACCACATGCATGCAAAAGTGTTACTAATCAATTCACACGGTAATTCATCTCATAATTGGATTTGGATTTGCTTATTCCACTCACGTGGCAAAGGAGTTTAACGCGACAAGAATTGTGAAAGTTGATTTCAGAATACTAATGTAATTAGGATTTTATTTAGTTAGAATTTCTATTCCAATTTTAAATTGGATTGTTATTTCTTTTATTATTAGAATTAGAATAAGTTGTTACTATTCCTATTAAGATTATGATAATTTGTTACTATTGCTATTAGGATTAGAATAATTTGTTCCTATTGTTATTAGGATTTGAATTATTTTGAGTAGTATAAATAGAGGTTCAAGTTGATGTAATAGAGAGACATTAGACATTATTCATTATTCAATATATTTAGGAGGTTATTCTATACTTTTGGTTCTTTGAAGAATTTCTAAGCTATTTTCTTAGTTTTTCTTTTATATTCAACTTTGACTTATCATACAACAATACATAGTTGTGTGTGGCGTCTTCTACCGCATCAATCGTCGATTGTACCGAGATTACCGCTTCAATATAAGCGAGGGGTCAAGGTGTCGTTGGTGTCCATTCAACGCAGATTTTCAAACACGAGTAATTGTACCAAGATTACCGTCTACATATAGGTGAGGGGTTAAGGTGTTGCAAGCAATTCACCCAACAATTTTGCTAGAAACGATCGGGGCGACGACCATCCTCACGCAAGCGTGCGGTGGAGTCTATCATTTGGTATCAAAGCTAAGCTTTTCTAGCGAGTTACTTATCTTTAATTTTCTGTTGCATATATATTGTAAAAAAAATAAAAATAAAAAGAGTGAGTTAAAAAAAATCGTGAGTTAAAAAAGAAGAAGAGAGTATTGAAGAAAAAAATCAGATTCTATTTCCATTATGCTAACCAAACTTGTAGCACACCATCAAATTATCAAATTCCAACCAAAAGTTCATTCCGTGCCATTCATTATCAATTCCGACGAAGCGACATCATAACTTTTCGGAAAAAGCATACAAGCGGAATTTTAAGGGCATACAAGAGGAGTACGAGACAATCAATCTGTGATTTTGTGGTATTCCGATAGTCACACTTTTTATATTTGTTCTTGATAAGTTACTTTTGAATTACATTGTAAAACTGTGAATTTATTTGGTGAATTCAAAAAAAAACCTATAAGAGGGAATATTGAGAGGCAAAAGGCAAGAGTGTGAGCTTAATAGAGGGTAAAAGCCTATTGAGTGATACACGAACGTAACATTGAGTGATACATTATTTTGAGCGAAACACGTAAGGGAGCGTTTGAGGAAAATTATTTTTATTACTAACCCTTGTTTTGCAGAAAATATGTCTAGCTCAAAGGACATCTTTTATACTAGGTTTCTAATGCAAGAAAAGGTGTGCCTTGTAAAAATTGATTGTGAAATTGGTATTAACATTGCTAGCACTACAATGGTGGAGAAACTAGGGTTGTCAACAGTTGCACATCCTCGTCCTTACAAGATGCTAGGGATCGTCGGTTGTGAGGAGGTAATGGTGACTAGACGAGTGTCAGTTTTTTTTCGCATTGGCAGATATGAAGATAAAATATTATGTGATGTAGTTCCAATCCATACTTGCCATTTGTTACTTAGATGGCCATGGCGACACAGCAGGCGCCCGAAGCATAACAGTTGTACTAATAAATATTCATTGGTACATAATCGAATAAGAGTCAACTTTAATCCTATGACGTCCGGGCAAGTTCGTGACGATCTAATGCACTTACAAAAAGATCGTGATCAAAGGCAAGAAGAAGAAAAAAATCGACATAAGGAAATTGTTCAAAAGATTGATAGTGAGAAAGAAAAGTTTGAAAAGAATGAGAGAGAAAATAAAAGAGAGAATGAAAAGATTGAGATTGAAAATAAACGAGAGAAAAACAAACGAGAGGGTGAGCATAATGAAGAGAGTGAGTTGAAAAGTGAGTTGTATTTTGAAAAGCCAATGACTGTACATTCGTACGAGACGACGCTTTTAAATACTAACACTAATGATTCTTCTTTGTCTAGTTCTGTTTTGTCTCTTGTGCAGGTTGTTGATGATATACCCCGTGCTATCATTCTAGACCAATCAGCTGATAGAATTTCCGAGGAAACAACGGAGTTGCCAAGGCAGGTTAGAGAGTTAATGGAGAAGGGTATCGTAGAATCGAACATGGGGACATGTGCTATTTATGAGATCATAGTGCCTAAGGAGGATGGGATAACAAGTTTGTTCATCGATTTTGAATTGGTAAACAAGTATCGTTATTCTTTTCTTTGTTTAGATAATATGCTTGATAAATTGCATAGTTCTTATGTTTTATCTACCTGTCATAATGATCATGTGATGACAAAGCCTAATCAATTTAGCGTGAAAGAATGTGATAAATAGAAAATTATTTTAACATGTGAGTTATATAGGTGGTTAGTTATTTCTGTTAGATTAACTAATGCATCTAGTGTTTTCATGAGTTATTTAAAACATGTTTTGCATGCTTCCATTGGAAAATTTGTTGTTAGCTATTTTGAGGGTAAAATTATCTTTATCATAAATTATGGTGGATATTTGATCTTTGTTGAGTTAGTTTATGAGCATGATATGTTTTCTCGTTTTAGATGTGTTTACTTGCATGAAATTCATTCTAGATTTTCTTATCCATGTGTTGAGTTAGGGTTTCATGCTAATCAATCTGTACATGACTTGTCGTTAGTTGACAATGGTAGTGATCATGTTTTTTCGATCGAGAAATTTTCGTTGCATGATTTGCTATCATTTGGTATTGATTTAAAAAGTGTTTATCATCAAGATGGATTGAGATATAAGTTATTTGCATGTTTAGTCAGTTCACTTGGATTAGTTAAGGCATTGCATAATTCCATGGGATTGTTGGATCATATTTTGCATTCTTTCATGGGAAAATTTGTTATTATCTATTTCGGTGATATTCCAATTTTTGTCAACACTTTGGGAAATTCTTTAGCATATGTTGAGTTTGTTTGTGATCATCGTCGATATGCTATTGAATTTTCAACTTGTGATTGTGATCTTTCTATTCCATTGATGCAATTACTTGATTTTAAACGTGTTAATATCATTGGAAAGGGAAAGGTTAAATTTGGTTTGCAGGTTCAAGATGGGTTCATACTCATCAAGGAGGAAAACATGATTTATTGTGCGAATCAATTTGAACAGTGCATTGAGAGTCTACAGGGAAGTATTTTGAATTTTGTTCTAGTAGACTTTGCTGATGAATTTGGGTTTCTTCAGCTTTCCTTGATTATACAAAAGATACATGTTGATTTGTTTTGTTTTGTGTTTAAATCAGGAGTTCAAGAGAGTTTGCATGACAAATTCTAAAAATTGATATTTGACCCAGGTGCCTTGACGAATGTGTTTCTGCGAAGGGATGAGATCATCAAATTAATTTTTGATTCAGGAATTCAGGTGTATGGGCTTATGCGACGTGATGAGTTTCAAAAGTTTACATTTGCCCCAGGATCATTGACGTGGTGTTGTTTACGAATGATCGAGATCATAAGATTCATTTTTGATCCGGGAATTTGTGAATGGGAGTTTGTGATACATGAAGAGTTCTTCATACTGATATTTGATCCAGGAGGAGATAGAGCTTTTTCAAATTCTTGCTTGCGTTGCTGATATTGCTTATTCATTTAATTTGACAGGTGAAACTTATGGTTATGATTTGTTTAGGTGTTATTAACTTAGTTCGTTTTTATGGAGGAACAGATTTGTGGGCAAAACCTTTTCAAGAGGAGGGGATGTCAGATTTGAGGACAAATCCTTTTGAAGAGGAGGGGAATGATGGCAGATTGACCGGGTCAGAATTTTTCGTTAATCTATCGACTCGAACGTCAAAGGTTCAACAAATGATTTCAATTCTTTGGACTGAAAATTATTCAAGAGAATACAATTCAAGCATTATTGGGCTGACCCAATTGACCCATTCAATTCAGTCCATGATTCATCTTAAAGTACTACATTAATTCATATGTGGGACATGCAAAGGAAGTTAACCCAATTCACATGTGAAGTCTTATAAAGTAGCATGATTCAGCAAGAATTACATGGGGACTAATTCATTTTGGAGCAGAGGACCACATGCATGCAAAAGTGTTACTAATCAATTCACACGGTAATTCATCTCATAATTGGATTTGGATTTGCTTATTCCACTCACGTGGCAAAGGAGTTTAACGCGACAAGGATTGTGAAAGTTGATTTCAGAATACTAATGTAATTAGGATTTTATTTAGTTAGAATTTCAATTCCAATTTTAAATTGGATTGTTATTTCTTTTATTATTAGAATTAGAATAAGTTGTTACTATTCCTATTAAGATTAGGATAATTTGTTACTGTTGCTATTATGATTAGAATAATTTGTTCCTATTGTTATTAGGATTTGAATTATTTTGAGTAGTATAAATAGAGGTTCAAGTTGATGTAATAGAGAGACATTAGACATTATTCATTATTCAATATATTTGGGAGGTTATTCTCTACTTTGGTTCTTTGAAGAATTTATAAGCTATTTTTTTAGTTTTTCTTTGAGATTCAACTTTGACTTATCATACAACAATACATAGTTGTGTGTGGCGTCTTCTATCGCATCAATCGTCGATTGTACCGAGATTACCGCTTCAATATAAGCAAGGGGTCAAGGTGTCGTTGGTGTCCATTCAACGCAGATTTCCAAACGCGAGCAATTGTACCAAGATTACCGTCTACATATAGGCGAGGGGTTAAGGTGTTGCAAGCAATTCACCCAATAATTTTGCTAGAAACGATCGGGGTGACGACCACCTCACGCAAGCGTGCCGTGGAGTCTATCAACCACAGAATCCCCAAATAGGGAAAACTCACTTTTTGAAGCAAACACCACAGAATCCCCTAATCAGGTAAACTCACTTTTGAAGCAAACACCACAGAAAGCCTTGTGAAGCTGGGATCTGATGACGAGAAGGTGAAGAAAAAATCCAGTGAGTTTATTTTGCTTACATTAATGCTTTAACTTCTTATACCAATGCTCGCGTATCACTTACTAGGTTTGAGTATTTGTCCTAGTCATGCTACTGACTGCAAATTTGTAATCGCAGTGTCTCTGGTATTGTGAAATATGAAAGTTTTTGATGATATTTTCGTCATAGTTGTGCAATACTGTATAGTCTGTATTGGTTAATTAGAGCTTGTAAAATTCTATAAATGTTTGTATTCGTTTAGAACACTGATGTCATAATATAATGTCCATCTTGCTGGGTGGACTATACTATGGACTATATTTAGTCCATATGACATCAATCCACGGGATAGTCTTTCAATTCCTTCCAGCAGATGAACTATACCATGGACTATAATATTAAAAGATTATATTATATTTAATGAATTATAGTCCATCAATCATTCTTCCACACTCCCATTAAAACATATTAAAAATTCTAGTCCACCAAAATCAGATTTCTAGATATAGTCTTTTGGATCCACCGAAAAATTTCCTAGACTATATTTAGTCTAGCTGGTGGAGAGGGAGCATGAGTCCTAGACTATATTTAGTCAAGCCTAAACCTTATAGATACTTTATATATTTATAAAGGTTGGATGCTCAAAAATTCCCAAATCTTCTGTCTTCCCGATAGTGCAATGCAGCAAAAGTTCTTCAGTTTCTCTACTAATATCATATGATCATTCAGTAGGCATAAATGGACATATTATAATAATTTTGTTTTCTTGTGTGCAAACAAATTATTTTTTTTGGATGAGCTTAAGCCATGCCCACATTGCAGATAAGGCAAGTACTGATGCCTTCTCACGGCCCCAAAAAAACCCCAACTTTTTATCTATTTTACATGTCTGTGTTGAGAAAGAGAATATGGTGGCTTTGTATAGTAGAGTTACTTCATTTGTGGTACCTTCAGCTACTAAATTCAGATTCCTGTTTATTTGAATTAGTTTGAGTTGAAAGATGGCCAAATGGGCTTGAGAGCTGTTTGAGTAGAATCTGGACTGTAATTTTATTGGATAAGCCATGATTAGTTTATAGTGGACCCCAACCTGATATATTATCTGAATTTGATTGTCTGAAGAATGTAATTAGATCTGAATGCTTAAAATCAAGTCAAACTGCTAAAAGTGTATTTTCATAGTCACTTTATATGTAAAACTCGCTATGAATCATCACTGGAACTATTTGTCCGGCTGCATACAACTTCTTATAGCTCACACCACCTATTAATTCAAATCCATTACTTCATAGTCAGGGCGAGGAAGTGGCAACCTCTAATGCTTTAACTAAATGCAGCCCCTTATCATTCGTGTTTGCTTTTGAACACAAGATACAACAAATGGTGGTTGGACCCTTTATCATCTATAAACAATCTCTATCATGTTTGTTCAAAATCAAAACAGAACATTATAAAATACTGTATTGATAAACTATGAATTCCTAGACCTTGTTTATCAAGTTTTCGTTATCCTGTGACCTAGGCTGTAATACCCAGAAAAAAATATTAAATAAATGATATTTAATTTCATATTTTAAATATTTTAATTGGGTTTTTCTTATGTTTGGGTTAAATTGTATTTAATTTGTGTGAACAATAATAAGAAGGATTTCATTAATTTGGGCCTTTAAACTAATTGGTTCTAATTTATATTTGTGTAATATTAAAATTCTATTATAATTATGAGAATTAATAAGATCTATTAATAAATAAATAAGTATCTAAAACCTAATCCTAGGTACATTAATTCTGTTACGAATTGAAAACAATTGAGCGTCAGGCGGAAAAAAAAAACAAAAAGTAAAAGAAGTACCGGCGCTGCAATTTGGAGAGGGTGTGAATTTTTTTTTTTGATTTTATTCGGTAAGTTCTAAAAGCTGATGATGCATGTGTACAGGTTATATATATAATTAGATATCATATATGTGAATATGCAGTTAGTTAAACTAATGCTTAAATGAAGTGCAGAGTCCTTATGTTATTATTATTATATTCGTAGTCGTCCATTTGAGAAAAATAATAAGAATAATGTTAAAGACACAAATTATTCTATAAATATTTTATAAATTGCTGATGTGGAGTATGATATATCAACATTTTGATTTTAAGACTACTGATGTGGCATACTCCACATCAAGTTTTTAAAACTGCTGATGTGGAATATGCCACACCAGCAATTTGTAAAATAGTTTGTGTCTGTAACATTACTCAAATAATAATAGTAAAAGTGGTCTTTTTAAGAGTTGTTCAAACTATTTATAAACAATGGAGTATTCATGTAAGCAGTCTGATTTGTATAACCTGTAAAGAGATTAAATAAATTACTGATTGTAATTGCAGAAGGTTAGTGGGTGTTTTAATTTGTATATGTATATCTATGTAATATATTCGTAAGTATTTAATTATGTTGTCAAACTTTTAAACCGAATCGAAAACTATGTATATTAATTCAAAATAATTAATTATATTGGTAAAGTTATAAAATTCACTTAATAATAAATTTAACAGTATTATGTTATTAATGATTAGATTTGCAATAAAATTTTATTTTATTTTATTAGATCGGACAGAAGGAGTCTAACAAATAATATTTGAAATTATAATCTGGGTATTACATTGCTTAATCCAGGTACAGATTCCGTACTCTTTTAGCGATACTGTTGTTAAATTTGATTTGTTCGTTTTGTTCTTCGTTTTGAAATTGGTTATTGTTCTCATGATTATTCCTTGTCAAATTCATTGTGATAGTTTTGTTTTGGCGTTCTTATTTGAAACTCATATGTGTACTCTTTAGACTAGTACAATATGTCTATAAATTATCTTGATAGTTGTAGAAATGTATGTAATATATTTTGGAACCCCATTGTATTGATATTGTGTTGCATGTGTTGTGACATATTTTTGTCAGAATATACTGTAAGTATACCTGAGCTATAACCATCTGTGAGGGTATCACAGACATGTCCTCTTGGCACCGAAGCATGACACTTTTCGTGGCGGTGTGATCAGTCCACGGCGTTTCCGTTTTGTGCTCTGGTGGGAGTTGGCCATTTGGTGATTTGTTGTGGATGGGTCGATTATAATTTTCTGTTCTGTTCTGCGGATTGGTGATGTTTGTGTCAAACTCGCCTTCCAATTTTACATGCATTTAAATTCGCGGTCCAATGTGTGTGACTTGCCTGTGTGATAAAATATATTTCTGTTTTGTTTTGAGCTCGGTATGAAATAATACTCATCCATTTAATTCAGCCTATTATTCCATTGTATTGATTTTGTTCGTTACAGTTCAGTTCATTTTTGAGTTGGTTATTTCGTTTCATTATTCTTGTACTATATATCTGTACTGGGCATTTGGCTCATGCTATGTTTTTCTTAGGACATGTAATCAAGGGCAAGTGTGATAAGAGCTCTCTTCTTTTCAAATGATTTAGATGTTTTGTTTAGGTTGTGATCCAATGGTTTATTTGGAGTTTTAATAAATACTTTAGATTGTGATTTGAGTCAGTTTGGTATTTATTATGGTTTGACTTGTGGTATTTATCAAATATTAAAACTATTTTTTTTTGTGGTTTAGAGCTTTTATTATGATTTCATCAGTTATGTTGTGTTTTGCGTAATTTCTCTTTTTATTTCGGAAAGGAGGGGTTACATAGGTCATGTTCGTTCGTAAAAAGCATGTTTGTGATTAGATTTTTTGTCTTAATTTAACACTACTTCGGACTATTAATCATTTGACATGGGATTATTAGTTCCATAAAAACTATTTGATAGCTTAAAATGTGGGGGACTATTAATCCCACATTCATCATGGGATTATATAATCCCTCCTAAATAGTTTTACGAATGACAAAAAATAGTCATATAGGACTATTAATGATGAGATTAAATAAGTCCGAAATAGTATTAAATTAAAATAAATAGTTCAATCCCAAACATATTTTTTATAAACAAATATATCCCTAGTGTATCATCATGCTTCATGATGTCAATGAAAGTGGTTTATTAATCACGGTCATTAACACAAGGATGAGTAAGCCATATAATCTGTGATATACAATACTTATTTTGCTTATGACTGCGCCTTTGAATCATGACTTCATCTCCATGCTAATATATAGTCTTCTACTCAACCTTCTGCAGAAACTAGCCATCGTGTGTTTTTCTCCACTTTTTGATGCGGTAACGGAAGAGACAAATTTAGAAATTTATTATTAATTATGTATTGTTATTTAGAGATAAATATTAGATTATTAATATAATTATTTAGTATGATATTTTAGAAGTTTTAATTAATGTTGTAGATTTTAATTAGAAGTGTTTTAATTATGGTAGTAATTTTATAAGGATAGTTTTAATTATGTTTTTTTATTTAAGCATTGTAATACTTCATTGTTTGACATATTATTCAATATATTAATTTGAGATTAAAGTTTATGTATTATGTGTGTGTTCTTCTACCGATTCTATGTGAGATAGGTACTCTTATTCCTTCTTTAGCCCTTGTCCTACATCACCTTTTCTTCAGAAAACAACAATCTCTTTCCGTATGTCAGTGTGTGTACGTCTAGGTTTATTGAATGGCAGAGTGATATTAGGTTATCTCCTAATGGTTTGTATATATATCTTAATGTTTGTAGAGAGACCATCCGCATAAAATAGAAGGTGCCAATTTGATAAAGCTCAGGTATTTGTTGGCGATTCCCTTTCTGGCATGCTTCTGTTAATGATTCCTAGTTGAAGTAGTTCCCAGTTCCTTTTTATGGAAAAGTATATGTCAATGTTTTTGGCTATCCTCTGCAATATCATAATTGCATGGCATATTTTCTTCTTCCAGTCGTTAAAAATTCCTTGTGATTTTTCTACTGGGAAAACTCTGAAAGTGACATCAAGAATTGGATGAATGGGGAGCAATCATTTGAATTTATCATCTGCACCTTGGAGTTTTTAACAATGCTAAGGAGGGTTTTAATTTCTTCTGTATGAACATGTACTTGTCAAATGTTTGCCTCTCAGGTCATCTGCTTAAGCAGCTGATTGATTAGTTGCTCACTGCATGTGCAGCCTCTTTCAAGAGTTACTCTAGGTATATATATAGTTCAAACTTAAAAATATTTGTACATCATTAATTGTACGTAGGTCAATTAAAAAAAAACATACTGCCATATATATATGCCTGGAATTATAATCGATGATAGTCCTCTAAGAAAGAGTGCAAACCAACCTATTGTGATCTTAAGTTGGTTGATTCACTGTTAGATCGAAGATCACCAGGATGTAGACTTTTTTCATTTATGGTGGGGATACTGCAGCAGTTGCTCTCATGCACATGTGATCAACGAGGTAGGTAGGGTCAAACCAACGTAATTTCTATAGTAATGCAACCAGAATTAATACACATGATTAAAACAAAGGGTAATGCAATGAATCATGAGTATACATGTGATCAACATGGATTCTGATTGATTACCCTTTGTTTTAATCATGTGTATATATTACTCTATATTTTATAGAGCTAGGGTTTACGGACAAGTGCTAGTGCTTTTGCTCAGCCAGCCTCTCCTATTGAGGTGAGTAAGCTGCTAGAGTGAAAGAAGTGCTTAAGCATACCAAACTTAACAAATATTTTTTTTAAAAAAAACCATTCTCTGTGGCTTATGCTATGGGCCACATAGAATTGTTATTACAACACTTAGAGAAAGTGCGGTTTTATTAACAAGGCTGGTTGTTAATCCTACTTCACTTAATTTAACACACTTGTTGATATCTATATATAATTACACTTGTGTAGACCACTCTTCTCCTCCTGCCTTACATGTGTAGAATAATGATGATGATGATGACTCTCACAATGAGAGCTTTCTTTCTCTTATCTCTCTTTGCTTTCTTAGGAACTCCAGCAAGAAATTTGCCAGGTACCATCCACATCATCTTTACAAGTGAAATATTTTCTATCGTACGCACGTTGAAAGATTTCTAACTAGCTAGATAGCTAGTTTACTCATTAGAGAGATTTAAATCGCTTGGAAAACCAAAACACCCAAATGATCACTAAACGATATACGCAATTACCTCTACCTAGCTACCAAGAGATAGATTTGTTTTAATTGGTTATTTATTCGTGGGATATATGATTGTTACTATGTCATGTCGTGTACGTAGTATTTTATTGTCAGTCACTTGTCTAGCATGCATGTTTTGGAGGTAGCTATATATACTAGTGATCGCATATAATAATCCTTGTGAGGTTACAGATGATGACCTATTGTAGTTTTTCAGATGAATATAGTATATAGTTTCTGTGTTTAGTCATCTATTCTCGATTAATTTATGCCCTCATATATATATATATATATATATATATATAATTGAAATGGCTTGGGTAGAGCACAAGACAATATATAATTTTGCGAGTTCCAGTTGCTAATATTAATTTATAATATTCTATTCTCTATTAATTATGGTGCATGCAGCAGGAGTAGATGACAAATTCAAGACCAACGATGGAGACTACGATGATATTCAAATAATAAGTATGACGGACCAACTACGGAAAAGAATTAGCAAAGGCAAAGCTGCCAGCTCCATACACTGCTGCGCCTTCAAAGAAGTACTCTTCTTCTTGTCTTACTGCAGGAAGTTCATGCAATACTATGATTGTTGAACATAAGCCATCACTGCACCCACCTCCGCCTCCTGAAACAGGAGGAGGTGAACATTATCTATCTCCAAAAAGGCCTGAACCTGATATGGTAATCTGATATGATCTGCTCTAGCCTGAACCTGATCTGGTGTATCGATGAATAATGTAATGTGTTATATTTCTTTCCGGTTGGTTGTGTAATATATATTGTACGTACGTAGTTCCGTATTAGATTTAATAAATATTCAGTTTGCTCACTTGGACCGACTAAACATATGATGGAGGATGATCCATCATAAGCAATTAACTAATCATTGCTAGAACCGGCCGGCCGGGTTCATCATTTTTTAAGTCATAAAGTTTGATTCGGAAAAAGTATGTATGCTTTGGCACTTCTTTCGTAAACTCGATCTCTAGTTCGTTCTTGGGAAGAAAACAGTACCTACCAGTTTAAAGTACGTAAATTGTTAGGCCAAGATATTATCTGAACTAGTGATCGTGCGCTTCCCCGTAAACCCTTTAATGTATAGGTAGGTATAATATATATAAATAAAATATAAAAAACAAAGGGTAATCCACGGTTGCTTTACATACAACATTCATTCATGAATATTACGACGTATCCCAACCAACTTTATGGCCGGCATGGGACATGACATCCACTCTCGAGTTGAATATCACCGAACACTTTAATACTCAGATTTGACTCGATTCAAAAAATTGAGCTCGAATTCGACTTAGATTAGATAATGAATTTTTAATTTTGCATCAGATTCGACTCGGATAATTATTCGGACCTACTTGACTCGTAAGTAATCGGCTCGTTTACAAAACGAGTTACTAATGAGCCTTCAAATTGAGTTTCGAATATGAACCATTTCACTTAATACAGAACCGCTACATATTAAATTGATTATTGAACTCATGTTTATATATAAAAGTTTTTTACTTTTATTTATGTAAAGAAATTACAAATAATGTAATACAAATTGATAATCAATTCATTGATTAATTCAAGTACAAGTTTACACAATTTAATACTCCCTCCGTCCCATAATAAGTGATGTTTTAGGTGATTTCATTTGTCCCAAATTATTTGATGTTTTAGAAAATATAGGAGCATTAATTACAATATTTTTAAAATTACTCCTCATTACTCCTACTTCAATATCCATATGCTTTTAACTCTTCCTTATTAACACAAAGGGTATTATAGACAAATGATACTATATTTAATGCTATACAATCATTTCCTTAATGGTGGTACCCAACTCTAAAACATCACTTATTATGGGACGGAGGTAGTACTACACTTCATAAATTATAAAGATTGATACAAATATCACATATTTAACTTGTTAGTATGGATCAGGCCAGTATTCGAATATAATCCATCGAGCAGGTATCTAGTATGGTTCGAGAACAAATGCAATACTTGAACCCTAATCTAAGCGAACACTGTTATACTCGAATTCGACTCTTGTATCATTAAACAGAAAACGAGTATAGATCATATTCGACTCGAATTAACATCGAATTCGAATTTTGAATCATATTTTTGAACCGATCTAGAGTCGAATACTGATCTACTCTGCTCGGCTTACAACCCTAACTCTTGCAAACAAGCTAGCAACGTGCGTGGCTCCTTCCTAAATCTGATTAAAGAAGCATTCGTGCATGCTATTTCTGTGTTTTTTTAATCATACCCATTAGATTAGATTCTTAATTACTACTATCTCCGTCATATAATAAGTGTTTTTTTAGCTTAAATCACACATACCAATACACAAGTTAAAATAGCAAAAATACCCTTAATATACTTTCTTTGTTTTGTTTGAAACTTTTTTTATTGAGAGCAGATCCTCTGTCCCCAAATCCTCTATCCCTCTTGTATTCCAGCACTTAAATATTGACACTTGTCTTTTTTTTTAATTTTAGAATTAATTGGTGTTAAGTAAGAAGATTTGTGTCAACATTTAAGTGGTGGGACACAAGGGACAGGGGATTTGGGGACAGAGGATCTGCTCTCTTTTTTATTGCCTTTTGGTCTCTTTTTCTCTTTCTTCAACCTTTCAACTTCCCAATAAATACCATTGGTTGCATAAGGGTACATATAGAAAAATATTATAAAATTGTATTGGAATTCTAACACATCACATATTTTAAAAAAAAATATTAAACCTAAAAAAACACTTTAATAGGAAAGAACCATTTTGTACTATTAAATATATAAAATATAAAATATAAAATATAAATATGCTTGTGAAATACTTATAGTTTTCTAAACCACGTACGCACTCAACTACCACATTATAAATAAGTGTTTAGTTGAGTCTTCCATGTTAAGATTTACTTAGAATGCCATAATCTTGTATGTAATTAATTATTTTGATTAATGCTTTTTAATAATTTAGAGAATATATATTTTGAGTGTGATACAGTAACGGAATTTAGATAATGTACCAAGCCCTTCTTGAGCAAAACTATTCGGTTTGGGTCCAAAAGGTCTTTAGCTGCCTTCCCGGCAAGAATGTTAACATTTTTGCTGAACTTAGCCCAAAAAAAAAAAAAAAGTTAAATGAAACGATATTCTTCACTTCTTTTTTCAAAATTTATTCAAAAATATTCTGGTTCGGGAAAAGTCTTGCTTGCTTAGCAGAGAAAGAACACTATGGAGGAGACGAAGAAGCAATCAACAAGCTCATACGGCACCGTATCGTTCATACCTCCATTACAGGCCTTTGTCTTGCATCTGTCATGCGGGCTAGGGTTAGCATTAGCGTTCTGGGTTGCCCGCAACGTCTACTCCCTCAATCTCATCGCCGATCCTGCTCAGACCCTCCGTCTCATCTGGGTACCCTATCGATTATCATTATGTTTTTGAGTCTTACTCAAGTTTGATTTTGATTTTGATTTTGATATTATATTTTAGGTGATTGAGGCCCCAATTGTGATCCTTAATTTCAGTCTTTTTCGACAATCTCCGAATCAATGTTCGGTAATGGAATTCTCATATGCGGTGTGATGGAGTGTAAATTATTTGTGTTCGTGTATTTATATCGTGGGGTGTAAATTTATTTAGTTTTTTCTAAATTGCATAATGACAGTACATAAAAGCTGTGGGAAGAGGTTTTCTTGGGCTCACCGCTGGTTAGTCTCTTTTGGATGTGCTTCAAACGCACTCACATGACCTGATATGTACACCTCTAAAGAATATATTTTCATACATGGATTAATATATGGGTCTTTTAACATGTGTCATAAGGACACATACTAAGCACACAAAGTCCCTTGAACTGTGCATATTTCCTTGATTTTTGCATTTATACCAAGTTCAAGGGAATATGCACACAATTCAAGGGAATATTCCCTTGAACTGTGTGCTTAGCATGTGCTTAAGGGCACATGTTAAGAAATTCCTTAATATAGATACTCACACATGGAGAAAGATACGGTAACTCAGGTTCTTTTGAATGTACTGCGAGACTGATTTTCATCTTTGCACCTATTTAATTTGAAGGTTGCTGGTTTTATGTTAATGTCTTTCTATTGATGGATTTCAGAATTTAAATGTAAAGAAAGATATAGAAGTCAAGTAGTGATGAACTCGTGATAACTTTTTGTAATACCAAGATCCAATTGCATATATGTATGTGGGTGTATTTCCTAAAAATAGTCTACTTATATTTTGTGAATATTTTCTAGGAATATATATACTTTTCCTTTTTTTAATTAGTGATACCAAAATTAAGAATAAATGAATTTTGTTGTTTCATCACAGTTTTTCGTAATAAGCTCTATATTTTTTTTTTAGGATCTACATTAATACATTCAACTTTGTTTATCTGAATTTTTAGGGGCTGTAATCATTGCACTTGGAGCTATTGCTTTGGGGGCACCTGTTGGCATTCAGTATGTCATTCTGGGATTCAAAGGATGTTTATATTCTAATTATCTAATATCATGATTTGAAATTGAAATCATAGTCGTGGTTGGAAAAGAAAAGGGAATGAGTGAGAACTACTCTGTCCCATAACTTGTAAGTTGTAACCCCATTCTTATCACCAGGTACTTAAGTTCTCTTTTTTTGTCAAAGACTTCAGTCCTTCCATTCCAGTATCCATACACACACCGCGCGTACACATGTATATTAATTGTCTACTAGGGCAACATTTGAGAACAAGATATGACCCAAAATCTCATTTTTATCAAGATTCAATTTTGATTTCCTTAGTTCGACCTCAACTATGTTTCATGTTCTCATAATTATAAAACAGAAACAATGAAATGACCCCCAAGAATTTACCATGCTTTTTATCTTTTAAGCCAAGCATGTAAATCCTTATTTCTGTATGTATTGTATTTGTACGTACAAACCTTTGCAAATTTTGATATTTAAATATTGGAAACAGGTATTTTACAAAGACCATCAACTGGTCTATTATGATGTCAGCATTAACTGTGAGTATCCTGCTACTTTTTTAGTTACTGTTGCTGGTTTCACAACATCTATCACTGCTAGTAACTTAGTTATTCACATACCTGAATAGGTAATGTTCAGGTTCCATTGAACTTTAGGTAGGTCATTCAAGGGACAAGTGGGAAGGTCTTTTGACCTTTTGGATTCCAGTAGGATGAATTCTGGTGGTTCAATTAATCAGAAACATTATTTTTCTGCTATATGTTCTTCCATTTTTTGTCCAGAATGCAACACTATAAGATAAAGTTTTCCTTAATATCAACATTTATCTTATGTCTTCAACTAAATAAAGGCTCCTATAAGTTGAGTTACTATTTCCTTCCGATGCTCATTATGCTTTGTATACATTATAACTAATTTCTTTTGTGCCTGCAGTTTACCCCTGCAGCTTCTGTTTATGGTTTATTGTGGACTGATTGGCAACGAATATTTACACACACAAAGTAAGTTCCTTCATATTTATACTGTTCATTATTAACAATTATAGTTCAGTAGTTTTCTTATGATGAATAACTTTGCATTTGCAATTATTTTGGTGTTATTATAACCTATGCACCTTTTGGTGTGAGTACTTGTTGGCGGTCTTACCTTTACGTTGGTTATTATCACAAAATTTTCTCTTGCAGGCCAAATGGATTAATAGATTATATGATCTGTCTACCTGCACATGGGGCTGTTATAGGAGCTTGGTTTGGGGCCTGGCCAATGCCGCTTGATTGGGTAAGGCTGTGGCAGGTAAAAACAATATTCCTTGCATTGGTTTGATATTGAAAACCTAGGAGACAATATCTGAATATCATTTCAGTTTCGTATTTATTTGGCTGTGTCGATGCGAGTCATTCATATCATATCAGCTAAGCCATTTTTGAGTGTGCATAGTAATTTAGACCAATGTAATAGTTACTCTTGCTCACACAATAGATTTCAAATGCATATTGTTTTTCATATCTGGGTTCTCTTGTAAGCTGGGATAACAACTTTTCATCTTTATATGGTTTCGCTACCAAGCCACCAAAGCATTATCTTTAATGTCACCCGACAGAATTTTTCGGCTCATATCTCCATAAAAAATGTTATATCATTCTTAGACTTTTAGTTGCCACTTTATTAAAAGATGGCATATGACAAGCCAATGATGCAAATTATTTTGCAGTCCCTGCCTTTGAAGTTTGACAATTGAAACTTAGATGATGTGTGAAAGGCTACTCATTATTTGGTTATAGGACAGAAACTGTCTTTAGTATGAAGATGAAGATTTATCATGGTGTAAAAACATGTTTTGTTTCACAACTTTAAGCATAGAATGAAAGGCCAAGGCTTGTAGTGTTTCCCCCCTGAAGATGTCAAAATTTGTTTTACATGTTCATGTTCATTTTTGTTTTTTTTTTGTTTTTTTGGAAAGAAAGCATAGATACACTGGCATAGTAGAATGTATTCTAAGTTTCTAACTTCTATTGTTCTCTTTTTTTTTTCTTTTTTTTTTGCAATAATAAAAAAATATATAGTTTGACTTGTTTAATAAACTTGAGCAATAATTGGTTCTACTGTTCAACTTAAAATTAGTCATCTTCTAATCTCCGTTACTATTGAACTTAAATTTGGTCATCTTGTAATGTTCAATATGATGTAGTCATTTTGTAATACTAGAGTGCCTTACTTTAAAATTATTCAGTTTAAATTATCTTGTAATTTGTTTAACTTTACTTTGTTAGTGGATTTTGAAATTATTTACCTTCTTGTATGTTTCATGCTCAGATGCTCACCAGTTATATAAATTTTAAATGTTTCTGTTTGTGCATTATCGTTATCGAGTAGCTTTGGCGGTGAACTAGGAAGTATGGATTTGGGTGTGGGGATTCGGGTTCGCCATACAAGATTTGGCTGATCGTAAATTCTTAAAAGAATGCAGATTGGCACATATTTAAAAATTAAATAAATTTAATATTCATATCCATCATTGTTTGAAAAAAACAAAACAAAACAATAATCAAACTTAATTTAGAAATTTCACCTGTTTTTGAACAAAAAATACAAAATACAGTGGCAGCTTAGGCTAAGAATAAATATTAGTCTATTAGGTGAATAATATATCAACATAGGTTAATAATTATCCACGTTTTAGGTTAATGATAAAAAATATCAGCTAATAGTAAAGATTGCATGGTAGATTGAACATGCATATTATATTAAAAACATCAACCTTTTACGCTAATAATTAGTATTCATAAAATATGATTATTTAAAAATTAAATCCAACTACCATAAATTATATTAAATGACATTGTGAAAAAGACAATAAATACACCAGCTTGAATACGTTAAGCTACAAAGAGAGAAGAAGATAACAGAAGTGAAGGAGAAGGAGAGAGACGAAGAGTAGTTGCTTGTCGTCTTGAAGGTCACGACTCTTTTGAGAGGGGTTTGATGCTTGATCGAATTAGTGCTTTCAGATTTAAGGTATGTATCGTTTCTTTTTTCTTTTTTTGTTTGCCAAATTATAGAAAATACCCTATCCAAATCTCACTATTGAATCCAACGGTAGGTCTCTACCACTAAGGGTGTTCAACGATAAAATACCGTATTGAATCGGTCCACACCGTTTCGAACCGGATCGGATACCGATTTTACCTAAAATTGAATACCGTGACCGGTACCAAAATACCGGTATCCCATACCGGTTAGTGCCGGTTTGGTACAAAACGATTCAGGTATATACCGACTATACTGGTATGCTATTTTATTTATTTTTCTCATAACTATCTATTTTAAATTTATAAAAAGTCCACTGGTATTGCAAGCCCAACCCGCCAACCATATAGGATGCACAAACCATCAATGGCCTAAAGAGAACTAAAGTCAATAGCCCAATAGTAATATATTATATTATCATAAACAAAAATAAAATTACAATTACTTAAGCACAAATATCAGCCAGTTCTCCTCCTCGTTTATCATCTTCCTTCACGATAAGTCGTAAATCTCAACTCCAAACACCCTCCTTCAGAGATTAAAAGATGAGTTTTTAGAGAGAGTATATATATATAGGGTCCTTATCCATAATAACCGATTGCTACGGACACTATTCCAGTAACTACATCTTACACTGTCCATCATGATATCCAAAAGCTGGGATTAAATTAGACTTGGAGCAGGCAAACATATTCTTTCTAGCGGCAAACATATTCTTTCTAGCGACCCAAAAAATTACAAATGTGCCTTCCATTCAACTTCATCACTGCCGCTAGAGGCTTTAGTGGCAGCCGGCAATACAATTTACAAAATACTTTATATAACCTGCAACCAAAGAGACAAGTTAAAGCAGCAAGCTGGATCATCCATGGCTTGTCTTTTTGGTAATAAAGGCTAGAGAGGAATCTATCAAAGAAATTAATGGACAAAACTGCAATAAGAGTTGAAAATCCATAATGAGTTTTAACTTTTAGCATCCACTCAACAGCCTCTCCTGAAGCCACACACAACAGAGTAGTACTCTGTTTCTTTATTATCAAAGATGGGTCTATTTTTCTTTAGAAAGCAGAGACAGAAGCTACTCTACGATAAAGACTTTTTTATGAACGTAGAGTAACTTCAGTTCTACGAACGTAGAGTTACTCTGTCTCTACGAACGTAAAGTGACTCTGCGAATGTAGAGCTACTCTACGTTTTTACTTCTTATACGTGTTGAATTTAAATTTGCAAGTGGAGCTCTCCTGCTAGGTGGGGGTGTGTGTTTATACCCTGTTGGATAGGACTTTTCCAGCAACAACTATGGTTATGTAGATACTGTAAAAATGAAAAAATACCTTTCTTCTTCAGCCCTTTTTGGCAACGAAAAAAGAAAAACTCTATATATTTTATAGAACACTATCCTTACCAGAAAGGATTTGAATATACTGCAAACTGATCCTAAGCAGCATAGTTGCTATTGTAAATATATGTTTTGATTCATACAGAACTAAATAAGAGCAGTCACTCCAACATTAAAAAATATCCTCAAGGTAGCTAACATCAACCTGCCGCCAGAAAGGAATTGAATATACTGCAAACTGATCCTGAGTTGCCTAGTTGCTACTGTAAATACATGTATTGATTCATACAAAACTAAATAAGAGCAGGTAACTTGTCTCCATCATTAAAAAACATCCTAAGGGTTGTTACTGTAAATACATGTCTTGTTGCTGTAACTTGTCTCTCTTTGGTTACAGGTTATATAAACTTTGTAAATTAGAGCCTATAGCAGAAGTGATGAATTTGAATGGAAGACATATTTGTAATTTTTTTGGATATCATGATGGACGGTGTAAGATGTGGTTACTGGAATAGTATCCGTAGCAACTGGTTGCTATGGATGGACTCCTTATATATATATAATGAGGAAGGATCAAGAGCACTCCCGTTATCTAGCACTCCTTCTTAAATAACACTCCTTTATTAAAACTGCGTCGTTTTGGAGATTCTTAAAAAAACAAGTGGGGTCGCGGGTGACATTTTTTGTAAATAAAAGAAAAGCAAGTGGGACCACTCTCTTTTAAGAATCTCCAAAACGACGTAGTTTTAATAAAGGAATACTATTTAAGGAGGAGTGTTAGATAAGGAGAGTGTTCTTGATCCTTCCTGATATATATATATATATATATATATATATATACGGTCCGGATCTTAAGCTTACCCTTTATTTAACATACCTTGCTTACCCCCCTTTAGCGATGGACCGGATGACGGTTCGGTCCGTCACTATATGTTGTCCGTTGCTATATGTTGTCCGTCGCTAAAAACTATAGCGACAATTGTATATATAGCGACAGACCGAACCGTCGCCTTGGCCATCACTAAAGGAGGTAAGCAAGGTATGTTGGATAAAAATATTAACCAATATCGAACTGGTTGAGAATTTTACCGAACCGGTGGGTACAGTGTGACCGGTTCTTTTGCACACCCCTATCTACCACACATAATTGGCCTGGTTTTTGGTCCAAGATTCACTAATTTTTCTTTGCCCAAATCCCACGGCGAATCACCATGATTCTAGACGAATTTGAAATCTCCAAAGAGTCACTTCGCCAATGTCGTGGCTCCTGGATAAGAGCGACCATTTGTGACAATATGGTTACATGACATGAAATGATATACGATAAGAGGTTTAGTTTCGAGTATAAATGGTTTTCGTGTCATAAAAAGGCCGACACATGTATAAATTTAATTGGGTCAAACATGTGTTATCAACGAGTTGACATGTTTAGCACAATTAGACCCATTTATTTAAAATAAGTTGAAAATAAACATAATATGACGTTATAATTTATCTTTAATATTAAGTTTTAGCATTATTAGTTAATTTTCTAAGCAATCTATGTTGTATTTTGTTAAAATATGTTGTTGTAATAAAAAAATATATGTTATTATTAAATAAGCAAGTAAATTGTGTTATTTTTATTTATTTAATTTGTGTACTAAACAGGTCAGACACATTTAACACAACTAATAAACTGGTTAGTGCTAATGTTGAGGATATTGACACGGTTAATTAAATAGATTGTGTTAGTGTTGGCCTATTTAGCGTAATACATATGACATGACATGATACAAATTTGCACATCCCTACTCCCCGACAATCCATGCTTCATAGGCGGTGTATGTACATAAACTTTACATCTGTATTGCCTTAGAAAAATTTATCAAATAGTAACAATGCCTCGTTGATGTTCTTTTTGCCATCAATATTTCCTTGAGAGCCTTGGGTCAAAAGAGGATTGAAAAGCAATATGTCGTCTATATTTGTGGTTTTCAGCAGCTTGACCCTTTTAAATGGAGTTGTCTGAGTTTTGCTCAACTTAGCAACCTGTAGAACACTTGGCTCTTTCATCTATCCTTAAATGTGTTAGATTGCAGTTTGTGTATAGAATATTTTTTTAACCTGGCTTGTTGCTTTCTCTTAATCTGTCGATGCCTGGACAAATTTACTTGTAGGAATGGCCAATTTGTGTAAGTTATGGAGCTATGGCTGGGTATTTGGTTGGGATGGTAACATCTTTTGCTTTTGCACTCTTCCAAAAGCGTCTGAAGGGAGACTAGACTAGTCAATCAGCTGGCTGGCTGGGAGGCTTCAGACAGAGATTCAACTTTTTGACAGTGCAATTTTGTATTTCTTGTGTGACTTGTGTACATTAGCTAGTCCAATTTTCAAAGGAGTTTTATCTGGTTGGCCTTAATCCTGAAGAAATTGAGTAATATGCTGCATTTATCTTCTTGTGCAACTATTCCGCTTTCTTGGCCCCAAGGTTATGTTATGATAGTTTCGTTTTTTGACATTTCAAAACTTTTAGGCAGAAAAATTAGGTTGCTCCGGCCGGTGTTTCAGTAGTTCTTGGTTGTTCATAACATCTCTAGACAGAAGCTGCCTTCACTCGGTGGATCTTGAAGAACTGCAACTCCATTCAGTCCTGCCAAACCATAATTTGCTAGGAATTCTGCTCATGCATAGCCCTACCTCCGAATAGACCTGTCGATTTAAGTTGAAAACCATATAATTAACCAAAACCACTTGGGATTGGTTAACTAGTTTTTAAGTGATGCATTGGTTTGGTTTTGGACCCATATTATTATTACAAATACGGATTGGATGTAGTTTAACTAGTTTTGATCCATATTAGTCTATAATAGTTTTTTGCACTTTATAAGCTAATACATCATGTATGCATTATTACAATACATTCTTATATAACACATACATTATATATATTACATTATATACATATTACATATTTTTGTAATTTATATATTTGTAATTATGTATAAAAATTATTTCACTAATTATGGAATTAATCTATAATAAAGTTAACACTTTTAGTGTAACGAACTAATAATTTAAATAATTAATATATCCTCCCTTAATTAATTAAAATAATTCATTTAAATTATATAATTTATATTATATAATTAAATTTTATTTTTCTCCTCCTCTCCATAAATTGTTTTAATTATATTATATAATTTAATTTAATTTTTTCCACCCCCAAACCTATCCCTCACCCCCCAAAAAGTATAGCAACTAAAATTAGACGAATCTTGGGTATATATTACAATCTTGTTAATTAGTTAAAGTACTTGCTCCGCAAAGATACACGAGGGACATAAATGATTGTCCATGAAAATATGAAGGACAAAACCTACTCCCCCACTCCCACCCCCACCCCCACTCCCACTCTCACTCCCACTCCCAAAACATACCCCTCACCTCCCAAAAAATTAATATTTATTAATTATGTATACACCTTCACCTCAAAAAATAATATTTATTAATTATATATACACTTCCACCTTGCCCCTGCCCCGCCCCCTCCAAAAAAACTATTATTTATTGATTATGTATACATTCCCACGCCCCCGCCCCCGCCCCGCCCCACCCCTACCTCCCCCCCACCCCCACCCCCAATTTTTTTTATTATTATTGATTATATATATACTCCAAAAAAAATAATATTTACTGATTATTATAATAAAATTCTCAATAATTTTATTAATTTTAATTAACATAATAATTAGTAATGTAAATTTTTTTTGAAAGCGCCTATAATCACAAAATTAATATTTTAATACTCAAATTAGTCACATCAATTAAAAATTTAGTTTCAAACTTGGGTTTAAAAAATTAAAATAAGACTCTTTTAGTATAACATAAATTAAGATTCTAGTGAAACTATAATTTGAAAAATAGGTCGACCTGGATTCGACCCATAACTATTTAAATTCAAATCACATAACCTATATTAAATATAGGTAATATGATTTTGGTTTCAAAACCAATCCAAATCTATTTTATGTAATCCAAAATCAATCTAAACCTATTTTTTGTCAGGTCTACCTCCGAAGCAGATATTTTCACAAATGCTTGTGCATATTAATGGCTAACAAAGTAAATAGATACTACACCGCAAAGCCCATTATGAAACTTTTATGAGTCCTTTACAGAACTATACAACAATTAGAAAGTAATTACACTATTAGTGCATCCACAAAATAATTACAAAAAATTCAAACCATTCAATTTCACATTAAATAAGGAAACCTAAAATAATGGAGAACTAATAATTCAAATTCAAATCTTTTGAATCTAACAACAATTTCAAATTCATAATTCAAAATTCAAATCAAAATGAGAAAATTAAAAACAAAAAATTATGAATGAGTTACTGTTCATCATCCTCCTCCGCCTCCTGCCGCTGCTATATCGCTGCCGCCGCCACCGCTATATCGCCGGAGTTGCTATTCTGAATTTTTTTTTGACGATTTGGTTACCCACAAAAATTAAAATGGTTACTTTTATACTAAATTTGGCTACAAACTGCATCACATTCAAAATAAAATTGGTAATCAAATAAAACTGAATTGGTTACCTTATCGGAAGGTTTGGTAACCAACTGCATGAAGTTTGGTTACCAACTGCATTACATTCAAAATAATTTAGTAACCTAATAAAGCTGAATTGGTTACCTTCATACCATGGTAACCAAACCTTCATAATAAGGTAACCAAACCTTCATACTAAGGTAACCAAACCTTCATAACAAAGTAACCGAACCTTCATATTAAGGTTCGGTTACCTTGGTATGAAGGTTTGGTTACCTTGGTATGAATGTTTGGTTACTTTTATATAAATGTTTGGTTACCTTTGTATGAAAGTTTGGTTACTTTGATATGACTATTTGGTTACCAACGTATGAATGTTTGGTTACCGATAGAGGTGGAGAATGGACCGGTGGTGGAGGGGAGGCAACGGGTGGTGGATGGGACTGAACTGGTGGTGGTGGAAAAAAAATCGAAGGTGGTGGAGATTTAACCGGAGGCGGTGGTCGTCGAGGAGGAGAAAGGGGGCGGGAGGAGGGGGAGGGGGTGGGGCAGGGGCGGGAGGAGGAGAAAGGGGGGCGGGAAGAGGGGAAGGCAGTGGGAAGCGGAGGGAGGAGAAAGGGGGTGGGAGGAGAGGGAGGGGGTGGGGCGTTGGCGGGGGGGGGAGGAGAAAGGGGGCGGGGAGGGGAGGGGAGGGGAGGGGAGGGGAGGGGAGGGGGCGGGGGCGGGAGGAGGAGAAAGGGGAGGAGGGCGGTGGGAGGCGGAGGGAGGAGAAGGGAGGCTGTAATGATTGAATTGCAGTTGCGTTGAAATGGAGTAGGAGAGAATTGTGGGAGAAATAATAAAATAATAATTAATGAGAAGAGATAAGGGAGAGAATCATCGGCCATAATTAAAGGGATAAGAATGCACTTTTTTGTAATTAAATATTGCATATGCACTAATTTTATAAATATTTTATTTTTGCACTTTTTTTGTAATACTTTATTAAAATGTACTATAATATGTAATTTATCCAACTTTTATTTGAATAATTCAAAGCCCATAATACACCCAAAAAGGAGGGAGGGAGGGAGGGAGGGAGGGAAGGATGGCTATTTTCTGGGGAATTGATATTAAAAGTCTTTCCCACCATATGTGGAACCTGTTTTACTAGTCAAGGAGGTGTATAGGCAGGGCAATGGCCTTAAATAATACTACTACTAATGGATATAGTCCTCCGTTGGTGCAATCCAATCCATCTCATAGCTAGGTGTTCTACTTCATTTTTTTACCTTACCACTGCTGGGCCCAAATTTCTGTTTATCGGCCCAGAAAAGTGTAGCGAGCATATCCAGTCATAGTCGGCTCAGCCCGTTTCACAAGCGTAGGCGAGAAAATTTGGTGTTGTTTGTTGGTACGATTTCTTCCGCTATCGTCGTTCTTCACCGCTTAAGTTTCGCGTTAAAACCACGCCGTGTCATCCTTAATTACCGTGAATAGCCCTCCAACCTTCACCAAATAACTAAAACGCCCCTACTTAACTTCCGATTGGACCGTCACGCTTCAAAGCCACACCGCTTGCAACGGGAGAGGTGTTGACACATCAGCAAGAGTGCTCATGGTCCGAGTGGCCTTTTCACTTCCACGTGTCTTCTTTTAGTGGACCCCAGACCGAACCCTTTAAAACTCTCATAGCCCTAAGCGCCAAAATCCACCTCTTCCCCTCTCTCTCTGTCTGTCTCCACGATCGCTTTTGAATTTCTCTAGTCTCTCTCTCTCTCTCCGATCAAAAACTGGTACGATCTTTTAAAACCCTAAACCCTTCCTGTAATCTCTCTATCTATGTATATTCTTTTGATCGATTGCTTTGATTGACAACTATTTTCACAGTTTTTCCCATTCTATTGATTTTGAGGATTTGAGTACTTCTTGCAACCCGTATTACCACACTGATTCTTGAATAGTAAGCTCTGTAAATGCTAAAGCCCAGAGCTCCTACGTTTGCATCTATGTTGACTTTTCTCATCATCTTCTTTTGATCTTATTTTCGAGGTTGGGGTTTCTTGTTAAACTCTTTAATGTGCTTTTTTTTTTATGTTTTGCCTTTTAGGAATGTGAAGCTACAGAGTTACGTATATACCCTTTCCTCTCTTGAAATTAAAATTTTCCTGTGTATAGTTGATTTTCGTTTATGAATCTGTGGAATTTTTCAAAATTACTTGTTAAAGGCTCTCTGTACATGTAATTAACCTCGTGATTAATTAACAAGATGACTTGGTATACATAAAATTAAAGATAGATGCAAACCATTTTTTATGCTATTTCTGCAATCCGCATCAAGGTGGTATTGGATTTCCTTTGTTACAAATAATTTGGTCTTTCTTAGTTATTGTGTTTTTTGATGAATTGTGATTTTTGATTGACCCGTTTCGTCTCATTTTAGTTCAGCATTATCAATGGGGAGTGACAAACCAAACGACGAGGACAATCCACCTCTCTCTACTTTTCCTCTTCTAGAGCAGCATAATGAATTTGGGTTTCCCATTAGCGGAGACATAGCGGCTGACTATAGTGGGCTTTTAGGGAATACTGCCGGATCTGATCTTATGTATACGTCTCTTCCAGTTAATGCTTTTCCTTGGCAGAACTTAAATGCTGCTTATCTGCCTTGCATACAGAATGTGCCTGAGTCCCGTGGTATTTCGATGGCTGATTTCATGAAGCTGAATAGTCTGCAAGCTCCCCAGATTGACCTTATGAGAAGTAACACGCCCAGAAACCTCAATCCCTCTGAAATTTCATTTCCTGAACAGATGGTGAGAGGGGTACATCACTCAACCAATAATGATTATATTATGAGTGCTGATAATTTCATGAATGATGGCACTGGTGCTTGTAGCTTTCAGAACCCTCAGGCTAGTAGAAATATTATGCTGATGCAAGGTAATGCTGCTGGGGGATACCAAATGAACAGAAAGGGTGGAGAAGCAAATATTAGTAATATTAATAAGCCTCAGAGCAATATAAATTTTGTTGGCCATGGTATACCTATGTTGCATCATACCCAGAACAACAACCAGAACAATGGAGAAATAAAAACTGATAACAGTGCCAAGGTCGTCAATGCAGATCAATATGGCCGTCTCGAAAAGATTGATGGGAGCTTTCTGAGCCTTGGCCTTGGAGATAACACTGAGGCTAGATCTAAACCTTATTTCAGCACCCGGGAGTTACCTAGTAAACTAGAAGAAGCTGCTTTCCCCAATTTAAGAACTTCCCATGTAGGACAACATGCTACGAGAAGTTATTCAAGTCTGGGTCACAACTTGGGTGTCAGTTTTCCAAGTTCTCAAAACAATGCTGGACTCTCAATTCCATCACACAATTCAGGTGGCTCGACTTCTGGATATGATGTTGGAGTTGTTCGTGTTGCTAACACTGGGTTAAGTTCAAGCCCGTTCCAGATTTTACGAACACCGCAAGTTGATATGCAACAAAATATTTGTAACCCCAGCATCAGGAATTTAGGTCCTGTAAGTAAAGGGGACGCAATATATGGAAATTTTGATCCTTACCAAGGATTTCGAGGTGACCAGCCTGCACCTTCAGGGGCGTATAGCAGCATCCCAACTGCGCACGCCAGTTCCAGACAAATTATATTGCCTGAGTTAGCATCAGGATCTGATAACCATACATGGTTCACTACTGGAACAGCTTCTAACCAACTACAAAATATGGAAAGTGCCAAAAGACTCTCATTAGAATCTTCGTTGAATTCTCCATTTCTTGGGATCAGAGGAAGCTCCGGTAGGCAGGGCCGTTCAGGTGAGATTTGCTAGTTCTTACCCGTCCTTTCATATTGTGAGAAAAGATATATCAATTTTGTTGTCCTCCATTGTTTTCCATGGCTGGGAGAGTGGGTGTCACAGTAAATAATCTGGCTATATGAGTACCATTTGGAGAAAAGTGTTTACTTAACTGCTTGCTACATACTGGTGCATTCTATGAGCAGACAGAGTATAGAATTTCTTATACATATAGCTCTGAGTTCTCCAATTTCCAGTCAGTTGTGGTTAGTTTCCGGCCTGATTTGCTTTCTCTAGTGTGTACTTCATTAACCACCCCATTGCCCCAATGGGTTTCAACCCTGCTTTTTCTTTTTTGAAATATTGTTTCTGGGTATTTTATTTTGTTTTTAATTTTCATTATAGACTAATTCTAGAATTACTTGTTGGTTCCGGTTCATGCCTTTTCTAGTAGGAAGAAGGGTAAGAGAGTATCTGAGGTCCAAGGGAAAAGGTATTCCTGGGGAGGGTTACCTCTTTCCCTTTTTTATTTAGTTCAATTGGAAGGGAATAGGTCGGGGGAGGGGAAGCTTCTTCACATTGTTGGTTGTGCATTTAGGCCAAGGGATAAACTTAATATAACGTTAAATTAATCATCATATCCATTGCAATTGGCTAGAATTTGAAAAGCTTGTGCTGTGATAAAATGTAAACAGGACAATTATTCCAATTAATATCAAAGTCAAAGTTTCATTTCGCTGCCTTCTTTTCTGCTCAAATGTTGGAAAGAAGACATTTGTAGGTCGAGAGGCGGAGACCATCCTCCAATTTGGGGAAACTTGCCTCCACTTCTTTCATTTTGCCTCTCTACCAAATCACTAGTATATTTGGCACTAGCGCGCTCCTTTGGGTATGCATTAGTGTCTTGGAATCCCATTCTTATGCCAAAGTGTCTGGTCATCCTCATTGCTAACTATTATGGTACCAAGAAAGGAGGGGAGACAATCACTAGAATTTGAGCTAACTCAGTTCAATATTAGTACACCACATTGTTGCTATTCAGCCTTCAGCTTATTACATAGAACTACAGCAATATATATTGGTAGCAGTGTGCTATGTGTGATTCTAACAGCTTAATTTTTTTGTAGAATGGTTATAAAATATGTCATTAGTTTTGTGAGACTTTTTATAATTCCGTTATATGTTTGTACTTCTGTAGTCTGTTATGCTTCCTTGGGCAAATAGGGATCGCAAGGGTGTCTAAGATCTTGAAATATTTTGTGTCTCTATGTTCTCTTGTAGCATAAACATATAATGGAATAATCAATGTATTTAAATATAAAGAACATGATTTTTTTGAACACGTCAATAGATGAGAAGAAAGGGGTTTTCCATTGTACTTTTTAGAAGTCGATTGGCAAACCATTTTGAAATTTCCTTTTCAGGCAATCAATTAGTTTAATTGACCTGGATTTTGGGAGGTGTGACTAAACGTAGTTGAGTCAACTTGGACTCATTCTCTTATTAAACATGATAGTCTAGTTATAAGGGTCTGCTTACTTGTCTTGAATTAGAAAAAAACACAAATTCAATGTGTATGCAGTTGTCAATAAAGGGGTGGGTAGGCAACAGTGAGATAGCTTGCATTTAGATCACTATCAACATATGAAACCAGCCTTAACTAGTGATAATGTAAAACCCAGTTGATTTCTCTTTTGCATCTGACCTGGGTGAAGTTTCCACATGCGGTACTTTTTCCCGTTTCCTCGACTCATTCTGGCATCTAAGTTTTGTTTGTCTTGCTTAGCATAAGTACTAGCATCAATGTACTTATATTCTATACCATTGAACTAGTAATATACATACACACACACACACACATATATGTATATATATTGATCTACATATTATCATTAGGTCTTCCAGATACTTTGACATTTGTATATTGATTCTGTGGCAGCTAGAGGTTCTGATTGTTATCATTATCATAACTCTGTCAACAGTTACTCTGGCATGTGTCAGTAACTCAAAGCAACTTATAAGTACAATATATTATTTAACATGGATAATTTTTCCATAGTTTGAACCACATAAAATAAAATTAGTCTGGACTATAATTGGGTTTCAGCATTTTATGTGTATGGGTTTTCAGCAATAGTTGCTTTGTAGTTAACAAGAATTTAACAAAATGATAAAACAAATGGCTGACCTTTTCGCTTTCTTACTGTAACCCCCAAAAGATCCTGTTCTTTCTCGTGAATGGTGGTTAATTATGAAACTACCCTCCTGAAATATCATTCTCTACACTTTATTTGCAGGGCCTGTGTTTTCGGGCCTTGAAGGAAGCAGAACCCAAGCTGCTGGAAACAATCAATTTATCAGGAGAATAGGTGGTCAACCAGCAGGTAAGGCTTCCTGCCTCACTGCTGATCCGAACTGTAAATGCATCTCATCTACAGATTCATGTATCAGAACAAGATGGTAGCCTTTATAAATCAATTGTTGAGTCTTAGTTGACCGTTAAAGTAATGTTGACCGAGTAATATACTGCTCATACCAATATATTACTTAGAATAATTATAGTCATCTGAAACTTACTGTTAATGGATGTGTTAAAACTCAGTGCCAAGGTTGCGGACTTATTTCTTCTCATGATTACTAATAATATTGCAATGGAAGGAAACTTCAATTTCCCCTATCATCCGATCAATAGCCCTGTGAGGCTATCTCACAGGTCATATGAGTTTTGTCCAATTTATCTATATATTCATTTTCATATTCACCAAAAGAACAAGCAGCCAATGCCAGATCTTCCCCCCATATTTTGTTGTTGTTGGTAGTAATGCAAGTAGATGTTGCTTGGTTTAACCACTATACTTTTCAAATTGAAGGGAAAATTTGTGTAGATGCTCTTTTTTGGGTAGTTTTGGAAAGTCGGGGAGCAGTTGGTTTAAGGAGAGCCTTCCTCCTAAAAATAGTTGGACATGATTTGGGGGACCATATGTTAAATTCCCACTTCTTTCTTTGCCCTCCTCATTCCCTTTACTTCCTAACAACCCACAAAAACGCTCTACATTCCTTCCCTTTCCTTCCTCCACTTTTTCGTTCCTACAATATGTACTTCAAGATTTTGGCCAATAAACGTGGATGTCTTTTAATTTGCTGAAACATATGGAATCTTGTCCAGCAATCATTACTTAGAGGGTCTAACTTCGATGAAGTTGTGACTCAGAAAAATATAACTCGAGAGTGTAAAGCGAAATTAATGAGAAGAACGTTTAATTGTTGCTCGTAGTTAGCATTTTGAAAATCAGAAATTTCTAGAAAGATTTGAATTTCACTTTTGTTAACCTGCATTATGTGAAACCAATTTGTTAGTGTTGGTCTCTGTCACTCCTGATTTGTTTTTGATCACTAGTTTGGTTGTAGTGGAATTAGAATTTGGCCATGGATAAGCAGTCTTTTTTGTGGCCCATAACTTCCACGTTGATGAATTTCATTTAATTTTTTCACAGGGCAGCTTTTTTCTGCTCATGATGGCAGTGTTGCTCCAGCTACTGGCGGAAATCTGTTTCCCAATACTGTTGAGCTTCAGACTACTAGTAATAGTGCTGCTCAGGCGGTGGCAGGTAGTGTGTTTCCCAAGAGACTGGGGGTTCAAGTTCTTCAAGGCGCTGCTGAGGGAGCTCCATTTCCCAGGGGGATGGGTGTTCATACAGCCACTAAGTGCATCCCGATAACGACTGCCCAAGCTGCTGAAGGAGATCCATTTCCCAAGGGAATGGGTGTTCAGACATCTGGTAAGGGCATCCCAACAACTATGAATTATGTTACGTCTTTGTGTTGGTTAGAAATTATGTGTTCTCATTTTGATAGTAATCAGGTCTCCAATAAAGATGAAAACTAGTGATTTTTCTGAGTTGAATCGTAATACAAAATTTTCCTAACCTTTGGAAAGATTCGTATATGTTATATCGTGCATGATTGATAGTTCTCGTGAAGTTACTGATTCATATATACATAACAAGATGAATTATTACTGCAGAAATCACACTTATACCATTGCACAACTAAGAAATTAATCACATGAATTATTGACATCGAGGAAGTTAAAGAAGAATATGATGGTGATGAGATGCTTGGCTGAAATTTAACTTTTTTCTAATAAAGATGAGAAACCAGATTTTATTTTATTCAAGCTGAATGAATCTGGAAATATGGTTGCCGGCTTTTTCACCAAGCAAGTTGCCTTATGCATTGGTCTGGTTGCATTTATAATAGTTTACGATAGTTTTTTCCTTATTTTTTCCCAGGCAAACTATGTCGACCTCAACCCAGTGGACCGGTTCAGTATCGTAGAGATCTTCTTCGGCCTCCTTTCACTCTTGGTATTTGCTACTCATATACAGTTTTTTTAGGTTATGGTGATAGTCTTTGCATTTCCTTGAGAGATTTTTTACATTTGAAATAGGTCGGCCTGAAGGTTTGCCGGTGCAGTTTCCTACAGAACTCCGTGGACCCTCTACAGCAACTGGTAATTATTATTCTAAAGCGTTTATTAACTTTGGGTTTTAGTATGCTTTTTATTCCAATCCTGCTGCATAATTTAACAGTCGTCTTCCTGCAAACTAGGCCAACCTCAAAACAGTGTACCTGCTCAGTATTGGAGACCCATGTCTACTAGTGGTATTCTACATCTATGCTTGCTTCTACTTTGACTTATGTGCACTTGGTATAACTGTATAAGTTCCAGGAGCATCTACTTATATTGTTAGTAATTGAAATGGCTTACAGGTCAAGTTATTCCAGTTGCAAAAGTTAATGAGCTTGGCCAGGTGTGTAATGTTCTTGGTCGACCATCTCTCAAGAGAGGTGCAATACAACCTCATCCGGCTGTTCCTTATGTTCAGCGTAGGAAGGTAACTCATCAACCATTTAGTCGTCCTTCCGTGCCACATCAACCCCAGCGTGCTCCTGCTCCTTTCTCTATACGTGCTCCTGCTCATATAAAATGGCCAGGTATTTCCTGTTGTTCCTTCAAGTGCTTCAACTTCCACATTTCAGGACAGTTTTTAAGGTTGTGATGTGGGAAATCTTCACTGCTTATACCCTATGTCATTCAACAAGTTCCTTGTACACTGCCGTGGTCTCTCCATGATATTAAATCTCCTTGCACATACTACATGTATATGATATCCTGCTCGTTCTGCCATTACATGAGGATTGTAAGATTTATTTATCGGGAGTTTGCAAATTGGGCTAGCCTAAATCATGACTGGTCTACCGGTAGAGGTTTCTATTATTTTGTATCGTCCTTTTATATGTTCTATACTTTTAGGCACTTTGAGAGCTCTGCTTTTCTTTTCCTTTAAAGTATTTGTTTTGGTGGTTGTAGGTAAATTTACTTTAGAAATACACGGGGCCATGATCATCTAATAAGCTGGAATAGAAAACTTAAAAAGAGTTTTCATATTATTTTACCCATCTCTTTGTAGGTTCTGATGGACAAACTGAATCAACAACTGGAGAGAAGTGCTTGTTATGCAAGAGGGATCTTACATTCTCACCAGAAGGCCCTGTAGAGCAGCCGCCTATTCTACCAGCTGTCGCTGTTCTCCCATGCAGCCACACATTTCATGATCATTGCTTGCAGCTAATCACTCCTGAAGATCAATCCAAAAGTCCTCCGTGCATTCCTTGTGCCATTGGCGAAAATTAGGTTCATAAACTATATCTATTTTTTGGCAACTTTTTAGAGAAAAGAACACAGATGATTATTAAAACCTCTGCAGTATTTACCAAAGCAGAATAGGAAGAATAGAAAAGAAAAATGGGACCTTTTGCGATTGGTATAGCTCTTGTAACTGTACATACAGGAGGAGGTAAGGGGAAGGGGAACATATGGTAGTTGGTCAGTTCTGTACCTGTATGATGATGATGTAGTCCGCCTAGCCTAGCCTAGCCTAGCCTATATTGTCCATACAATTTCTCCTGCTAAACCTGGTTACCAGTTTTTGGTACTAAAGTTGTTACCCTTGGAATTTTCATTCGGTTGATTTAGTGTGTTTTGCAATTCGCTTATATTTCAAGTCCCCTTCTCTATTATGCTATCAATAAATATTATGCAGTTTTTGAACTACTAGAGAAACTTATGGATGGTGATGCCTACTACCCTGTGCAGCCAAGCCTGATGTTTTAACTTTATGCTCTAGGGACCACCGCTTATAACTAAGCCAACACTGGTTGCGATTTTCTACATTCCCCAGCAATGCACGAAAAAAAGAGAGAAAAGTTTGTTGCTCCTATTATTATATCCAACAATATCATCTACAGCATGTTTTCAATTTAAACGTTTTCTTATTTCCAAAGAGGAAAAAATAAACTACATAATATTAATTACGAATTTATTTAATTTTAATAGTGTGAAATGTAATTATAGTATACTAAAAGTACTACTAAATTCAAGAATTGTTACTCACAAATACACTGTTTTGGGTTAGTTTTTGTTTATAAAATTTGGTTATGGTTCCATTTAAGAACTAAAACCAAATTAATTATATTTAATATGAATTGTGCGGGTTGAAACCATATAGTTATGGGTCAAATATAGGTTAACTCATATTTCAAATTCCAAATTTACAATTACTATGATTATTGAGTTGTCCCAATCACATAATTTCTCCCAACTCGAGTCTTGGTTCCTTCTTAAACATCAATATTTCTAATATTCTTCCTCTACAAATTTTTATACATTCTAAAATTTTTAAATTTTCTCAATAAAATTTTTGAACACTTACTTTCTTTAAAAAAATTCTATGCTCAATTTTTTTATATACTTTTTTTTTCTCTCTAAAAATTGTATACTATCTCTCTCAAATAGTTATATTGTTATGACTCAATAAAATAAATTACTTAATATATTGATTTTTTTATCTTCCTTTTAACTTCTCTCTCTAATTTTTTTTAACTATTTCTCTCTAAAAATTTTGTACACTCTCTTTTTAAAATTTAATTACTTGTCTAAGTTTTCTGTTGGACAAAATATATATTTATAATTACAGCCCGTGCCATCAAGAACAGCATTGCGGCATTGGCAACATCAGTGGCTTCTCCTCGAGTTGGTCTTGGAAAAATGGGTTGAAAATGGTTAGTTTGGGCCATATTTTTTTGAAATACGAGTCCAAACTTTACCCAATTTAAATAATTAATCAATTAATTTGGTTTGAGTTAATATATGTTAACTCAACAGTTAACCAACTATACTGTCAGATCTACTCACAAATATAAATAACGGCATATTAGTTTAAGATTTTACAAATAAACTGGAGGTTAGTATTATTTTCTGTCTTCTTAGAAAATGCACAATCGCTAATGAAGGAGGAAAGAGAGAATATTCTTTTGGGAACTAATGTTTTTACATGAATTTTTTATATTTTCATATGATTATCTCTTACTTGAGTATACAATATGTCTCACTTTTATGTGAAAAAGAACCATGTAAAAATATAAAAAATACACGAAAATAGTGTTTCCCTATTATTTTTCTTTGGATCCCGTTGGATTCGATTCGAGGGTGGCTTGAAATACAAACAAGCTAGGAGGGTTAGATTCAGGATCTATTCTCAGTAGGGGCAGATTTTTTTGAGCTCAAGTTTAGCGAAGTAAGAGAGTGAGAATTTGAATACATTACGTGTGTTTAATTTTTTTATAGTAGTTTAAGTTTTTTTGCCCCTCTAAGTTTAACTTTTTTATAAATTTATACTTTTAAATTTATTAAATTTTATTTTTGCTCTCTATACCTATAAAAAAAAAAAAAAAAAATTGAACATAGACAATGTTAATGCCCTATATGTAGATCCGGGCGCATTTTCTTACGAGAATTGAGTAACTTGCAATACACATGTAATTGCGGGTCATGGAGAAAGGGCCCACGTAGATAAGGAAACATGAAACAAGACAAAGAACAAAACATCACCGTTAAATCAAAGTAGCAAAATATCATCCGTCCAAATCCCTAGATGATTCCGTCACCTCAAAAATCTCTCTCTTTCTCTTCCTAACAATTTACAAGAAAAAGTATCAAGTCTTTGAGCTAAATACAACAGAAGGACACCAAAACCAATCGTCTCTCTGTTTTACTTATATATATATATATATGTTTGAAAATTGATGTTGAATTGTTGAGGAATGGAAGAGTCAATCAAGAAGGTGGAGGCTAATCTGAATCCAGGTTTCTCTCCCGTATCATCTACTCCTGTTTTTTGGAAGTCTCGTAAGAGATCAGGTTGGGTTGGTACATATATAATATTTCTTAATTATTAATTGCTTATCATTTCTTTCTTCATCTTCCTGTCAACTTAGTTTGTTATACGCACTCAAGAATGTAAGTGAATTGCTAGCCTTTAATTCAATTCAAGTATTTTTGTTGTTGCCTATTAGTATTTAGGGTAAGCATGTCTCTGTAAAAATGTTATAAATTTTTATTTTTGGCGCGGATGTTTGAATATATTTGAAGTAAAATTCAGGTAGCTGTTACAACTTTACCTATTAGAATACATACAGTAAACAATTCACAAATTTCTTTTTTGGTCGGAACGGTTAAATTTCTGTAGTTATATTGTTATTATGTCCATACCCACCTCTCTTCTATCTCCCCTCCCCTCCCCTCTGTGGTTAGAAGGAGACGTAGATTAGAAGAATATCAAGTTTTTTTTAGGACTTTGCTGCTGGCACTTCAATTCACTTCCTATGATGGTCAGATCAGCCATCGAACATCATAAACTCTCTCCCTCTCACACGCAAACCACTCGCATACGGTGAGGAACACACACCACCACCTATCTAGGCTTTTTTATCCTACCGAACATGTCCCTCCATGTTTTTAGTTATTCCATTTTTTTATGTCAAATGCCCATACAATAAATTTATTCTAATACCCATTTCTTTCTTGTCAAAATGATTTTCCTCCTTTTGTCTGTATCACAAAGTCTTGGTCCTTTTTGTTGTGCTAACTAATACTTGTTCAACCTTGTTGTCTGCAGTCTGCAAAGGAAAGGAAAAAAAAACGTGTATATTTGGTGCTTATTTGAATGTATTTTAGGGGATTACGATATCAGGCTCTGTTAATCTAGGAGGATACTTTTTTTATTGACTGTTTTAAATTATTAGGGTACTGGAGGAGGAGGAGGAGGAGGGACTGTCTACAAGCCTAACTACAATTATTTCAAAGGCTAAAAAAGTATATTTGTGATATTTCCAAATGTCAAACAGAAAGTGATCAGTAATGAGCAAGATGTCAAAATTAGAATTGTGTACGGTAACTGACGTTTTTTGAAATTGTATCGGGGCTAAAGTTAATGGCTTTGTATGACAGCAGCTAGTGCAAAAAATGTAGGAGACCAGGTGATTGATGATGTTGACAAGAAAACCCCAAAACAGGAAGAAACTCCTACTACTGCAGAAGCGGAGGAGCAAGAATCAACACCAGTTACTCATCTTCTTTCAGAGAAACGGAAGGCTCTCTTTGAACCATTGGAACCCGCAAGTATAAATGGCCGAAGACCAACGGCTGAATCCTTACTCCCGCCACCAGACTTTGATGAAGCAAGTTATCCCCGAGGCTGGCTAATCGGGAAGAAACGAAAGCTTGTAAATGTTGATGTTGTTGAGAGCATGCGTAGGATTGTCGTGCAGGAAATGAACAGAAAGGTGCATGCTGTTCCCTTTACTTGAGGTTTATGTCCATCTGTTTGTGTGTGTGTCAAGAGAGTTGTAATGTCATTCATTCATAGTGAAACCATCTTTCAACTATGGTTGCTTGCAGGATAGGGAGATTGATGGCCTAAATGAGCAATTGGAGCAGGATTCACGGTGTTTAGAACATTTGCAGATCCAGCTCCTGGAAGAACGAAGCAAACGTGCTGATGTGGAGAGACAAAATGCAATGCTGCATAACCAGATAACATTACTCATGGACATGTTGCAGGACGATGATGGCGGCGCACAAGAACCTTGACATATTTTGCTTCTTTATTCTTTTGTACATGTGTTTGTGGAGTAGAAAGAAGAGAAAAATGTTGTATACACATAATGTGCCAATTATGTCAAGTAATGGTGTTGTTGTACTCTCATCAATAGACCAGAATGTACGTATATAATGTCCAGTTTTTGTGCTAAACAGATCTGTTAATTATTACTGCTAAAACAAAAACGCCAAACAATTTCAAAGGAAACTTGTTTTGATACCTTCTGCAGATCTTACTTGCAAACTTCGTTCTTGAAAATTATGTATTCAGAATTGTCTATTTACGAGAGCTTGTTGGTATTTGGTTAAAGAAATCACTAAGAAACGCATTAATTAGGATATTAATATCTTCGTTATTATGTTCTCATAAACAACTCTCCCAGCTATTTTGAAGAATGTTAAACATGTAACTATTCACTAGTGGGCCTTGTGAATTTGTGAAGGGTGCGCGCAACAAGCTGACTACATCAACAAGCAATTGTGAATTGTCCATCCCAAGCATAACAAAGCAGTGAGTCGGGATTCAACGAAAACATTTAGAAAGATGCGACTTTGAAAAGGAGACATTTACACGAGGTAAATTCGAACTACAAACCACAGACACCTTATACCTAGTATATATAAAAACAAACCATGCAAGGATTCTTCATCAATCTAAATTTCAGAATCCCCAAGTTTCACTAGGTATATATATATATACATACCACCAAATGAGAGAATAAATCTCTCAAGTACATGCTTTTCATGTAATGTTGACTTCACGAAGGATGAGAAAACATTATCTAACTTGATCGTTGAAATCTTCAGAAGAGATTGAAGCAGAACTGTGGTAGAGATGCTATTCTAGGCAGATTAAGTAGCAGCTCTCCAACTGAATCTTTCCTAGACATGCCAGCTCCCTGTTTGCAACCAGATACATCAGTTGATTCACCATCTGGAGTGGGAGAACCCTCTGCAACCTTGCTTCTAACCTCTGGTTCAGAGCAGCAGTTCAGTTCTCGTATCTTGTTATCCGCAATAGTCATATCAGCACCATTGCCACCTTTAGAGGGAAGATCTTGAACTGTTGCAGGATCCTTTTGAAGGAGGCAACACAAAGAATCAACTCTTGACATGATGGACTTCTCATCAGAGGTTGGTGCATGTTGAGAGTCGGTGAATAAGCACTTGCTAATCTCTTCGAGAATCTCCAAACTTTCTCGTTCTTCATTGGACAGGATAGGATTGGTAGATGCTCTGTGCTCAGAAATGCGATGTTCAATGTGGCTCACTAAATCACTCATCGACATTGAAGGATGAAGTCCAGGAACTCTGACATGATCCCAACAGCTAAGATTCTTCAACTCCTCAGTTCCACTGCTCTTGATTTCTTCAGTCACGCTGCTGTCCATTACTGAAAATAAGACGGTCAAGCTAGATCAACTATGGCTAAAAGGTGATCTTATCAAAGAAAATGAGAAAAAGAAGGCAATAACTCTGGTTTTTTGTTTCTTCTGAGCGAGTGTTTTTTAATCGCTAACTGCTTCAAACAAGCTACATACTGAAATGGGGATCAAGTTCAAAATCATGTGCACAATGTACCACCTGCTTGATCTTAGCAATATTAGTGGGAATGTATACCAAAAACAATACCCATGAACATCTGTCCACTCTCATCTTCCTTGGGGATATTGTTGGTAAGACAGATAGGGAAGCATGTTCAGCGCATTTACTAAATAGATAACAGAAATACTTGAAGATGTTTATGTAAAACCAAAATTTAAATAGAATATTATATCCATTGGTCTGTTGCATTGTCTGGAGTAAGTATGAGCAACTCCCTAGTAAAGCTAAACCAAGCCAAACTGAACAGTTCAGCCTCAGTCACTTTCCTGTCCAAAATCATATAATTATAATAATCACTTGAATTCAAGCACAGCTTGGAGGCTCATTGAGTAGAGAAGCAAAGCCTGAGCTTGCCCGAGTGAACCTATCATAAGTTACAGTTCTTTTGATTCATTTGCATATAGAAGATAATGTTTAGTATGCAAATTGTAATAGCATTTATGATTCTTCTACCAGTATGCCAACAAAACTATTTCTTGACAACTTATAACGATGTTTGTCCCGCATCCGGGATGTGATATGGTTCCAAAGGATGAACAAACACAGAATTAAAAAAAGGGCATACACTTTAGGATTGAATAGAAGACTACATAACACAATATTCAGCATGGTTACCTGAGCTCGGCGAAGGTGTTTCTCGAAAATGATCAGGATGTCTTCCAACAAAATCGTGTTGTTCATTCTTTGAGGAAGAAGATTGAGCCCCAGATGGTGATGCTGCATCCCTTAAGTCAAAGATGGCAGGCCCACCATCACTATTCATATCATACTCATTGTTGGCTTCATCCGATTCATCAAACACGGAAATTCTGGGTTCAAAATATGGAGATTCCAGAGATATTTCAGCCTGCTGACTCAGATAGTTGAGACGAGGATCGCATTGAATGAGCTTTTCAAAGTGCTTCCCCAATAAGCCTTGTGGGCACTGCAAGTAATGTCGCCTGCAGCAAAGTGGAAATTTTACCATCATTGGAAAAGATGAAGAACTAGAAGGAAACAATATAACTTCTACAGCAAGCTACATATAGAGAAATTTAGCAGTGGAGCCGTTAGCTGCCTTAAGCATGACTAATTAAATAGACAGTGGCCAGATGCATCACTCAATAGCATTTCTCATGTTCACTTTAAATGCTAAACAAGAAAGGCTTTCCAGTGTTTCATAAGTAACAATCAAAAAAGTGTACAAAGGAAAAAGGGAAATTGAATATCTGAGAAATGAAATTAAAAACAGGAAAAACAAATGGAAAGGCTGAATTTTGCTTATGAGATAAATACGTATAACTGGTGCCACAAGGAGAGAGACCCATGAACACAGAACCTGCACATAAATAGTCAAGAGTCGAGACAGAGACCTTCTTAAAACAAAGATTATCACACTTTAAAAAATAGTTGATTCATTGCCAGGGAAATAAATGGAATTACTCCCATCTTACTTGGAGAAGCTCGGAAAGTTGTCATTCTAAAGGCAGTAGGTAGAAAAGTTACGAAATCTAGAAGGCTTTACTGCACCTAGATAGGTACGTATACTTACGCAATCATGTATCCAGATACGGGAGATGTTGCTGAAAATATATTTTTATCAACATTGCACCATTTAGATCAGCATAAGAAAACAATTAAGAAATTTAAAAATAGAATAACTACATCATGCATGCCTTCTAAAGGCGCAATCAGAAAGGACCTTTTATGTTTTAGATAGTTTTAGTGAACCATGGTCTATAGGCAAACTGCAAATACCATAACATGATAGACACATGGAGCACCTGCTTGACCAGTGAACAGTGAGGACTTCACTGAGTAGCCATAGAATGAAGAGAGATGATACTATGTAGAACATGCAAAGGTCCTATGTTATTCTTTGAATTCTCTTTTCGCTATTCCATCCCTGATTATGATTGGAGTTATTTCAAAATTATTTTTTGACCAAAGATTAAAGCTAGCGGACATATTGGTCAATTTCACTGGTAGGAGACCATTACATTGAAGTAGCATAAGCTACGTATAAACGCTTCAATAAAGTTACCTGTTTATGCTTGCCTGTCCACCAGTAAAATCTGATGTTGCCTGCCATAGTGTATGCTTCCTAGGTTGTGGATTGGTCTCCCTGAAGAAAAGAGGTTGTCTTGCTAGCTGCGCCAAGAATAAAAAAAAAACAATGTAACAATCACCATAATAATGATGGACATTAGTAGAAAAAGAGCATAATTCAAATATTGACATGCATATAAACAAACTGCACTAGGAACATGGAAATTACCACAACATCCAGAGTTCCAGGTTCATCATCAGGATAAGTTGCTTTCAAAGCCATAATGTCAGACCATTGAATTTCGATCTTATTTTTCAGACCACCATCAAGAACTTCCCAAACAAGCTTATGCTTAGCGAAGTAACACTTAGCCACCAAGTCCCCTTCATATCTCGACTTATACTGCACAACAAAAGAAAAACATCAAATTGTGTGAAGAACAGAAAAGAATGAAGCAATTACAAATTTGTCCAAAAACATTTCAATTATACCTCCCAAGTCCCAATTCTCAAAATTGAGGCGGGAAAGTTTGAGGCCTTGAGCTTATCATTACTATTGGAGGCAGCAGCAGCACCTTTTTGCTCTTTCTTAGAATTAGCTCCAGCCTTGGAATTATTTCCTTGAGAAAGCCTCATTTGGATCAAATCTAAAAGTGATGGACTCTTCCTCAGCCGCAAACCCAATGGACTGGGCTCATCAAGTGGATTATATTGCGAAGGTGGAACAGGAAAAGCATTACTTCCCAAATCATGCTGCTGCTGCTGCGAAACAACAAGGAATTTACAAAATCAGAACAAGATAAGGAAAAATGAGAACCCAATTTTTCAGTCCTCACAAACCAAGACAGAAAATCGTACTATAAGCTATCGAAGTGAAGTTAACGCTTCTCAACAAACTCTATATATCTACGATTTTGCACCCCTATCCCAAAATAGTGTTGTGAACAAGTTATTCAACTACTTGCGGGTTGTTTGAACATATATATATATATATATATAAAGAAAAATGTTAAAAATTGCCGAGTATAATTTCCAAGATCTAAAAGTAGGAATCCACAAGGATTCAAGAATGTTTACTTCATTTATCAATTCCGGAAAAATTTCCAAGATCTATATTAATAACAAAAAAGCCTCAAAAATTTAAGTTGTCACATCTCCAACATCAATTAACAGTATAGATACACAAACAAGGATAAACATAGAAAGAGATCGAACCGATAGAGACGAGGAGAGCTTAGATCGCTTGTGAAGAGGGCCGTGTTGATCTTCCAAGGGATCCTCCAGTTCCAGCTTAATAGGGGCCATTTTACCCCTCTGCAGCTGCAATTCCGGCGAGACCTTACCGGTTTTCATCAACTGTACCATCAAACAGCTTCGGATCAAAAACAAACAAACCTAGGATTAATCAGAAAGAGAAAATCAAAGCTCTGAGTAAAGAGAGATGGAGTATTATTTTTCTATTTTCGCTAACAGACAATAAATAAATATGGGCTTTGGCTTAGGCACTGCTTCATCAACTCACAGTCGGGGACCGTGAGTTTACGCGCTTTCACAACTAAGTTTATGCTACTCTCAAGTTTATGCCACTCTACTTTTAGAATCTTAGAAATTTAGGTTGATATTAATTATTACATCAAAAGTAATTAATTATTTTATTTTATCATTTAAAAATTGATCGGTTAACAGAAAATTTACAAACAAAAAAACGAGATAATTACACAAAATTAAAAAAAAAACTTCTCTAGTACTTAAATTATTATTATCAACACAAAAACTCACACAAGCTCCGTTTTATAGCTTAAACGTTTTCTTATCAAATTATAACATAATTTCTATAACTATGGTAATAAATTCCCAACGGGTAACAAACTCCTAACAATTATACCGTTATTAATTATGTAATAATAGAAAAGATTCATTTCTTAAAATAAAAACACTACTATAAAAAAGAATGACACATAAATAAAAATAAAAATATCCGAAACCTGAACTCCGATCCGAAAGAATCATAATTAATTCATGGTATTTCAGTGTCATCAATATACTATCCGACAAGTCAGCATTGTCGAACTCATACCCTCTTGCATCAAAAATATGTATGAATTGAAATTTAATTTCAGCATGAATATATGTCATTTTTTTAATTTGTTTATTATATGAATGTATTTCAAAATTTAATTAGGATTTCAATGTATTTTCATTATTAAAATTAAAATGTTATACTTAATAATATTTCTTAGGTAATTTATAATGTTAACTATTTTAATACTCAAAATTAAATCAATTCAAATCAATTTTAAAATTTTGAATTTGATTTAAAAAAACAAACAAATCTCTTTTAGTGAAATGAACGGAATATTTACGTAATATTCAGATCATTTATTTTTACTAACTCTAATTTAAAATTAAGAAAACTTTTTTTCTTTTAAATACATAAAGTTTAAATAGACATTTCTAACAAGTAACATAAATATTATAAGTTGATTGGATACAATCATTTGTTGCTATTTATGTTTTAAGAAAATTTTGAGGATATATTTGGAGATTTTTTTATTATTAAAAGTCTTGGTTATAAATAAATGAAAAAACACTAATTTTAGCTGAGCATTTATGATATGCTCCATACATTGTTAGTGAATAAAAATTTATAAGTAAAATATAAGATTATTCATTATGTCGTGAATTTATCTTAATATTACTTTTTCATTACACTGAAACTATATATAATTTCATTATCATATTCCTTCCTTAATTTCCCAAATAACATCTAAACTTAAAAAACATGTTTGAGAATTAAAAAGTATAATAAATTTGAATAATTTTTAAATTTAAAAATATCAATTTTAAATTTAAAATATTTTAAATTGACTTTTTTGATTTTTTTTTTTTTAAAAAGACAATTTTTAATAATTTAAATTTATATACTTTCTTATTAATTAATAGACGATAAAAAATAAATAAAATTTTATTAAATAATTTACTCTCTTGTCGAATCAGACATAATTTTTTTAAGCGATATTAAGAAGAAACGAAAGACCAACAAGGCCCTGTGATAAAAAAAAGTACTTATAAAGTTTAGGTGAATCAGATATTGAGATATACAAAAATGTTAAAATTTCAGTTATAACAAAAAAAAAAAAAAAAAAACTAGTACAGAGGTGTGAACCGTGTGATGTGGTGTGAATTTTCATGTGTAGCACGTGGAGCGTTTTGGATAAACTGTGGGCCAGGATTGAGAAGTTTTGTGGTGTTACGTCTTCCTTCTTTATAGATACTCTTTGACGGTTTGGATTTGTTTTTTCGGACACGTGGTAGAATCAGCTTCCGTATTTGACACGTAAGATATTGAGCGGATGCCCCAAGTGGAATTATGGATAATGTTTGCCATGGTTGCACATTTGTCGCGGCTATGGATTTAGGGAGAAAAAACACGCGTGCCTTCATACTGCGTCTACGTCACGCGCTGTCCATTTTGTGCTCATGATATCTCTTTGGCCATATTCGTTATAAAATTATACTCAATACGTTATCGTTACATTCGTTTGACAGGAACAGGGTTGTTTGTAAAATTTATAAATATATTTTTATTCCTATTTATCTTTAAAATTAATAAATTATTAATTAGTAGTAGTACATTACAATAAATTATCATAATAAAATTTAAAATTAATATCAATCAAAATAAAATAAGATTACGACACATATTAAAATTTGATAAATAACAAAGTTTCTCATATAAATCATTTCTCAAAAATTAGTCAACTAATACAAATAAATAATTTCCCTGATTAATTTGGTGATTACAATGTCATACAAACAAATAGTTAAGCAAGCAATTAGTGTTAACTGAAACAACATGCTGGCCCAAACGAAGGAGGCCTCAAGCCTGGTCCCCAACAGCAAACTGACTGACGCATACCGTAGAAATCTTAAAAAAGATGGATGTGGCCCATATATATCGTCGCCACTGGCCCACATGTGAGTTGGATTGTCTGGCAGGCCAGCTACCCAGCACATGCTACCACTTGGATTCATAATATTTATTATATGTGTTGCTGTGTGTGAAATGTTAAAATGATATATAGAAAGCATAAGATCATTAAAGATTTTTTAAAATTAATTTAAACGTATAATTGATATGAATTTTTTTAATTTTAGTCGATATAATTATGGGGACGACACATTATTTAAAAATTATTACGCATTATAATATTTATTCTTTTCATAATTGTTAAAAAATCACCCCAATTTTTAATTTAAAAACTTTCAAAAATTAATAATGAAACAACACAAAAATTCAAATTGTACATTAGTATTTCGGAAGGCAGGACTAAATTCTTTGCCCATGCCAAGTTGGACGATGATGTGACAGAGACAGGTAGAGGTAGAGGTAGAGGTAGAGGTAGAGGTAGAGGTGAGATAGAGGTAGGTAGATAACCGATACTAACTTGTGCACGGAGATTTATTATTGAGCAATGTTACTATCACAGGTCACATAAAATTTATATATATAAAAGTATATTAATATATATGTGTATGTTAACATTATGTGATTCAAAATTATGTGATAGTAACATTATTTTTTATTATTAGTAAACTCGTGCCAATAAACGACGCCGCATTGTTTTCCATATATATACTACTCCCTCCGTCCTTATATTATATAACGTTTTAGAGAAATATTTTTGATTCTCTCACTATTTTTTGTTCAATAAATAACACTCTATTTTTTTAATAAAAAAACAATATAAACAATTAATATTATATTTAATACTATACAATTATTTCAACAGCAAAGACGGGGAGTACAAGTTAGTAGTATCAACTGCAGGTGAACAGTGAACTCCCCAATAATTTCTCATGCAACAGAACATAACACAACACAGCAGTGGGGTCCTCTCTCCTATAGCCCAGCCCAGCCCTCCTCCTAGCCTCCTTTCCTTCCATGTATGATGTATCCATCTGTCTGTCTGTGATGTCTGGCTGCTAAACATTCCTTATCTTTCCCTTCTCTCTGCAAAATCATATCTTTTCCTCAACAACAATGTCTGTAGTTAATATATTCCCAATATTTATCATCATTCTCTCCTTTCTTACCGCTGATGGGGTTAATTATGGAGACAAAGATATCCTCCGGCCGTTGAACAATCTCCACAGCAGCAGCACCACCCCTACTAATTCCTTATCTCAAAAATCAAGTGAGTGCTAAAAAAGAAAAAAGATTTCTCAAGTTTTTAATTATAATCTAGCTGCTAGGTACGTGCGTAGTAGTACCGTACCTAATGACTGACATGCATTATCTTTACTTTGCATTATTAATTGCCCTCCCTTTCTCTTTTGGAATCAGTCATGTAATCTTTAGTAACTACTCCATTTAAGATAATAAAAGCTAGCTTTTAATTAATATATGGACGTCTTAAAGAAACTGAACTTACATTAATTGTTTATTAATAGTGTTAGCTTGGATTTCAGGGACACAGAACGGCGCGACTATACTAGAAATACGGCACACCATTTACTTGTCAAAACCTATTCATGACCGGAACCAGAGGCTTCAGAACCGCCTGATCTATGACGATATTCGAGTTCGGTCCTTTCAGTCTCGAATTAGAAACATGGAAGCTCAAATCCCCATCACTTCTGGTGTCAAACTTGAGACTCTAAACTACGTCGTCACAGTTGAACTGGGTGGTCGAAACATGACAATGATTGTGGACACAGGGAGTGACCTCACATGGGTTCAGTGTCAGCCTTGCAAATCATGTTACAATCAACGCCAACCCCTCTTCAACCCCTCCATATCCCCATCATATCAATCAGTTCCTTGTGATTCCTCAAGTTGTGATTCTCTGCAATTCGCCACCGGGAATTTAGGAGTATGTGATGGAACCAATCCACCAACCTGTAACTATGTGGTTAGCTACGGTGATGGTTCGTATACTCGCGGTGAGCTAGCCCAAGACCACCTTGTCCTTGGAACCACTCCAGTTACTAATTTTGTGTTCGGGTGTGGCAGGAACAATAAAGGCCTGTTTGGAGGAGTTTCAGGCCTTATGGGTCTGGGAAGGAATGAACTCTCCTTGATTTCTCAGACTTTTAATGTATTCGGAGGACGTTTCTCCTACTGCCTGCCTTCAACACAAGCCCAGGCTTCAGGTTCACTCATTCTGGGCGGCGATCCTTCAGTTTACATGAATTCTACGCCCATTTCCTACGCTAGAATGGTTACAAATCCGCAGCTCTCAAGCTTCTATTTTCTAAACCTCACTGGAACTAGTGTTGGTGGGGTGGCTTCACAAGCTCCAGGTTTTGGGAAAGCTGGTGGGATACTAATTGATTCGGCAACGGTGATTACACGGCTTCCTCCCTCGATTTATGGTGCTGTGAAGGGTGAGTTTCTGAAGCAATTCTCGGGGTATCCTCAAGCGCCAAGATTTTCAATATTGGACACTTGCTTTAATCTTTCGGGATATGAAGAAGTGAACGTCCCTACAGTAACTATGCATTTCGAAGGTGATGCTGAACTGAGTGTGGATGTCCAGGGGATCTTTTATTTTGTGAAGTCGGATGCATCTCAAGTCTGTTTGGCTCTTGCGAGCCTCTCATATGAGGATGAGATTGGGATTATTGGGAATTACCAGCAAAGGAATACTAGGGTAATATACGATACCATCAAGTCTAAGCTGGGTTTTGCAAAAGAAATTTGCAGTTTCACATAGGGAGGGGAGGGGAGGGGAGGGGAGGGGGGGGGGGTGAATTTGTTGATTTCAAGAGTGTATAAATGTAATGAATTGATTCTATTATTATGCAGAGTGGATATAAAACCGAATTGTATATTTATTCATTTATGCCTGTGTAGATGCCAAATACTAAATCAATATGGACTATGGAGGGGAAGAAAAAGAAATTTTTTAAGTGTTTAAGAGTCGCATGGTTTTAATGTTTTAGGAAATACTATCATTTTTGTTCCCCAGATTCTTTGAAGTGAACAAAGAGAATATATGTAAGAATTAGCAGAGCTGAAACACACATAAGATGAAGAAGATTCTTTGGAATTTCTTGAATTCGGAGATTGTGATTTTCAGTAATGTGAGCAGAAGTAAAAGAAAAATTACTGTAAATTTGTCTGCTGCATATTCCGTAAGCCAGCAACTAAAATGATTCCAAATGTGCAATTCTTGAACAAACCTTCCTTTGTATCATCATCATTTCTTCTTTTGGTTGTCAGCATCTCATTTAGCTGCATTGGGATCACCAAAAATAGACTGGAAGAATTCTAAGAAAGCTCCGGATCAAAATGGGTATCCAGAGGTGGTCAAATTGTGTCCGGGTAATTTTCAAGATGTGGACATGACATGATGGATCGACATGAGCAAAGCAAAGAAAGTGCCTTGTATACCAGACAGAGGGGCAAAGCTAAGAACTGAGAGCAAGAAGAGCTAAGCATCCATTTGTGTGAACGACAAATAGGAAATCTGGCACACCAAATATTAAGTTTACACAGGCATCCATAGTCACATCTGTTATTGCTATCCCAGCAAGCACTTGTGCCATGAGATAGCAACATACCCGTCCTACAAACTTCTGCGGCTCACTGTCTTCTCATTGAGGGCGAGCCATCTGTTCATAGTGACGTGTTGTGTTGTTAAGTAGCAGCCTTGTCCTTTTTATTTGGGATAACTATGAGCCCAGATATCGGAATAAAAGCAACAGAAAAAAGGTGGAGGCACTTTGGGGATCGGGGTTACTCGGTGCAAAGGGTTGTGGCAATGGGCGCCTCTGCAAAGAAACAAAAACAAGAAGGAAAACATTTCATGGACAAAAAATAGAGGCTGATACATTATTAGAAACATTTGTTTAATCCCATAACAAGCTCACCCTAACTCATTAACTAAATGTTTCAAGCAAGAGATTACGAGGAATAGTCCAAGAAATTTGCACCAGTAAACTATCATGTAAACACATTGAAAAGGTAATTAGAAAATGCAAGGAAGAATGAATAGAAATCTTCTTTAGTGGGCCACACTTGTATTTTCTTCATCAACATGATATAGGTCGTAGTTCTAGTGTTGGCATGGCATGTAAAAAGAAACTAGAAAACTACAAAAAAAATAAATTTTAAAAAAAATCGTATACAAGAAATCTGTATGGCTGAAGGTCTGAATTGAAGAGTGATCCAAGCATAATGAGTGGCAAGCTCTAGTTTTCTGTCCAAGTTCAGATGCTGTTGACAAGAGAGGCCAATTCCATGTCCTCAGAATCTACAGCAGTTTTTTTGGTCGTCAGCATCTCATCTGGAAGGATAGATGCATCAGAATCACTTGCAGGCACCAAAAACAGAAGCCCAACCGGAAGAATTCTAAGAAAGCTCCGGATCAAAATGGCCATCCATAGGTTGTCGAATTGTGTCCGGGTAATATTCAAGATGTGAAGAAGGAGGCCGCCAATCCAAGAGGACGTTAGCATCCCAACATGATCAATCGACATAAGCAAAGCAAAAAAAGTGCCTTCTATACCAGCTGGGCAAAGCTTAGAACTGAGGACAAGAAGAGGCATCCATTTCAAACGTCCAATCATTTTGTGGAAGAACTCATCGATAACAACAAAAAAGAAATCTGGTACGCCAAATCTCAAGTTTACTCGCAAAACCAATATCAAATCCAACAACCCAGAAGCACCATAAAGCAACTGAGACCAAAATAGTACTTGACGAAAAGGGAAGCTTTTAAAAACATTTTGGTAAAGAAGAACTCCAAAAAGGGAGCCAATTGCACCAACAGAGAAAATAGATCCAATAACCTCCTGCATAAAAGCATACAAATGATAGAGTCAAATAGAAATCCTAGATTTGCACAAAACGACATTTGGGAATCTAGACTTATGGAGAACAATAGTTTATGGAAGCAAGAAGTCTGAGAAACTAACAAAAAATATGCAAGTCAAGAACAATGAAAGTTTTAGAATTAAGTCTTGTAGAAATTAGTAAAAATGCATGAGAAAGAAAAGCTTATATTGTTTTTTGAAAAAAAATAAGATGTCTCAGTCCCATACTTAGTTTTGTTTTTCCTTTTGCACAAGTAAAATCTGGAATTTTTTATCAACAGACAGTTGAATTGATTTAAGCAATAATGATGGAGTCACAGAATGTACTGGAAGCATCTTCAGAAGAGCAGTGAAATGTCGTTACCTGTGAGAAAGATGGACCAGCTTTTGCATCTGTATACCAATAAAACATTCCTTCATGAATGTTCAAGCTCACTGCAAGGGACAGGTACATGTATAAACATGGCCTCCAAATATCTCGGCATTTCAGTGCTGTCCACATTGCCTTACCAGCATCCATAAATTTTTGGTTCACCTAATTCAAAAACCTTGTTTATCCAAGCATACTCGAAAGGAGATGTCAAAAGTTCTAAAAGTAGTGCTATCTTACCCGCCTGTAACCAACACTATGGACATGGGGTTGTTCTCGCAGTATCAATCCAACCACAATGACCAGCGCAGACGGGATACCTAGCACTCCAAACACCCCCTGCCAATGAAGGAAAACACAACTGGTAACAGGAACATCTGGCCGGAAAGCAATTTGATATACATCAAACTCGGGTACTTTCATATCTGATACATATTGATTACGCATAATGTTGTTTCCAAATACTTGATATAATAAAAGTTCCAAGGTATTCAGTACATTAGTCCAATTAAATGGAAGTTTAAAACTATTGCTATGTTATATAAATAAATAAATTGGCATATTTTTGTTTGTATTACATACTGGACGTCTGCTTTAAAGCTCAAATTTCTAGTTATGATTTATTTAAGTTGTTGAAATGAGAAATTTCAAAATTTTCAACGTAGTTCGAGGCTAAGTTGATGATAATTATACAGAAATTATTGATACAACATCTTTTAAATAATATATAGCCTATTTCATTAATATGTTTTAGCAGCTGTAGTAGATCGGAAATCAGAGCAGAAAGCAACTCTCAGGATACTTGCTCTAAGACCCGAAGTAAGTAGACACAAGAGAATGTATTTTACTTCAGGATTAGTCAAGATTAAAGATTCTGTCCAGTACATCTTTTCAGTTGTTACTATGTTCAAATAAACTTTTCTTTGAAATTACATAATGCTTCGATTTCCGCACCTAATGGAGTTATTAGAAAAATGAACATAGACATCCAATCATATGAATTTATATTTTCTTTATCTTTCTCCCCTCGTTCCTTTTCCTTTCAGAGAGAAGAAACAGAGAGGCTACCATGGGTTGAACACTCAAAATGGGTTCACACCCACTAGGGATAACATCACTGAGGCACTAAAAATTTTGGTTTTCCTTTTCTGAAAGTAACAGCTCAAAACAAGCAAGTATTTATATCTAATCAGTATTCCATTTGTTTCCAGATAAAAGTTCAACACATCAACGAGCACGTCTAAAATTATAAACGGGAAAGAAAATCCTGAATCAATAATAGTAGCTAAAGAACTAAAGTAGACCCAAACCTTAGGCCCAATTATATGAACAAGAAAGCCACTGATTGAAAAGCCAATTAGTGCCCCAACAGAAGAGCTCACACCGCACAAGCTCTGCATGTCACCAGCAAGAGAAGGGTGACTTATACTGTTCTCTGTCACACAGGCGTCAATGGTCACATCTGCTATTGCTACCCCAGCACTGCCTGCCATGAGAGCCAGTATGGCATATGCAAGGGCCAAATTCTTGTGCACTGATAGCATAAGCATGGAAATGAAACCAATAAAACCTGAAATCAACAAGGTATTAATCAACTGGATGTCCGAGTAGTGTTTTTTTATTTCTCTAATTTATTTATTATTATTCTATTGTATATTTTAATTGTTTTGGAAAAGGGGGGGGGGGTGCAAATACAATCCTATGAGCATGAATTTGTACTCCAATGGCATCGTGTCAGACAAAATGCAAGAGAAAGACGAAGAAGATGGAGGTTGCAAAGTAAATCAAAGATTCCTCTTCAATTTTTTCATGCCTGATTTGCGAATAGCAGTCATTCAGTCTGGAAAGACTTTTAAATCACTTTCCCTCTGTTGTCTAACTAAAAGTACCAGCACTTCATATAGAACAGTCATAGCTCCGGAATGATAACACAGCACAGTTAGAAGATATCTTATGCATACTAAAGCAGCCAGATGCACAGGAATTCAACACTTACATACAGGAGTACTGGAATATGAGAAGAAATAGTATGGGGCCTTCCTCCCCTAATTTACAATCCTAAGTCTTAGAAACTTCAATCCATATACATACGCAATTTAACTAATATTTATCATCTTCGTTCTTTTGTGGATGAGTACTAATATTTATCATTTGAAAACATTGACAAGCCTGTGGCTGGCTACCTTATATAATATAACCCTTCCTGACTTGCCAAAGAGCTGTGACAAGAGGATTTAGGTGCTGTTTGTTTACATCTGATTGCCTCTTAATGGACTGCCTCTTATTCGCTAAGAGGCATGATGCTGTTTTTTTTTTTTTGTTACCTCTGAATGCCTCTTAATCGGTAAGACAGAAAATGAAATCTTAATAATTAAGAGGTACCTCTTAATGAAATTTTTTTGATAATTTTTTTTTATATAAATATATTCAACAATATTATTCACTCATTTTTATTAAATTGAATATTTAAAATTATTAAATAAAAATTTACCCTTTAAAATAGTAAAATAGTGTCATTAAAAGACAACTTATTTTTTAGTTATCAAACAGTTTTTTAGATTCAGACCTCATAACCATTCAGATGATCTAATTTATTAAGACATCATAATCATTCAAATCTTAATCGCCAGATTTATCAAACACAACCTTAGCCATACTTTCTCTGTTAGAATATGTAAAAATATTTATGTGATAAGTGTTAGAGAATGTAGCGAAAAACAATAGCAAAGAAAAACCAAAAGAAAACAATCAAATATTTATGTGATAAGTGTTAGAGAATAACAATGTAGCGAAAAACAATAACAAAGAAAAATCAAAAGAAAACAATCTCACAAGACACAAGATTTATGTGGAACGTTTGGGCTAGTTCACGGTCGACGGCTGATAGTTTCACTATCTCTTATAAAATTCATACATAATACATTGCAAGATCCCCTCCTTATATAACGCAATATAAGTAACCCTAATTCATACACAACGGACCAATTACCATTTGGATAGCTTTACAATCACCTTAGAATTAAAGTTTAGATCAGGCTTCACCAATAACAATAAGTTAATTGAGTTAGCACGCCAAGAACATTTTCACCTGTTAATTTATACCTAGCGTCAAAGGATAGTAAGGTTGCAATTTATAGCACAAATTTAGTAATACATAAGATCTGGTTGCACAATCTCAACCACTGTAGATACTATCATTACTATGCATGAACACTTCAAGTACTTTCTACAGATACTCGATACTTCAGTCACTACTCTTGCTGGAGAGGATTGAATTACATTACTAGCTCCCATGAGTGAACTACAAAACTGTATCAAATGGTTGACAAACATTTGGTAAATAAGGAACCTATTTTAATCCAAAGTGGGATATTGTAGGAAAACCATAGGCTAAAACAGATTAAGAAATATTTGTTCAATTCCTAATAAACTAGCCATAGCCCATTAACTATATGTCTCGAGTTAGAAACCACAAAACTTAAATTGAATGCCCCTCAATTTTTTACTTTATAGGCTATTGATCTTGACAGAACCATAAGATCCACCTGGGGATAGTCCAAGAAAAGTAATCTTTATAAGAGTATAATTATTGCTAAAGTGGCTATTCATAATACATAACTTACCAGCAAAAATGAAATAGGGCCGCCTCCGATATCCAATAATGGGAACAACATCAGTCAGAAGACCCCAAAGAGGCTTGATAATCCAAGGAATTTGAATTAAACCAAAATAAACCTGAGCTTCAGAAGGCTGTAACTTCTGCTCATCTTTCATGTAATACTGTATACTAACCTTACTGAGACCAATAGCAACTCCCTGATTGATTCCGTACACAATCACCACACCCAACACAAAGCTCCAATGTAACTCCTTACCAAGCATTGTAAACCAATAAACAGGTCTCAATATTAGACCCCAAAACCCTTCTTTTGGTTTCTTCCCTCTCTGGGCTTGTCCCTCAAGCTGAAGTGCTTCTTCTTCTTCCATAGCTCAACTTCTTTTCATAAAGGAATTGATAGAAAAAAGGCGATGCCCAGAACCCTTGAAAACTAGCAGACACCCAGATCAGAAATTGTAGTTTCCTGAACTGGGTTATTAAAATTTAGTCCAAATCAGTTCAAGAAAGAAGAGAATAATGAATTGAAGGTTAGTATCTTCTTTCGTATTTCGTTTCGCTCTGTGTAAAGGTCAAATGCAAGGGACAAATCCTCTTGTAAGAAGAAAATAAAACATTTAAATAATAAAAATAATAAATAAGGCGGGGAGACAAAGGAAGAAACCTGACTAAATAACTAATTTTCCGGATTGGTAAAATGTCACTGTGTCGGTTCATCACGCCATATAGTTGACGATCTGTAGTATAGAAAGTAATGCCGGTTAAATTAAATACTGCATTAAAATAACAATTTATTTTTTTAATTATATACATATATATAGATATAGGTATATAATACCTTCATTCCATAAAAATAATTAAAGTGCAAAAAAATAATATCTTATAAAAATATCTAAAATACAAAATACCATATAAAGTTTATTTAAAGTACTTAAGTACAACAATTATTTTTAGAAAACATAAAAATATTCAATGTACTTTACCTTGCGTCCATTGTGAGTAGCATAAATTTTTTATACTATTTTTATTATTCTTAAATTATGTGAATAATAGATTTAACGCATTTTTATGAAAATGATTTTTTAAATTAATTTCATAACTTGCCTGGAGTTGATTACCAACCTTTTTCATCCTAACATTTGACTTTCCTCTGTATTATTTCAAAATTTCCTTCACACTTTGGTCACGAATATTGACTAAGGACGTCTGGTTGTAAGGAGAAAAAGGTTTTTATTTTTGGTGCAATGAGTAAAAAAGATTGAATAATTGGAAAAATGGGTGAATAATTAATAGAAAGGCCAAAATATAGATTTAGATTTTAGACCAATCTAACTACAACTTTACAGGCTTGGGCTCGTCTGCAATGTTTTCAGCCCATTCCAGTAGTTAAGTTTGTAAAATTAAAATGTCTTAACACGAATAGTTTTGTTTGACCTTATTTCGAAACATATGATCCACCTCTGCCCATCCCATTTCGTAGGCCCATATTTGTAATAGAAACGAGTGATTAAACGAAAAGCCCAATCTACTAATGATGCTAGTTTTACTGTAATTGCTATGAAACCTAAAATTTAACTACTACTCCTTAAATAAATGCTCTCTCCCTCCCGCAAAAGGGTGCCATTTCTTTTAATCAAGTATCCAAGATAAATATAATACAAATAATAGCTGAATTTCTTTTATCAAAATAATGAATGGACTCTTGTTCTGTCTAAAGAAAATTGATATTTTTATATGAAAACCGTCGTTATAGATCTATAACGACACTTTTTATGTAGAAATATTCAAAGAGTCGTACGGAAATATCAATTTCATGTCTAAATTATCTAAACGAAACACAATAACACGTCTAGAATTGTATACCATATATGACGATATAAATACTACACTATAATTTTAGTGTTCACAAAGAGATTAGCAGGAGCCAAGTGTAGGCTTTGTAGCGCAGTTATTTAGGGTGCTACAATACCCTATTGAAGTATTAAGCCATTACTAGCAGAAAAGGGAAAAACGTTTTTAGCGCTAACAAATAGTACCAGCAGTTGTATTAAAAAAATAAAAACATCCAATCTGATGATTCCATCATTTGAAATGATCATGGGCCGCCAGTCAAATTTGATCTGCTCAATCTAAGTCAAAGACCAGATGATATATATATATATATAGAGAGAGAGAGAGAGAGAGAGACAGAGACAGAGACAGAGAGGAGGACGAATATTAAACAACACACACCTCTCAAATAACATAACTTTCAAATAATACATTTTTATTAAAATTACGTTTTTTTGAGATTCTTTTAAAAACAAGTGGGGCGAGATTGAAAGTTGTATTTTTTATAAATAAAAAAGAAAACATGTAGGATCACTCTTTTTTAATATTATTTTATTTTTAAAAAAAATTCAAAACAACTTAATTTTAATAAATATATATTAGTTAAGAAAGATATGTTATTTAAGAGATATATTTAAGATCCGTACTATATATAATGTACAAAGAGCAATGCTATTGTAATACTATTACATTATTTGAGTCACATAAAACTCACATACGTATATATGTATGTTTGCGGACCCTACATATCACACAGAGTTCACAATATACGTACGTGTGTATGTGAATATTATGTGACTAAAAATTATGTGATACTAACATTATTTTTGTACAAAATTATGTGATACTAAAAATTATGTGATACTAAAAATTATGTGATACTAACATTATTTTTGTACAAAATGTACAACTACAACTACAACTAACAACATCATCAGTGAGTGTGAGACGGACGGACAATTATCATTATGCTTTGGCGGGCGGCCCGCCACTAAACTACAACAACTAATTGAAGTAAAAGACTTCAAAGAGTGTGTGTTATATATGTCGCGTGCTCCATGGATCATCTTTCTCTTTTTTATTAGTATTCTTTTGGTTCCAAAATTAAAAGGATGGATTTTGATTTTTATAATTAACTTATCAAATTTTAAATTAATATGTATATATTAAATTTTAATAAAAACAACTATAACTATTATAAACTATTTTAAATATAGTATTTAATATTTTTAAAGATTAAAATGAATGCATATCTATTTTAATTTTTAAAATATTTGAATATGACAGTGGCGAATTTGGAACGAAACTAGTATATTAGTACTACTACTAGTGGCTGCTGTCTTCCCCACAATTATAATTAGTTAGTAATAGTAGTATATGTTACTCATTAAGAAAGTGCTAAACTTTTTTGGCCAATTCTTTTATACAGTACTGGTACTGGCGACACAATATGACGCGTGTAAATCATAAGAGTAAAATAAAAAATATATAAAATTTAAATAATTAAATAAAATAAAAATTGAATGGCATTTTAAAAAAACAAAAAACATAAAAAAAAATTTACACCACAATCAATTGGATTCCGGCTTTATATAATTAGATATTTTTCTCTGATTATTGGTTCCTTTTCCTCTGTGATAATTTAAATATATATATATATATATATGTTCATGACTTCAAAGCCAACACAGTCAACATTAATGTACTGCTGGACTACGTACACGATCAAGCAACACTTTCTTTATATTTTCGTTGTAACAATGATAATAGTAATTATATGTACACGAGTTATATATAAATATTACTAATATTACTCATGTATTAACATACAAATAAATATGTTTAAAAAATTCAAATAACATCTTTCATTTCTTATTTTCTCTCTTTTATACTGTTTGTTCATAATTTTATGTGTAATATATAGTTTTTGCACATAAAACTATTTGAATGATAAATGTAATAAGATTATTTGTATTAATTTAATATTATGAAATAATATCTTATTCTATAATATTATTTTTTTCACTTGCAAGTTGCAATTATATTTCATCATATTGAAACTGTTCATACGGTTATATATACTCTCTGTCTTTAAAAGGATGAGTAATTTTTTTATTTATTTTTTTGTCTTCAAAATGATGAGCAAAGGAATAAAATGAAAGATAATTATGTCATTTAGTGGGATCTATAAATTTAAAATCTTTTTACTCTCTTTTTCCTACTTTTATTTTTTATAATTTATGTAAAAATTATACTTTACTCATTTTAAAAAAAATGGAAGGAGTACAATGTTGAACGATTCCCAAGTTGGTGTAGGTTATATTATAAGTTATGAAATTATTTATTATATTTTTCGAACTTTTAAAATAAACCCTTAAACGTAAATCGAAATATGTAATTGTTTTTTATGGGTTCATTAGAACTCAACTTGACTAAAAGTATGTATACTTTTTTACTTTTTGATTCAAAGAATAAGCCTGTTTTTTTTCTAGCTCTAAGACTAATATTTCAAGCGGTGAAGGTCAGTTCTTTTAAATTATTTATCATTATCATTATTAAAAAAAGAGTTGCATCCACAGCAACTGGTTACTCGGGAATAATTATTTTATTTCACTCCTTGTAAGAGTTTTTGACTTAATTTATCTCTCAAATACAGTAGGTCCCATTATAATAATAATTTCTAAACCCCATATAAAATGATTGTTCCCAGCAACTGGATGCAACCCCATTAAAAAAACGTAATAAAGATAAAATACAAGTTTGTTTTATAACAATAGTAATTAATCGTTGTTGTTTGAACAGTTATAATGGTTTATAATTTGTAAAATACTCCCTATGTTTTAAATTATAAAATCAATATTTATCTTTTAAAACTTAATTTTAAATATTTTTAAATTTAAATTTAATATAAATTTATTTAATTTATGTTAATTAATACAATTCTAAATACTAGTTATAAGATATATATATATATATATATATATATATATGTATGTATATATATTTTTAAAATTTTGATAAATTATGTTAATTTTAAATTTAAAAATATTTCAAAAACACGTCAAGTTACGATGTAAATGAATCGACACACAAACCCAAAAGAAGAAGCCAGGACAAAGTAGAAGAGGATTTCGCACAAGGCCGTTTAAAGACGGCTGGCTAAGGGAAAAAAATAGGGTAAATTTTAGTTTAACACCTAAGATTTTTTTTCTTCCATGTGATCATTTTTTCATTTAAAAAGTTACACTTAAACCCCTTAGTTTTGAAGTAAAGTGAAAAACTGATTTTCATATTAACAGCGTAGACTTTAAATGGTTAAAGACATATTTATCCTTTATATATAAAGTAACAAAGATAGACATGAGGCTCATTTTTTTTTGTTCTTCATCTAACCCCAACCCTAAATTGCATAAAATTTTGTTTACCTCATTTGACCGTTAAAACCATGCCTCACGCTCTCTTAACGAGTTACACACACGCACAGTTAGCTTAGAAGAAAATTGTAATTTTTTCACTTTAGCTCAAAATTTCAGGAGTTTAAGTGCAGTTTTTTAAATGACAAGTGGTTATATGAGAAAATGATAAAATTTTAGGTAGTGAAGTGAAATTTACCGTAAAATATATTATTGTCAGCTCTCTCCTCTAATTTACCAACCCTCCTCTCAGTCTACCGACTGCCATCCTGTGAAAATTAAATTGATTCATAAACTAAACTAAACCCCTTTTGTTGTTTGGAGGACCCGGTCCTGTCTTAGAACAATACACAATTAGCCCATTCCCTCCTCTCATTTCTTATATATATTCACTCCTAGTAGCTTTCTCTCTCTGTTTTCACTCTTCTTAAGTACTACTAGTAGTCAAGTTTGATGGCGAAAAAGAAGAGTGCAAAAAGCAGTAGCAGTAGCAATAGCAATAGTAGTAGTAGCAGCAGCAGCCGCAGCAGCAGCAGCAGCCCCGTTGGCACGACAAAGCGAACCCGGAAGAGCGTTCCTCGAGAGTCTCCTCCCCAGCGAAGCTCTGTCTACAGGGGTGTCACAAGGTACCTACTACAATTCTTAATTAATTAATGCCCTTTTTTCCATTTCTCACATGGCATGCCTGCCCATTTTGTGGTTATTAATTTCAGGCACCGGTGGACGGGCCGATATGAAGCTCATTTGTGGGATAAGAACTGCTGGAATCAGTCACAGAGCAAGAAAGGAAGACAAGGTTACTTTGCTTCTTTTTTAATTTAGTAATCTTGTTTTTCTTTAAAAAGAAAACAAAATAGTATTATTGTCTATTTTAACTGAATTATTGATGATTATTTCTTTTTTCTGTTTTTGGGTTTGATGATGGTGGTGGGTGTTGAAATTCAACTGAAAATGCAGTTTATTTGGGTAAGTTTGTTACTTTTTCTTTCTTTTTTTTGAGAAAGGTTACCAATGAGTTTAGAGATGAGAATGAAAAGAAAGTCCAAGATTTTTCAGTTTTTGTCAGGAAATTTACTTGTACTAGAGTAGACCGATCTTAATAGTGCAATTTATTGATGATGGATTGGGTGGGGATTATGGAAAACAGGGGCCTACGATGAAGAAGAAGCAGCAGCACATGCTTATGACTTGGCGGCATTGAAGTATTGGGGACACCAAACCATCCTCAACTTCCCAGTAAATTCTTGAGCTCAAATTAAATAGTAGTTGATGATGATGATGATGTATATAATACTTATAATATATGCAAATGTTGTAGTAATTTCTTGGTTTTTCATTCCATTCTTGTAGCTGTCGACTTATCAAGAGGAGCTTAATGAGATGGAGGGGCAGTCAAAAGAAGAGTACATTGGATCACTGAGGAGGTATGCATGCTTCAAAATGGTTATCTCCTCCATCTCTTTTCTTTATTGTAATTTCGTCAACTACTATGGGCTTGTGCAGAAAAAGTAGCGGTTTTTCTCGTGGAGTTTCCAAATATAGAGGTGTAGCAAGGTAGTATTCCTTGCATTCGGACAAGGATCCCCGTTATCATCTGTGAATCTCTTATCAGTATGACATCACATTCCAGCATATTTTAAATTTGAACAATGAAATGGAGACTCAACATTTTATTTGAAATGGTGAGGATCCTAATTCCTTGCAAACTAGGATATTCTTAATTTCATGGTTCAGATTTAAAATGCGTTGAAATGTGATGTCATGTAATATTAATAGATAATATACAAAAAATAGGGACTTTCAAAGAATCCTAGTACATGAATTTGACGGTGTTTTAATGTGTAGGCACCACCATAATGGAAGATGGGAGGCTCGTATTGGCCGCGTCTTTGGCAACAAATATCTCTATCTAGGAACATATGGTAAATTTACTATTTTTATTTTGATTATGATTACCTCCAAGATATATATATATATATATATATTCTATTTATCACATCCAAAAGAGTTGAAGCATATAGATAGATAAAGAGCAAACGGTTAGCAATATAATCATGTATAGCCAAATTACATCGACAATAATAATATCAGCCTCCAACTGCTGGAGTCTGCTATTTATTATTATGTAGTCTCATAGCACTATTCGTTATACATTCATTTACAGTCTTTCCAACCAAATTTCTCATGCCAATTTAATTGTCATATGTCTACCTTCTTTCCGAAAAAAACCCTTACTTGTAATTATTTTTCATCCAGCTACTCAAGAGGAAGCAGCAACTGCCTATGACATGGCAGCTATCGAGTACCGTGGCCTTAACGCCGTTACCAACTTTGACCTCAGCCGCTACATCAAGTGGCTACGACCCAACCAAACTGATATTACCAACCCAAACGACCTTCAGCCAAACCCCAGCCCTGACGTTGACATTGACGTTATCCCTATGCAAAACCCTAACCAAGAACAACAGGAAAGCTCTAGCTCCGTAGGAACAAGCGTCGTCGGCACCGCCGCGTCTTCAACACTAGGGGGTTTTGCTGCAGTCCTCCAAGTTCAATGAAATGTTGGAGAGAAATTCGGCGGCTGACTGTCCGTCGACGTCGCCGGAGTCTGACCCACCAAGGCGGAGCTTCCCGGACGACATACAAACGTACTTTGCCTGTCATGACTCGGGAAGCTATGCTTATGCTGATGCGGATGATATTATATTTGGCGACTTGAATTCATTTGCCTCGCCCCTGTTTCAGTGTGAACTGGATGCATAATCCAAAAAAAATTCCGGCGACATGTAACATTTTTGTTTTCTTAGGTTTATATTTGTTTTTTTCGTAGATATAGATGAATATATACATTCATTTATCAAGTACTCCCTAGCTTCTTAAAAGATTGTGCTTTAAGATTTTGGTACATGGATTAAAAAAATTATTTAATATTAATAAATTTTATTTAAAATTCTATCACTACCTTCTTTATGAAAAATTAAAACCTATTAATACAAGGGAGAGAATTTATTAGGACAATGAGAGAAGATATGGGTAATATAGAAAAGTAAATAATTTATTCTTTTAAGAAGTTGTAAACGACAAACATTTTAGAACAAATTTTTTCTTCTAAAACGACAATCTTTTAGGAACGGAGGGAGTATAATAAAAGGTTGTTGGCATGTAAGTGCCACACTTTTCTTGATTGTAATGAACCTTCAATATGTAGTGGTTAACATAAAATTAATTTTGATAAGTGTTGACATGTATGTCGGGATGTGATATATTGTATTTGTAATACCCGAAAAATTAATAAATAAATAAATGACTTTTTAAAATTTTATTTTAAATATTTTAATTGAGCTTTTCATATGTTTGGGTCAAACATTATATTTAATTTATGTGGACTATAATAAACAAGGGATTTTATTAATTGGGCCTTAATACTAATTGGATCAAATTTATATTTGTTTAATATTAAAATCCTATTAGAATTAGGAGAGTTAATAAAATCTGTTTTTAAGTGATAAATAACTATTTCAGATTTTAGTTTGGGTCCAGCTTGACATTTATTCTGGTTTGACCTTTTGGTATTTATTGGTTATAAATACTATTCTTTTGTAGCCTATAGCTTTTGTTCAGTTTTGTTGTGTTTTGAGTAACCTCTCTTTCTATTTCGGAAAGGGGGTGTTACAGAGTTGGTATCAAAGCTTAGGTTCTTTATTGTAGAAAATCTATTTAGATTTGACCTGTGATTTATGGATAGACTTCTGGGCTAGGTTTTGTTCAGTTTGATTTTCTGTTCAGCTATATTTTAATCTGTCTTTAATCTGTTTTACTTATATTCGTTGTTCTCTTTCTTAGATGGCTCGTAGATTCGCTAGAGTTGCTGGCAGGCGAGGTAACACTAGGGGAAGAGGTGATGGTCAGCCCAATGAGCAACCTAATGACCAGATTAATGCTCAGTTGGCTACCTTGGTGAATCAGGCGGTTAATCAGGCTTTATCGCAATTGGTGGCACAGGTTGTACAGGCAATGCAGCAGCGGCCAGAAATTTTTGAGCAGGGGCACTCGAAAAATAATGGTCCACAAGCAAACGAAGAGGAAGGGAATGCGGATGGTCTTGATTAGCAAGTGGTTTCAATGTATGTATGGTTGGAGAGGTTTCAAAAGCAGAAGTCACAGTCATTCAGTTATGCTCCGACTCCAATTGATGCGAAAAATTGAATTGCACACCTATAAAAGATTTTTGATGTTTTGGGGTGCTCGAATAATCAAAGAGTGTTGCTTGCTACTTACAAGCTAGAGGGGGATGCACAGAGGTGGTGAAAAGCGATGAAAACAATAAAGGGTGATGGGTATGTGGAGGCACTTCGTTGGGCAGAGTTTTGTGAGGTCTTTTATCAGCAGTACTTTTCAGCTGCTGATAAAGAGGCCTATGTTAGAAAGTATCTGTCTATTCTGCAGAAAGATGATGAGTCCATCACAGATTTTATGACGAGGTTCACCAGATTGACAGGTTTTACGGGAACCTCTGCAGGGACTGCCGCGGAACAGGCGGAGAAGTTCAAGTGGAGGATTCATTATAGGTATCGCCAACATCTCATTAACACCAAGTTTGCAGATGTGTCAGCTGTGACTAATGCGGCCAAGAACATTGAGATGGAGCGGCAGGACTTTCGATTTTCTAAACCGGAAGAGAATGAAAAGAGGGATAGAGATGACCAGCAGGGTCAAGCTTCGGGTCAACATAGGAGAAATCAAGGTGGTCAGTAGAACAAAAATCGTGGTGTCCAGCAAGGACAGTAGCGTGGCCAGAATCAGAACAGGGGTAATCAGCAGATGCCTCAACAGGGGAAGAATCGTCAGCTTCAATTACCTTGGTATGGTCAGAATCGTCAGCATGGGCAAAATCAGGGTCGATATCCGGGACCAGCTGGTGGGGGTAACCCAAATCATATTCCGATAGCTCCTTGTGCTATGTGTGGGCTAATCATCTGGGGATACAGTGTTATAGAGTTATCATGCATGTTTCTTGTGTGGACAGATGGGTCACATGGTTAGAGATTGTACCGGGCCACGTGATAACGGTGGAGGCGGTGATAATAGTGGCAATGGAGGTCAGCGTCAGGATAGTCGGGTGTTTGCCTTGACATATAATCAGGTGGCAGGTGCGCTAGGTACTGTTTCTGGCACTCTTTTAGTTTGCAGTCGTGATGCTTCTGTTTTATTTGATAATTAGGTTCATTCTTTTCTTTTGATTCCGGGGACGGAATCCTTTTTAAGGGGAAGGTGGTGTAATACCCGAAAAATTAATAAATAAATAAATAACTTTTTAAAATTTTATCTTAATTGAATTTTTCTTATGTTTGGGTCAAACACTGTATTTAATTTATGTAGACTATAATAAACAAGGGATTTCATTAATTGGGCCTTAATACTAATTGGATCAAATTTATATTTGTGTAATATTAAAATCTTATTAGAATTCGAAGAGTTAATAAAATCTGTTTTTAAGTGAATAAATAACTATTTCAGATTTTGATTTGAGCCAGCTTGGCATTTTTTTGGTTTGACCATTTGGTATTTATTGGTTATAAATACTATTCTTTCGTGGCCTAGAGCTTTTGTTCAATTTTGTTGTGTTTTGAGTAACCTCTCTTTCTATTTCGGAAAAGGAGTGTTACAATATTGGTCAATTGACCAACTTATTATCATGAATGATGAAGTTGACTTCACGATAACTAATCATATTTTGATGGGTTTCTTGGCAATTTTTTGTATGTATCTAAATTACACCTAAAACGCTGATTTTTGTAAAAAAATCAGTTAAAATAAATACCATATATTTTTTAAAAGTTACTTATAGAAAAAAAAAATCTCTAGAATGTCACAAAAACCAATGTCCCCCTGCTCAACAAACAAACAATATGACACTGAATGCCTCTATTTACTTCCTCCTCCACTTGTAAGAGATTCAATGGATGAGGGCACAAACCTAATTAATTAATTAATAATATTGAAAATCAAATACTCCATAGACCATAGGTATATTATATAAGACCTACTCTAGTACATATTTGAGTTCTATTGTTAACTAACCTCTATAATTTAGATTACAAATCAAGTACTCCAGAATGAATGACAGACAACAAAACAAGGTCGGATTGAATTAATCACGAAATTTGGAGCATATTTCTCAGTAATTAATTAAATCTGGCATACATCAACTATCTAACCTTCCTGCTACAAAATTTGTAATGCATGGAACTACCGGTGACTTTTTGTTCCGAGTTAGAACAAGGAAGAAGGCTGCAGGCTAAAATCACAATGTGCAGCAAAGTTTGGAGTCAATAGAAGCCAAACAAATGCAGAATGCTTGGTAACCAGTCAATGGATATCTGCAAAAAATGTTGATAGTTCTTGCTTATGATTCGTTTTAAAAGTGCCAGATTAGTCTATAGGTGTTTGATACAAAATTCTGATTAAAAATTAGTTTATACCTGTAATCCATCACATAGTTGGACTTCCCCACCCTTCCAAGTTGCAGGATTGCCTGCCTTCCATGCTTCTAGAAAAATAAAATTACGAATTAGCAGCATTTGAACCAAATATGCTGAATCAACCCCCCATCTTGGGAAACCATAGTTCAAATAAAGAATCAAGGGTTTGGTAATGCCAACAACATTTCAAACATCCTTTATAGTATCAATCAATAACCGTGGTGGAGTCTAGAGAGTAAGCAAGGAAATCCTCCGAGTAACTGAACAAAGTTACGTCATATTTCCATTATTATGCATGTCAAAAGCATTTTCATTTTGATTGTATTCCCCAAGTGCAATAAATATTAGGACTGATTTGGGCGAAAGTAGAGTTTAATACCTCCAAAGTCAATTGAAAGTTCTTGACTGAGCTCTGGATTCTTAGCCCAGCTTTTCCCCTCCGCTCTCTAAAATCCAACTCATATTGCCTTGAATTCTGAAACAACATGGTGAGAGAGTGAACTTCAGTAGAGAAGTTCAATTTTTTTTATATAGGAGTCAAAATGTCCACACAAACTTACATTATTGTAATGAGGAACCTTCGAAAATAACTGATGTGCTTTATCCATTTTCTCTTCCCAATCCTTGGGTAGTCCGTTTATATGTTGAACCTACATGAGAAAAAGCTCATAAGAAGAAACCTTTATTTCATGCAATAAAAAGCAGTGGGATACACTAAGCACACCTGAGTTGTATTTTTTAGCTGCATGGATTGGTGCTTGGGTATCCATGCTTTTATGCTTCTGTAACTTCCTGACCAGCTGGTTATGGTGGGAATGAATCTGTAAGGGGAAGATTTGAAAATTTTAGCTCCCAAAAGTGTTTGTGTTTATTTTTTATACATACATGGATAATTTGTAGAAAAGTGAGAGAGATTAATTACGTTACAGCAGCCAGAAGTTTAGAGTGTTTGGACATGGACTTCAGACTACTCCCCTGAAATCAAAAGTATATTTTAACAAATTCACAATCAATATTTGTCCAAGCCAATTTCCCATATACTTGAAAATGATGAGAGATTGAACCTGATCCCATATATTGTACTTAGAACCCACGAGGTTGGAAGTTACAATCCCGACAGAACTATCATCCTTCATACATAAAATCCCCTTTGCACTTTGAGCAACTATAAACTCGGACCTTCCATTATGCCTTTTGTGAAGAGCCACTGCAAGTTTTCGATTCTGTCGTCCATGACCTTCCTGACATTTTGCAAAAACAATCAACCCATAAAAGGATTTTGTCAAATGTAATTCAGAATGTAGCACAACCATTGTTCACTAATTTCAATTTCATATAGCAGATTGCACTTTCAAAGCTCTCACCATCAGAAAACATGGATACACCAAATTAATTCAATAATAATCAAATGGAGGGAAGCTCATAATTCAATGATACACCAAATTACTAAAGGATTTGGATCCTTTCCTAGAATGCAGTTGATATCCAATGCACTGATTTATCTTAAATGGGGGTAGTATTCTATGTGACTAATTTTAAGTGAATCAATCCACTGGACATCCATTGCACTATGAAGGAAAGGAAATAATATGCTTATGTAAGTTGAAGCATGTGAAAAGAAAAGGAAATCAAGAATCAAGTTAAATTCTTAAATCAAGCTGACTCAATTCTGTTATTTATTTCATTTAAATCATTTTGGAACCCTACATAACACTGATGAAGGTCATATATAATCAATCACCCTTTTATCATTAAAGCTAGTGTTATCTATAGTTAATTATTCCTAAGTCGACAACCTGCAGCATTCCCAGACCCCTGAGGCTGAAATTGAAAATCTTCCTGTGTAGATACTATTGGCTATATATGGAAACCAACTCCATTAACTAGGCTTCAAGTGTATCTTTTAGATGCAATTCCCCACTATTACACTATATGTTGAGGTAACAACTAACACAATGCAATGAATATTTTCTTTTCATTAAGCAACAATGTATCTTAGCCACATCCGTTTTTTTCTCAGAAAAGAACCACTTCTCAATTTGTTTTCTAAAATAAAAGGGGGGAACTTTGGGAAAATCATAAATAAGAAATCTCAGTAGCATATCATAAAATAAGTCAACATCCACGTCGAGAAAGTCTTGGAATAACTTTAGCAAATTAGCATGCCAGAAATTATATAGGACCTTACATTGGTGTAAAGGGTGTATAGACTGCCCCCAAGTAGCCCTTCCGGAGATTTTTCTTTCACTATAATACAAGTGCACCTCCCTATATCAACTGGCAAAGGCCTACACAACAATGTCCTGCAAAAGCAGCCATATATATTGCAATTTCAGTGCAACTAATTACCATTTTAAACTAAATTTAGCAATAAAAACTTCATTACATTCTTTGAATATTCATAAAATCCAACCTATTGGGAAGCGTGGACCAGGATGAAGCCGGCGCAGCCTCTGAATCTGAATAATCCCAAATCTTTAACGAATTCGAGTTATCTGAATCAACGGGGTCCTGAATTTTTGACCCAAATGTCGAATCAGGCTCATTCATTTGCATACATAGCTCAAGTGAAGACGGCTTCAATACCCGAGCTTTCAACTGAGACTTCTCATTAGGGACCAGTTTGGCCACAGCAAAAGACCCATTATTGGGTTCTGCATTTTCTTTATCAGCATGGACTGAATTTTTGGCCTTACTAGGTACTTCATTCTCTTTGTTGTCAGAAATCGGGCTCATGTGAACTCCGAGGGCAACGCTTTGGGTGGTGCCACGGCATCCTTCGCTGTAACTACGGTTGTGTTTGAGGTCGGTGAGGGGATTGAGATAGAGGGAATTGTATGAATTCTGGCACGGAAGTGAAGATTTACAAGACATCATAAACGAAAAAGAGATGATATGGGTTTTGGGGGAGATTATGTTTTTGTGATTGGAAGTGGTTTGTTTGTTTGTTTGTCTTGTGTTGGTTGACTGTTTATAGTACAAAACAATAATTTGAATTTGAAAACTGTATGGGGAAGTGTGTGGTCGTTTTAAGCGTTGGAATTAGTTTTGGTGTTTTGTTGAGCTAGCCTACAAGCATTAACGGTAACTATTTGATCTTCCAAAACTTGAGTTTTGACTATGTATTTCGGAGAGCGGGAAGAACATTTGAATACCAGAGAGAGAGGGGAAACAAGTCGCAGTAGTAGTAGTAGTGGGCTAATAAGGTTTGTGGGTCTCTCATTGAAGATAAAACTCGAGTGCATTTAGGAGTGGGTACCAACTGGACTATGGTGGACATGCGACCCAACATACCACATTCAATATGACCTATTGAAGGTGCAACCAACAACAAAACGAATTAGGATCCTCCTCATTTTAAATAAAATGGTGAGTTTCTATTTCATGATTCAAATTTGAAATATGATGTCATGATCATAATTCATGGTCCAGATTTAAAATATGTTGAAATATGATGTCATGTTGATAAGAGAGACAGAAAATGATAAAGATATTACAACAAATGAAGACTCTTCATTTCATTTGAAATGGAGAGGATAAAGAATGAGAGGGAGAGAGACAGAGCGTTATAAAGAGTTTGACCTTTATATGTATACACTTTAGAGTTTAGGCGTGGACATATAGAATAAAATTGTCGTTAATAAAATTAGAATAATGCTACATATATAAATTATTTTATAAATACTTTACAAAACTACTGATGCGGCATACTTCATTTCAATTTTTTATGTGGGATCAAAGACTACATTCAAACAATTTGTTGATCAATAACTGAGATAGAGTATAACACATCAACAGTTTGTAAAATATGTGCAGAATAGTTTGTGTACGTAACATTACTCATAAAATTATCCTTAATCTACTATCTCTTGTTCTATTGTAGGGTCCCACAGCTACAGCCATGGGCCAAACGCACTATGCTTTGTATTGTAACCCGGCCCAAGTATTTTGACCCGAATCGGCCTATTTCGATATCAGCGTTTTGATTGAGCATCAACCGATAAGCAACGCTAAAAACGAGTGGCTCTGTTAGTGCCTTACAAACATCAAAACCAGTAGATAGTGTGTAAAAACAATGGCCCCAAGAAGACCTACGCATAACCATGGCCAACACACTTTCTCTCTCTAGCTATTCTCTTTGGTATCACTACATAAAACCCACTCCAAGAATTAGGGTTCGCTGTAACATTAGCGCGTCCTCTTCGTCGTCATCACCAACAACTAGCACGATGGCCACCGGAACCACAGTGGGACCCGCCATAATAGTTGGCGGCGGACGGGTAGGAAGAGCTTTGCAAGAGATGGGAAGTGGCGATGATTTGATGGTTAAGAGAGGTGAATCTGTGCCGCTTGATTTCCCTGGTCCCATATTGGTCTGCACCAGGAACGATGATCTTGATGCTGTTCTTCAGTCCACTCCTCAGTCCCGTTGGAACGGTACGGTTGTTACCGCCATATTTGATTGTTTCTCTTCTTAATAGTATAAAGTATTTTTGATTTTTTTGTTCGGTAATTATAAGAATATTTTTAATTGTGTTGTTGACAAACCTTAATTGTTAAATAAATAACGAGGACTCTCATCATGGGATGAAGGTGGTAAGCCTCGTCTCTTATTTCTCTTTCTTTTCTTCCTTTTTTATGTTAACTAATTTGGACCTAGATTTTCATTAAGTTACAATCGTACCCGTTGAGACATACATGGATGCACAATTTAGCATTTTTCTTAATTTAATTAAGCATTGGATTGTTAATTGTTAAAAAACTCGTACAGCTTGGAACTTATATAATGAAGTTCGAACTAGACTAGTTTATCTTGTTATCAATCTCAAAGGAGTTGATCATAGCTCAGCTTGAGTTGCATGATTTTTTTATGGCACATGAGACCAACTAGAATTTAAAGTTTGGTTATTAATATTGATGTTATCCTAGCTGGAGTTCTTGGGTTGTGGATTGAACCTTGTTTCAAACTTGGGTTTAGACTCGGGTCGTTACAACTACTACTACTATGACTATTGTACAACTGAAGTATTGCCAATAAATTATTGCAGGTGTTCTTTCTTTATTTTGATTCCAATGTTACTTTGATCCATGATAATCTTAACCTAATCTTTTTCGTATGTTATTGTAATGCTATATAAACTTTGGTGAGTTGGTGAATGATTTGATGGATCTTAACAATCTAGCAGATTTGGTCTTTTTCCAGAACGGAATGCTGGAGCCTTGGTTTCAGAGTAAAGGTCTGGGTGATGCCAGCCAAGTTTTGGCATATTTTGCTATATCAAAGCTTGGTGAACCTCCTATTGACGGGAAAACTGATACCAACCCTGAGGGACTAACGGCGGCTTATGGAAAGTGGGCATCTGCAGTGGCTACAAGATTACATGCTGGAGGCCTTTCTTGTAAGGTATAGATCTTGCAAGTCTAGTAATACACTCGATTTGGAGTTGAAGCCTTGGGTTAAGTATGGTCCGTACATGACTAGATGTTTAGCATGTACAATACACTTCTATACGCCCCACATTTGATTCTTTCTCTCTACTCATCTCTTTTTGGTTATATTGGTATGAAAATTGTTTCCCTAGTTTAACAGCAGGTGGATTCATCTTATCTTCCTCTACAATTGCATACCTTTCTTATTTTTTCCCTCATTAGTAGTGATACTTCTTAAGGTTTCAGAAAGAGGGATTCAAAACCATCTCAAACAAGGAGTTGATTTCCGTCATGTTTGGTCTAGATTAATAATGCCTTCCATATAAATTTCCAGGTTCTTGATAAGGCGGACTTTCAAAAGCAAATGTTGGAGAAGCTTATATGGATTTCAGCATTTATGCTTGTTGGAGCCCGTCATCCTGGAGCTACAGTAGGTGTAGTAGAGAAGGAATTCCGCTCTGAGGTAAGGTTACCTTTGCTCTCACCTCTCGAGTCCTTTTTAGCAGATGACTGATGACTGATGAGAAGTAGTAAAATTTGAAATACATGCTCAGATTCTGTGAAGTTGACAATTATCTGATTCGATTAGTGTCATTTTATGGGAAAATAAATTTGTTGATTAAACCCTCTGGAGGTCATAGCAGAATTTAAGACTTCCTAGAAGCCTGAAAACTTCCTTCACAGCTCTACCTGCTACCGCCTAATTGACAACAAAAGTTTCTTATGACGGGCTTATGACTGTCCATTTGTTTGTAAAATAGTTTTAACCTTCAAAATTTTAATAATCTGAGATGTTGATCAAGTGGAAGATACACACATAGGTAGTAAGATCTGCATGGGACCTAGCATTATTACTTTTATACAGTTCCTGGTTTGTATACTCTCTACTAAGGTTGTGGACTGATAATTTAATGTGCACAACAACACTAATCCACTGTCTGATAATTATTATTGTTACTATATTTGACAAATATGACTGTCTGATAATTGGTACTGCTCATATATGTTTTTTTTAAATCAATTGCACTTCGGCATGGATTGAGGTCTTATATCTTAGCTACATTCTATTTAAATTTAGTTGGAAAGTGGCATTAAAGGTATTGTTATTGAGAGATTAGATTTTCTTTTCTTCTTTCTCGACCTTTATCTTTGTCTCTATGGATCTATGACTCTAAATGGCGAGAGTTTAATATGCACTCATCATACTTCCTAAGGCTAAGGATGAGCAGGTTGACGAAGCCTGGAGGCTGTTTGCTATTTTAAACTAGATTGGTCAGTTCGGGATCTGGCATCATGTAGACACTAGTCTTGCTTTGTTGATTAGATTTATGTTCAAATTCCAAGTCATTTATATAATTGGATCGTGTCTCTAATTGTCATGTTAACTTCAGGCTTCTAGTCCATTATGCACACGAATGTGCATGAATTCTATTTGATTCTCTTTCCAATTTGTGACTCATCTCTGCATATGACTACTGATTATGTACATGTAGTTAATAATTAATAGGGACTCGGAGCTTACTGGTATTGAATCTCTAGGTCTCTAGCCTCATTGGTGAACTAGCATCAGCTGCCGCAGCTGAGAAAAATATAGAATTTGAAGAAGCCATGGAGGACAGGTTATGTGATTACTCACGTGCTGTTGCTCACTTCCCAACTGCAGTCAAGGAGGTAACGATTATAAATTCATTGAGAATCTATACTACTTGTTGAATTGCTATTTTTTTCAATCCTTAAACTCTCTCTAATTCTATCGCAGTTCAATTGGAGAAACGGTTGGTTCTATTCACTCTCCAAGAAGGCAATTGCAGACGGGAAACCAGATCCATGTCCATTGCACACATCTTGGCTCAAAGAACTAAATGTTATTCAAGATTGATCTTTACCCATGTGTTGGAAGTAGTAAGAAGGGAAAAGAAAAACAAAAGATATTTTGTTGCTGCCCTCAAAGTTGATTTTTTTTGCTCGCATCTCGTTTGATCTTTTTCATTTAAAATTCAAATCATCAACTTATTTGTAGTCTGCTTTGATTTTTCCTGCATTGTGGAATTTTGCTAGTCAGAGTTTATGAATCCAGCTCTCCGACAAGACTACAAAGAGGGTTAAATACCCAATGGTCCCTAAATTATACCCGTTATAGTGTTTTATATGGAGTGATTAGCATAGAGTGAACTTTATAGTAAGTTTATTTCATACCTAATATAGTGTTGATATGCAGGCAGAAAGATCACCCTTCCTGTAGGTATGAAGAGGAACTTACCGATCATAAAGTTTCCCTAATTGCTAACCGAATCCGTTTTAAATAATGCGGTCAGCTTCAAGAGGTGCTTTATGTAACTCAAGTGATATAGTCTACCATCCATTTTTAAACGAATTACCTATTTTGCCCTCGAAGAAAACTTTCAAAAGATAACCTTCAAGTTATTTTAAGGATTCCTCCTGTCCTCCAAGTTTAATGATTTTACTATTTCGTCGTTTGACCTGAAAATTTGAAGTTTCTAAAATTAGTACATCTAATACACAACTCTCCCTACCAAAATATAAGATGAAAATTGATTTTTTAAAATCATTAAAAAAATATTATTACTTCTAAAATTGATATGATTTATTTAATTTTTGAAAAATTTTAATGCTTTTTTTATAGTTTATAAATGTTTATGTTTGTATTGTCTAAGATTAAATAATTCATATCAATTTTAAGTTTAATATATTTCAAATTGACTTCAAAATTTTAAATTAGTCGTATAATTTGACGTGGCAATAGGCTAGAGTTATAAAACGAACAACAGATATTTATGATTTCAGTCTTCCTATTGGTTCCCATTTAGGGATATGTTAATAAAACAAACTAGAAACAACAAAAGTTTCTAATTTCAATCTTCCTATTGGCTTGGCAGGCTCCCATTTAACATTAAAGGGATACTTCAATCTCAACAACTTTATCATCTAATTACACTAGCCGTCATCATTTACGCACTGCACTTAAAAGGATTATTTTTACATACACTCCCAGTTGCAAGCTAGAGGACAAAAGAAGCATCAGCACTCTACCAAGAATTGGAAAAACTTGCAGACCCAACTCATAAAAACTCCAGGGGATCATCATTGTATGGGAGAATCATTGAGGTTGACATGAGGCACAGAAGCAGGCAGCAGCAAATGATCACTGCATTCCCTCCCTCCCTCCCTCCCTCCCTCCCTCCCTCTTCTTACGTCTGTCTGATAAATACACACACCTGACCCTGAGATGGAAACAAATTCCTCCCAATCATTCAATCCCTGCCTTGCAATTGTACTCTTCAGATGTCCAACCTCCGAACTGTTGGCAGGAGAATTTCCATCCACAAACTTAGGATTTTCACTTCTCAACATAATCTGAATCGATACTATTCTTTAATGTTGATTGCTTAACTAGCTTCCCATGTTCATCATAAACATCGAGATTATCGCAAGGAGCGGGAAAGATTTTTCCAATTGCACGGCCTTGAACATAAGAACACTGAAATATATGCTTCTTTTTGTATGTTATTCCGACTGATATGTCCTGGAAAGTGACGTTCCTCACTGGAATTTCTCGACTACCATAGACACGGACTGGCACACGAACTCCCTGACCTCGAATTCCACTGAAACTTATGTTCTCAATAATTGGAAGGGCTTTTCGGTCATAGCCTTCATCTGCGTGTTCGTTGTAATCAACTTTTATTACAATTCCCACCCTGACATTATCTAGTGTAAGGTTTCGATAGGTTATATTTTGAACATATCCACCCCTACCGGGAACCGTCTTAATCCGAACACCCCTTCTTGAGTTCCATACATGGAGATTCTCCACTGTGACGTTTGAAACCCCACCAGACATTTCACTGCCAATTGATACTCCAGCACTGTTAAGATGCACATGGCTTTCAGTTAGAATATCCAAAACACTAACACCATTACAACCTAATGGGTGATCCAATTAGTAAAGACGTTCTGTTGAGTATTGGCTCATGTTATTGTGATTTCAAGACTTGATGGATGAGAAATGTCTGAGCTTCTAGGTGGCTGCACAAATCAACATAAAACTTGCGGTTCAATTTTTTCAAGGATTTTCAATTATTTTTTTTCAAACCTAAGCAAGACTTCTCACCTATAAACAAGACAGTTATAACCACTACAGAGGGAAACACATTACACGGGTCCTGAAAACCAGCTAATATCCAGTTCAGGGAGCAACTCACATAAACACTAGGAAATTTACAGGAATGTGCAAGAAGAATGTATACAAATTACCAAATTAAAGTTGCTCAAGGTCATGACTAATTCAAGTATTAATTGTTGGTAGAATTAGGGGGATTTTTCCTGCTGAATGAAGCACAACCTAGACACACCTAGCACACCCAATTGTGTACAGTTATGAATCTGTCGTACATAGGAATTTAATAAGAATGTCAACAGATGTATAATGTGAAAATAAACTTTTGACAAATAAAAGAAAAACAACATATTCAGTGGTACATATGAAAGTCAGCAGTCCATGCAATAGATGAATTTTAAAAAATAATAACGATGTCTCACCTTACTAAAGAGCGTACGATGAGGTTCCGAATGAGAATGTTGGTGGAAGGCTTGCCATATGCAATTCCATATTGATCCCAGCCACTCTTTATTGCAACTCCATCATCCCCAACACTTATATAACTGTCCTCTATTACCATATCTTCGCATGAATCTGCATATGCCACAAATATTGACTTCAGTTCCAAATAACTAACAAAGAAAGAAGAAAACTTCAATATAATATTTTGTTAGCAAGTCTATGTTGTTAAGACTTGGCTAGATTAATACAAGAGGATTTGGAAGCCTATGTTGTCCAATAAGCTGTAGATTATAAATTAGTGTTATTATTTATTTTTTATAGTTATCTTATTAGAATCCAAATTAGGATAGGAAAATTGTTTAGTATTATTACAAATATGGTGGTACTTTGTTCTTTCAAGATAATGAATTTTTATACAGATTTTGAGAATACTATTGTGTGCTTTGTCTCTTGTCTTCTCTATTCTTTCTCCAAATATCCTCGGTAATTCTTTCAAACCAGGAAAAACTCTAGTTCATGCTTTGCTTACCTTCCTTTACAATTGGCTCATATTAAAACCATCTTACAACATTTTGTTTCAGGAGTTTCAGATCTTGAAACAATAGATTTAAGTCCAATAGAAACCAGTTAGCATACGTCAAGTACAAGCAAGATTAGTAAGTTACACCTCTACCCAGGTTTCTAGGCAAGTGTCATCTAATTGGTCTTTTAAGGGAATAGGAAACATGACTAGGCTAGTATTGTTAAATTTCTATACCATAATCCAGAATGATTTTCAAGCAACTTCAGTATCTAGCAAACATATCAAGATTCAAGAGTTCCATCACTATTTTCTCACTTGAGGATGACAACTAGCCATACAAACATATTTTCCTGTTTATAAACAACAATGAAGACCATCACATAAATTCCAAGACTAATGCAAGCTTACCAGGGTCGATTCCATCTGTGTTAGGAGCATTGAACAAGGGAGCCAAGATGGTCACATTTCTGATTGTAACATTCTTGCAGTCATAAGGATGGAGTGTCCAGAAAGGAGAGTCACGCAAAGTTATGCCAGATATATGAATGTTACTCGACCACATTATCTGCACAAGCGGCCCCCTTGTGTGATTTAGAAGCTTTTTACGGTACTTATTCCACCATGTCTGACCTTTTCCATTTATTGTACCATTATGACCTGTTGATCAAACATAACCATGATTGTCATGTATACCCAAATCAAACTGTGCAATAAGTAAAAAGTGAGTAATGACCCCACATTGTGATGCTGCATGAGGCTAAATTGGTGGAATACTGACCATCTATCTGACACAGACTACAACCTTGACAACAAACTAAAGTGGGAATGTGCTTATTATCCAACACATGATCTAGAGAACATGCCAAAAGTAGATTCAGCTTGACTCCATTAAACACAAAATTGATAGGCTATACAACTTTTAACTTTTGAGGCAATTAAATTCTGATATTGTCAATCCCTAAGCATGAGCTTTCTAATGACCACTATTCATGCCCCACCTTACAAGAATACAAGTCAACTTGTCATATTTTGCTAAAAGAAGAAGAGAATATAAAGATGTGGACAATAAGCTGACCTGTGATGACGACATCGTTGAGATTTTGGCCGTGAATCAGACTTCCATAACGAGGTCCAGGACACTCTCTTCCATATCCATATGATGGCAAAGGAGGCATCAATGGCCAGTACTTCTCATCCTGTAATGAGGCAAATGGTTAGACAAGGCCTTCTTCAGTCATTCTGCTATTTCTAATCTGGGTCATAGAAAGTCAACACTAGGTTGGTCTGAAAACATGTTCATTTGCAACCTTATTTATCATCCAACTTCATCAATTCAAAAAAAAAAAAGGAAAAAAAAACATGTGTAATTGGCTCAATTTTAGAGGATTGATTTAGATTACTATTTGAGATAAATGAGCAAGGGCTAACAAGAATTTTAAGCTCATTAATGCATTGAGCTTGGCACAAGTACAAATTCGAGCTCAGGCTCAACTTAGTTTGGGCATTAGACTAATTAAACTATATGATAAAATAAAAAATCGAACTTCGGAAGCTCTGGCTTGATAGAGTATACTTGAAATTGGCTGGTGAGACAAACAAGCCCGGCTAATCTTTGCTCAGTTCATCTACGAGTCTCAATATTTTCATCAGGTAGCTAGTTTTAAGGTTTCCCAACAGGCCTAAAATAACAGCTAATGCTATATAAAACAGCACATACTCCCTCCATCTCATAATAACTGTCTTTCTAGGAGAATAAATTATTATATTACCCCTACCTTCTCTCATTGTCCCAAAAAATTCTCTCCATTGTATTAATAGTTTTCAACTTTCCATAAAGGGGTAGTGATGAAATTTTACACAAATTTTAATTATTAAATGATAGCATTAAATTACTTTCTTCATTCATAGGCATGAAGCTAAAACAGCTAAAACGACAGTTATTAATAACTGGGATGGAGGGAGTATTTTTTATGTGACATTCACTACGAAAATCAATGAAGTTACTTTTCTGTCAGGTCAATTCTTTAGTTCTGTCAGGTCAATTATTTAGTTCGTAATCTCGCAGTGCTGAATTTTCTAAGCTATCAAACAAGCAATTTCAGGGAGACAGAAGGGGGCACTTACGTCAATTCCAAGTATAACGGCATTTTCAGCGAGAAAGAGAGTCATATGGCTGGTGAGATTAAAAGGAGCCGTAATCCAATCCCCAGCCGGAACATTGAGCTGACCCCCACCTCGATTTTTAATTTCCATTACTGCCGTCTCGAATGCCTCCGTATTTATGGTGACGCCATCGCCCACCGCCCCGAAATCTCTCAAATCGAGGACCAGCGACCGTAGCTTCGGAATGGGCGTCGGTTGCAAGGCCCGGCGGCGGAACTCGAAGAGACGGTCAACGGCGTTTCGCTGCCAGATGAAGATAAGTAAGAAACAGGCGGTCCATACAAGGCTGAGGAGGGTGTGACGTGATGATAGAAATGACGGTACCGAACGCTTGTAATGGAGATCCCGGTGGTGATTTAGAAGAATTTCCGGCATAATTTGATTTGAAATTCACATTGGGGCAATTTTGGAATAATATGAGGGAGATCCTCCGACCTCCTGTATTTGGCAACCTCACTGATCCATTAGTACAATTAATTATTTCTGTTTTGTTAATGGAAATGGAACGGAAGGAAGAGAGAGCAGCAGCTGATGATTGATGATGAATCTAATGATAATCACGGACTACGGAATAAAATCTGGGCTGGATTTTATCTTTTCTGTGTTTTGTGAGGCCCATTGACACAGAGAGAGGCATTTGCGGAGCGGAGGGACGGAGGGATATTGATTGAAACAACCCATGTCAAATACTTAACAAAATCAAATCTCAAGTTCGAATTAAAATAAGTTCATCTAAAATAAGGCTTTAAACCGTTAATAGGATCTTCTTGGATCATCTTAACCCACTATAGGTTCACCAAAAAATCATGACTGAAGGTACTATTGATAGTAATTTCTTTAGATGTATGTGGGACTGGAGTGTTACAAACTCCACCACTTAAATTTCTGACGTCCCTGTCAGAACCAATCACACATACGATCAACAGGTCTTTACCTTTAGCCATTGTGGAATAATACCGGCTGGCTAACTGTCTCCACCTCCGAACCTCCATCTCTCCATTGTGGGATAATACCACTAGTTTTCGTGTCCCCACCTCTCACAACCCGATCGGATAACCCGACCCGAGCTTTCGAGAGTCGGCTTTGATACCATATGAAATAACCCGGATCAAATCCTGAATCCGAAACAAATCTCGGGTTAAATCCCAAGTCCGAATTGAAACAAATCCATCCAAAATAAGGTCTTAAACTACTGGACCAATAATATCTTCTTGGGTCATCTTAACCCACTAAATGCTCACCCAAAAATCATGACTGAAGGTACTATTGATAATAACTTCTTTCAATGCATGTGGGACTGAGGTGTTACATTGCTTTTCATATTCAACAATACTACTATCACATAAAAAATAGTTACATAAAACTCATATACACACACATCCATATTTCTGAGACCCGCTTAACACGTAAGGCCCACAGTATACATGTATATATATGTGAGCTTTATGTAATCATTTTTTACGTTATTTTTTCATATTTTTACCCCCTCCCCTGCATTATATACTACTATATTTTCATCATACATACATACATACATACATACGGTTATGCGATGCCATAGGAGTGGAGTGGAAATCCAGTAAACTTATACGGTCGCCTCTACTCTAATGTGAAATATATATACATACATACCTCCAGGCTCCATCCTTGGATGTTTTAATGTTTATAATTTTCGATTATAATAGCTAATTTTTAAATGAAAACCCACGTCCTTGCGAGCCTGTTAAACAAAATTTTGGGGACAAGGTTTGTAAAATTGTTCGATTGTGTCGATATATAAAATGTAGAGCCCTAAATAAGTTAAGTCGAGTTGAGTTTTTCTCGAATTTAAATTGGAACTTGTTTAAAAGTTAATAAGCCGAGCCTAATAGATTTTAAACAAGGCTCATTTATTTTATTATTATAAAAATAATAATTAATTAAATATTAAAGAGCTTACTCGAGTTATGTCTAAACCAGTCGTTCAACCTGTACACTATTGGAGCTCGAATTGAACATGTTAGAGTTAGGCTCGTTTAATGAGCTTTTGAGTAAGGTTTAATTAGTCGAGTCATCGCGGACAACTAAATTGCTTAACAACTCTACTAAAATGGGTTCCTTTCACAATGTTCAAAATTATTATGGATAAACACGATTTTGCTTTATGTTTCTTTATATATAAACACATGATATATCTTTTATTTTTAATTTTAATATTTTTTCTATTACAAAATATAAGATCAATGACGTTAACTAGAGATATTTTAAAATTAAATATGAAATAATATAAATATTGAAATCGTAAATTAGATAATAAGTACTACTAATTATAATATTTATGTTCTTAAAAATATAACGAATTACAATAAATTTAAATTTAAAAATACCACATATTGCCTTTAAAAAGTCAATTTTTGATCAATATTTCAAAACTTAAGAAGTATAATGAATTATGATGCTGCTCTTTCCGTTGGGAAGTGTTCTGCCGCCCTTCTCTTTCTTACTTTTTTCCCCTGTTTTTTTCCAAATATTATTGGACAAGAAACACTTAAATATTGCTTTTTCGAAAATATCCTTCAAAAGATTGTCTAAACATATCTTAAACAAACTGACATTTGAAAAGAAAAGGTAAAATAAAAAAAAGAAGAAAAGTCTCTGTTCTCCTCTTAACAGATGGTATTTAAGAAAAAGCATTTGTAACCTAGTCTCTCGATCTAATTAATCACTCCGAGTCCGACCAGATGCCAGCAAGTTAAATTTTTATTTGCGTGAACTCTTATTCAGTTATGTTAACTCTCCACTCCACAATTATTTTCCAGAAAGTTCTTCAATTTACGCAGAAACAGGAACATTCAATATGAATTGATACTAAACCCACAAAATACGTACATTAAAAAATGGAATACCAAGAATAAAATAGTCTTCACGAAAACCAACCTCCTTCAAAACAACTTAATGGGAAATAAGATAAAATAACTACACAAGACACAGTACAAAAAACAGAAAGAAGCCATAAGTTAGATGGACCAAGCAAGCGCTCTCTTCAGCTTATCCAAATGTCAACTAGTGATGTGTTTGTCCTTCCATCAATATCATCATCCTCAACAAAGAATAACACTAAACTTCTACACGATTAAGATAGGAAATGTTTTGGGGAAGTTACATGGTTTTTCATAACATTTTTTTTTTGCTACAGATCATGTATACATGACCAAAACCCAACAAGCTCAAGCCTTAAGTGAGCAACACTATATTTCAAGAGAAACCCCTAAAATGAAAATAGCCAACAGCAAGCAATCACCTACAGGCTGTAAAGTCATGCTGCTAGAAAAATTTTAGTTTTCCTTTGGAGACAGATTCTTTAGCCTGCTCAATACGACACAATGCCTTTTGAGTCCCTGTCAAGCCTGCACACGAGTCCCCGGCCCCAAGGGTGACAGCAAAGTAGAGATATATAGTGCAAAGGAAAGTGAGGAGGGCTAGAGCTGTTAGGAGGAAGCGGTGGCGGTGAAGGAGCTTTGAGAAGCTGCCCAATTCATCCCCTCGTGTGTATGCTCTCCTAAACGATGGTGAATTAAATGAACTCTGTCTCTGATGTGGAGAAGTTATTTTGCTGTCAAGAACCATGATTTATGCACTGAAATTCCACCGCAACACCAAACACTCTGTGTACCTACTTAAGTTTAAGATGACAAGTGCAAACACTTCATTAAGTAAAACTTCAAATTGGAAAGATTACACGTTATAGGACTAAAGGGAAGCAATTGAAAAGGGATTCGGGTTCTAAAGTCCATCTTATACTCCATTAATAATTCATTGGTTTCAATGAGTAGTAACTGTTGAAAGAAGATTAAAAAATAAAAAAATAAAAATTATAAATTTAAGAAGTCATAAAGGATCTGCCTTGATTGAGTACAACATCAGAAACATAGTTCCAGAAGCACAAAGAGTCATTAGAGCAGCACGAGATGCCTGGAAGTTGATGCACGAGATAAGGGTTTCACTCTTCAATATCCTTCTACAGATGAAATAGTAACTCAACTTTTGTGCCATTAACTGATATGCAAATGCTTTCTAGACTTGCAATTAGCGTAGATCTTTGTTTTTTCAACAAATACATTTTCATGCTACATAAATTACCAAAACCGAGTGAGGGTGTATCTCGAATTTCACAAACAGTCAATCCAAACAAACAGAACAGATGAGCTATGAAATCAGACTAAGAACATTTTAATTAATTGCACGGACTAACATATCCAAATGGACCACCTATAATACACAATCACAACATGGACAACCAATTCTTCACATGAGGGATATTATAATTTCAGAAGTAAATCGAAGATTATGGACAAATCTAAATCAAGTATATATAATGAAACTTCTAAAGAACAGATCTGCATAGATTATTCGCTAAATAGGGAAAATAAATAGGTATATGCATATATATAAAAAAAAATGATTCAATTGAGGATGATTCGAAGGGAATAGACTTACAGGTGAATATAGACTAAAATTGACGAGAAATCGGCCGCCTAACCAACCGATCGCGTGCAGAAAGAGAAAGCGATACAGAGGGAGAGACCGTTTTAACTCATTAGTAAATCAAACAGGAAAATAAAAGAAAATTATACTTCCTTTCTTTCCAGAATTAAGAGAGAGAATCTAGAGAAGGGTTTGCGCGTTGAGTTGAGTTCCCAAACTAGCTCGGAATTGTTATACTTATTATACTCCCTAGTACTTGTAGTCGTGGTGTACCAATGTATGGGGGTGCACGAGGGACTCGTTTATCTGGCTGGGGCTGCCCATTTCTGTTCCGGCTCATCCGCGTTTTGGTCCTTCACTACACAAACTAGTGGACAGGGCTACGTCATGGGTTGGAATAATGAAGGCGATTTATTCTTATAGAATAAATTTTTTTTAGAATAAATTGAATTATTTTTATTCCTCCTAAATTTATAAATTTTATTATATTATAGAATGAAAAAAATATGGGTTTATTTTTCATAATGAATACTGTAAATCACTCGTTTATTGTTAATTTATACAAAATTTTATTATATTTTAAAATATATTATTTTTATTTATATGATGAAAAAATTATTGGTAAAAGCATATATAATGAGAATCTTTATAGTAAAATGATTTTAAATATTGACAAATTTCATGTGGAATGTAGATTACAACTAATGTAAAATTAGAAATAATAAAATATAACAATAATGTGTGAGATTTTTATTTATTGTATCTATATCGTCTACATATTTGGTAAAACTCCAAACTTTAAGCACTCATTCCGTTATATTTTAATTGATGCTTTAGGAGAAAATATAGAAATTAAAAAAATATAATTAATATTTGTTTGATTAATCAAATTGTATATAAGTTTTTAATATTCTATTTTAAAATTCATTAGAAAGATGAAAAGTAAAAATAATAATATTTAACATAAAAATAATATAAAAACTAAATTATTAATATTTTAAAATTTTATAAATAAAAATCACTCACTAAGAAAGATAAAAAAAAAGTTATACAGTCAAAGTTTGGAACCGGCCGATGGGTCGGGTCTTAGTAACTCGCTGTCTCCAAACAGTGACATAAAGACAAAGTCATACTATATCACAACCGGGTGTCCATAGAAAAAGCACCGTCTCATCAATAGAATTCATAGTCCAAGTCGTCAAGCTATTCTTCTCCATATTCCGCTATTGTATACGCCTGATCATCGTCCCGCCGCTAGAAGGTACACAATCATTCGTTTTAATTCGTCCATATTTCCATTGAATCAATTAAAAATTTTAAAAACTAGGTTCGAGAATTATTTTAATAGTTTATAATCAGATTTTATTCAGTCTTTATTGAAGTAATTATCATGTTGATGATCAGGTTTAATTTTGTCAATTTTAGGGATTTTAAGGTACAGGTTTTGGTGGTAATTGAATTAATTTTTGAATAGGAGAGAAGATGTGGGCGGCTTCCTGCCTAGCATCTTGTTGCGCTGGGTGCGCATGCAGTGCCTGCCAGACCGTGGTATCAGGGATAAGCCGCCGATCTGCTAGAATTGCGTATTGTGGTCTATTCGCTCTGTCACTGATCGTTTCATGGATTCTTAGTGAGGTTGCTGCACCTCTTATGGAGAAGATCCCTTGTAAGATGTTTTTTTTCTTTCTTTGAAGTTCTTAAGAGGGTTTTTTATAAATCAACTGTGGGGCTGCTGCACCTTTTTGAATTAGTTTTGGAACCTCTAAAATGAAAATTTGAAAGTGATAGACTCCACGGCACGCTTGCGTGAGGTGGTCGTCGCCCCGATCATTTCTAGCAAAATTGTTGGGTGAATTGCTTGCAACACCTTAACCCCTCGCTTATATGCAGACGGTAATCTTGGTACAATTGCTTGCGTTTGGAAATCTGCGTTGAATGGACACCAACGACACATTGACCCCTCGCTTATATTGAAGCGGTAATCTAGGTACAATCGACGATTGATGCGATAGAAGACACCACACACAACTATGTATTGTTGTATGATAAGTCAAAGTTGAATATCTAAGAAAATAGCTTAGAAATTCTTCAAAGAACCAAAAGTAGAGAATAACCTCCCAAATATATTGAATAATGAATAATGTCTAATGTCTCTCTATTACATCAACTTAAACCTCTATTTATACTACTCAAAATAATTCAAATCCTAATAATAATAGGAACAAATTATTCTAATCCTAATAGTAATAATAACAAATTATCCTAATCTTAATAGGAATAGTAACAATTTATTCTAATTCTAATAATACAAGAAATAACAATCCAATTTAAAATTGGAATTGAAATTCTAACTAAATAAAATCTTAATTACATTAGTATTCTGAAATCAACTTTCACAATCCTTGTCGCATTAAACTCCTTTGCCACGTGAGTGGAATAAGCAAATCCAAATCCAATTATGAGATGAATTACCGTGTGAATTGATTAGTAACACTTTTGCATGCATGTGGTCCCTTGCTCCAAAATGAATTAGTCCCCATGTAATTCTTGCTGAATCATGCTACTTTATAAGACTCCACATGTGAATTGGGTTAACTTCCTTTGCATGTCCCACATATGAATTAATGTAGTACTTTAAGATGAATCATGGACTTAATTGAATGGGTCAATTGGGTCAGCCCAATAATGCTTAAATTGTACTCTTTTGAATAATTTTCAGTCCAAATAATTGAAATCATTTGTTGAACCTTTGACGTTCGAGTCGATAGATTAACGAAAAATTCTGACCCGGTCAATCTGTCATCATTCCCCTCCTCTTCAAAAGGATTTGTCCTCAAATCTGACATCCCCTCCTCTTGAAAAGGTTTTGCCCACAAATCTGTTCCTCCATAAAAACGAACTAAGTTAATAACACCAAACAAATCATAACCACAAGTTTCACCTGTCAAATTAAATGAATAAGCAATATCAGCAACGCAAGCAAGAATTTGAAAAGCTCTATCTCCTCCTCGATCAAATATCAGTATGAAGAACTCTTCATGTATCACAAACTCCCATTCACGAATTCCCGGATCAAAAATGAATCTTATGATCTCGATCATTCGTAAACAACACCACGTCAATTATCCTGGGCCAAATGTAAACTTTTGAAACTCATCACGTCGCATAAGCCCATACACCTGAATTCCTGGATCAAAAATTAATTTGATGATCTCATCCCTTCGCAGAAACACATTCGTCAATGCACCTGGGTCAAATATCAATTTTTGAAATTTGTCATGCAAACTCTCTTGAACTCCTGATTTAAACACAAAACAAAACAAATCAACATGTATCTTTTGTATAATCAAGGAAAGCTGAAGAAACCCAAATTCATCAGCAAAGTCTACTAGAGCAAAATTCAAAATACTTCCCTGTAGACTCTCAATGCACTGTTCAAATTGATTTGCACAATAAATCATGTTTTTCTCCTTGATGAGTATGAACCCATCTTGAACCTGCAAACCAAATTTAACCTTTCCCTTTCCAATGATATTAACACGTTTAAAATCAAGTAATTGCATCAATGGAATAGAAAGATCACAATCACAAGTTGAAAATTCAATAGCATATCGACGATGATCACAAATAAACTCAACACATGCTAAAGAATTTCCCAAAGTGTTGACAAAAATTGGAATATCACCGAAATAGATAATAACAAATTTTCCCATGAAAGAATGCAAAATATGATCCAACAATCCCATGGAATTATGCAATGCCTCAACTAATCCAAGTGAACTGACTAAACATGCAAATAACTTATATCTCAATCCATCTTGATGATAAACACTTTTTAAATCAATACCAAAAGATAGCAAATCATGCAATGAAAATTTCTCGATCGAAAAAACATGATCACTACCATTGTCAACTAACAACAAGTCATGTACAGATTGACTAGCATGAAACCCTAACTCAACACATGGATAAGAAAATCTAGAATGAATTTCATGCAAGTAAACACATCTAAAACGAGAAAACATATCATGCTCATAAACTAACTCAACAAAGATCAAATATCCACCATAATTTATGATAAAGATAATTTTACCCTCAAAATAGCTAACAACAAATTTTTCAATGGAAACATGCAAAACATGTTTTAAATAACTCATGAAAACACTAGATGCATTAGTTAATCTAACAGAAATAACTAACCACCTATATAACTCACATGCTAAAACAATTTTTCATTTATCACATTCTCTCACGCTAAATTGATTAGGATTTGTCATCACATGATCATTATGACAGGTAGATAAAACATAAGAACTATGCAATTTATCAAGCATATTATCTAAACAAAGAAAAGAATAACGATACTTGTTTACCAATTCAAAATCGATGAACAAACTTGTTGTCCCATCCTCCTTAGGAACTATGATCTCATAAATAGCACATGTCCCCATGTTCGATTCTACGATACCCTTCTCCATTAACTCTCCAACCTGCCTTGGCAACTCCGTTGTTTCCTCGAAAATGCTATCAGCTGATTGGTCTGGAATGATAGCACGGGGTATATCATCAACAACCTGCACAAGAGACAAAACAGAACTAGACAAAGAAGAATCATTAGTGTTAGTATTTAAAAGCGCCGTCTCGTACGAATGTACAGTCATTGGCTTTTCAAAATACAACTCACTTTTCAACTCACTCTCTTCATTATGCTCACCCTCTCGTTTGTTTTTCTCTCGTTTATTTTCAATCTCAATCTTTTCATTTTCTCTTTTATTTTCTCTCTCATTCTTTTCAAACTTTTCTTTCTCACTATCAATCTTTTGAACAATTTCTTTATGTCGATTTTTTTCTTCTTCTTGCCTTTGATCACGATCTTTTTGTAAGTGCATTAGATTGTCACGAACTTGTCCGGACGTCATAGGATTAAGGTTGACTCTTATTCGATTATGTACCAATGAATATTTATTAGTACAACTGTTATGCTTCGTGCGCCTGCTGTGTCGCCATGGCCATCCAAGTAACAAATGGCAAGTATGGATTGGAACTACATCACATAATATTTTATCTTCATATCTGCCGATGCGAAAAGAAACTGACACTCGTCTAGTCACCATTACCTCCTCACAACCGACGATCCCTAGCATCTTGTAAGGACGAGGATGTGCAACTGTTGACAACCCTAGTTTCTCCACCATTGTAGTGCTAGCAATGTTAATACCAATTTCACAATCAATTTTTACAAGGCACACCTTTTCTTGCACTAAAAACTTAGTATAAAAGATGTCCTTTGAGCTAGACATATTTTCTGCAAAACAAGGGTTAGTAATAAAAATACTTTTCCTCAAACGCTCTCTTACGTGTTTCGCTCAAAATAATGTATCACTCAATTTTACGCTCGTGTATCACTCAATAGGCTTTTACCCTCTATTAAGCTCACATTCTTGCCTTTTGCCTCTCAATATTCCCTCTTATAGGTTCTTTTTGAATTCACCAAATAAATTCACAGTTTTAGAATGCAATTCAAAAGTAACTTATCAAGAACAAATATAAAAAGTATGACTATCGGAATACCACAAAATCACAGATTGATTGTCTCGTACTCCTCTTGTATGCCCTTAAAATTTCGCTTGTATGCTTTTTCCGAAAAGTTATGATGTCGTTTCGTCGGAATTGATAATGAATGGCACGGAGTGAACTTTTGGTTGGAATTTGATAATTTGATAGTGTGCTACAAGTTTGGTTAGCATAATGAAAATAGAATCTGATTTTTTTTTCTTCAATACTCTCTCTTTTTTTTTAACTCACGATTGTTTTTTAATTTTTTTTACAATATATATGCAACAGAAAATTAAAGATAAGTAACTCGCTAGAAAAGCTTAGCTTTGATACCAAATGATAGACTCCACGGCACGCTTGCGTGAGGTGGTCGTCACCTCGATCATTTCTAGCAAAATTGTTAGGTGAATTGCTTGCAACACCTTAACCCCTCGCCTATATGTAATCGGTAATCTTGGTACAATTGCTTGCGTTTAGAAATCTGCGTTGAATGGACACCAACGACACCTTGACCCCTCGCTTATATTGAAGCGGTAATCTCGGTACAATCGACGATTGATGCGGTAGAAGACACCACACACAACTATGTATTGTTGTATGATAAGTCAAAGTTGAATATCTAAGAAAAACTAAGAAAATAGCTTAGAAATTCTTCAAAGAACCAAAAGTAGAGAATAACCTCCCAAATATATTGAATAATGAATAATGTCTAATGTCTCTCTATTACATCAACTTAAACCTCTATTTATACTACTCAAAATAATTCAAATCCTAATAACAATAGGAACAAATTATTCTAATCCTAATAGCAATAGTAACAAATTATCCTAATCTTAATAGGAATAGTAACAACTTATTCTAATTCTAATAATACAAGAAATAACAATCCAATTTAAAATTGGAATAGAAATTCTAACTAAATAAAATCCTAATTACATTAGTATTCTGAAATCAACTTTCACAATCCTTGTCGCGTTAAACTCCTTTGCCACGTGAGTGGAATAAGCAAATCCAAATCCAATTATGAGATGAATTACCGTGTGAATTGATTAGTAACACTTTTGCATGCATGTGGTCCCCTGCTCCAAAATGAATTAGTCCCCATGTAATTCTTGCTGAATCATGCTACTTTATAAGACTCCACATGTGAATTGGGTTAACTTCCTTTGCATGTCTCACATATGAATTAATGTAGTACTTTAAGATGAATCATGGACTGAATTGAATGGGTCAATTGGGTCAGCCCAATAATGCTTGAATTGTACTCTCTTGAATAATTTTCAGTCCAAATAATTGAAATCATTTGTTGAACCTTTGACGTTCGAGTCGATAGATTAACGAAAAATTCTGACCCGGTCAATCTGTCATCAGAAAGGGATTGAGGGTGTTTCATTAAATACTACACCGGAACGAGTTTATGTTGTGTTGTACATAAATGTTATTACTTTTTGTACAATGTAATTGTTAATTCTGATTGATTGTAACTGGGACCCAAATTGTACATATGGGTAGACGGTAGTGCAGTGATAGTCTTGCTCATGTTCAGTTTTACCTGGTGAATAGTGACTGTAGTACAAGTCTTAGATAAGTTAATGTAAATTCCAGCTGTTTCCCATCAGTTCTAACTACTCAAAAGGCATTAGGCATATGATGCATTCAACCATGCAACTCTCATGTTCTAAGTGACCAGTTAACTTTTACTAGATTGTGGCTTTAGCACAAATATGCTTTGACTGAATTCCCTGATTGATGCTGTTGAAAATTGGTTTATTTATTAAGTTGATGTTGGCGATGAGATGCAAATGATCATCCAAATGAAATTCATACGGTCATTTTGAAGTTCTACATGCCACTGAGTTATTCAAATTGGTTTAACAGACGTGCTGATTTATTGTTGGATACCAATGCAGGGATTAATCATTTTCACAAAACTCCAAATAGGGAGTGGTTTGAAACTGATGCAGTGCTGCGAGTTAGTTTGGGAAACTTCCTATTTTTCTCTATTCTATCTCTTCTTATGGTTGGTGTAAAAAATCAGAAGGATCCTCGTGATGGTTTGCACCATGGTGGGTGGATGATGAAAGTTATCTGCTGGTGTCTCCTAGTCATCTTTATGTTTTTCCTTCCAAATGAGATTATTAGCTTCTATGGTATGGCATTTTCTCCATCAATTGCTTAGTTTGTAATCACACAAGTGTTTATATGATTATTTTTCTGTTCTAGTTTAAAGCATTTCCTCATGAAAATCTTATTTATTTCATTGGTTTACTGAAAACACCAAAAAAAATTAATTCTAAATGAGGTACCATTCATTATTCCATCCGCTTATAGGAATTGCATCACATATAGTCCATTGTAAACATATAATTTTAAAAGTCTACTGTTCAGCATCATGGAAGAATTTACTTATCTGGTTTACCGCAAATTATATTACACGCCCGTGGATGGTAGATTTATTGCAAATATATATGTCTCAGTTGCATGACTATTGTTTAATGTGAGGTGATTTGTGTCAGCAGCTATGGATCAGAAAGGTCTTTAATTCTTACTTCTAAGAGTTTGCTAGGACGCCAAGATAATAGAACTGAGACCAGGCTTAAATGTTAAGCTGTTTCTGAGTTTCATTTCTTCATCTCTTAGCATTAACCTTGTCTAGTGTATATATTCACATCAAAAGTTGGTGCTCGACAAAACTTGACACGGTTACCTTGTTGCAAAATTCCGATTGAACATGTTTTATCAGCCTTCTATCTTTTCTTTTACTTCTATGTTTTCATGTGTAAATTATTCCTAATGTTTGGTTTGCAAATGCAGAAACGACATCAAAATTTGGTTCTGGCTTATTCCTTCTTGTTCAAGTTGTGCTTTTGTTGGATTTTGTGCATGGTTGGAATGACAAGTGGGTCGGATATGATGAGCAGTTCTGGTCAGTTGCTTGTATTGTTCCTCCAACAGTGTCGTTTTTCCAAATTTTTTTTGTTTTTGTTTGCTAAATAGCACTTTGGTGATCTATAGGCGCTATCTTTGGCATTTGAATCTTTTGTAGTAATATCTTTTTGAATTATGCAGGTATGCCGCCTTGCTTGTTGTTTCATTGGTTTGCTATGTGGCAACATTTTCCTTCGCCGGCCTTCTCTTTTATTTGTTTACTCCATCTGGACATGATTGCGGGCTCAACACCTTTTTCATTGTGATGACCCTGATTTTTGCATTCCTTTTTGCTATAGTTACACTACATCCTGCAGTAAGTTCCGAACTTTCATTTTCTCTTAGCTAAGCCAGTAATTATCTTTCATTCTTACTCTTCGGTTGAGCCTTTTTACACAAAGTTTAGTTCATTTAACAAGCTGCTTATATTGATCTCACTGTTTAAACCTCAAGGGGTGGGAGTAATGGCAGAGGCCTTGAGGAATGACCTCAAGATTGCTAGTTCCAATCCCCATATTTAGGTTGCCTATCAAATATATATATATATATATATGCGTGTGCGTGTGTGTGTGTGTGTGTATTGATCTCCTTGTTTCAACTGCCACAAAATAGGTAAGTGGCAGCATTTTGCCAGCCTCGGTTATATCTTTGTACTGCACATACCTCTGCTATAGTGGACTTGCTAGTGAACCAAGGGAATATGCTTGCAATGGTCTTCACAAGCATTCTAAAGCGGTCAGCACTGGCACACTCACTGTTGGGCTGCTTACAACTGTGCTATCTGTTGTCTATTCTGCTGTTCGTGCGGGATCTTCTACGACATTGCTCTCCCCCCCAAGTTCACCTCGAGCAGGTCAGTGTCTAATTATTGATGAACCCATTGTGCATTTGGCAGTGCATTTCGTCTTCATGCTTTATGAATTAAATGAGTTTTGAAGTTTTCTTGGGGAAAAAAAGTATGCTGATTCCAAAAAACCATGTTTGGTAAATACACGCTAATGGTAAAGTTTGTTTATTCTGAGAGATTCAATTGATCTGATTCGGTGATTAGAGATTTGCATATTCCTCATCCTATCGGTCAATTGTTAGCTTTCTTTCAAAGATGCCAACATTTATCTCAACTGATTCGACCTAATTATTTTCTTTTATATCATAAGATGTTAGAATTAGGTGGTGTTTTTGGCAAAAGGTGCTATTAAAACACTGCTAGTTCATTCACTTATTGTCGATTGGATTAACTGACTACAGCTGCAATCTAACATCTTGATTTTCCTGGTGAAGGTGCTGGGAAGCCTCTGCTTCCTCTGGACAAGACAGATGAGCATGAAGAGGAAAAAAACGCCAAGCCAGTCACATACTCATATTCCTTCTTCCATATTATCTTCTCTCTTGCCAGCATGTACTCGGCAATGCTTCTCACTGGGTGGTCGACTTCAGTTGGGGAGAGTGGTAAGTTGGTGGATGTGGGGTGGGCATCAGTCTGGGTCAGAATCTTGACTGGGTGGGCAACTGCAGCTCTGTTTATCTGGTCAATGGTTGCCCCTCATCTGTTCCCGGACAGGGAGTTCTGATCGGGCACGTAATTGATATTCCTGTGTAGAGGGTGGGTGGTATGTTGTTGTTCTGTTTATATTGACGTGTTTGAGAATGAAAGCATGTTTGTGGAAACTGGATACATCTGATGTTGTGGTAATGTAACCGACAACTGTTTCTGGATATCATTTCAATTTCTAAATAAATACAATCTGGTTTGGTGTTTGTTTTTCAAAATAATTCCATTCTCATGCTTGGTGGAATGAATAAAATAAAGATCAATAATCCATTCGTTCTATAAAACGTTTCCTCGACAGATTTCTATTTGCAGAAAGAAAAGAAAAATAGCTTTATTTCTTTTGATGATATTATTGAATGGAATAGCCACAAATTTTTTTGGGACAATAAAAAAAATTAGAGGTGATATAGAAAAATAAATAATTTATTTTCTTAGAAAAAAAGTTGTAAACAAATAAATTAGAATAAATTTTTTCTTCTAAAAAGACAGTTATTATAGAATAAAGGTAGTATTATTTTTTGTCATCATTGATAAACTAAACAAATTTATTGGGGTAAACTATTAAATGACATAATCTCAAATTTACCATTACAAGAATTATTTTGTCACCGTTAATAAACTAAACAAACTTATCGGGTAAATATGAGGGAAAAAAATTATTTATAGTCCCACTCTAAAATTAGAGATATAATTTTAATTTTAAGATCAAACAGCAACATATTAAACTTCAAAATTAACATTCATAAAAGTTTAAAATGAAATAAATTTTATAATTAATAATTTTTGTTATATATTATACCATTTCAATAATTGTATCAACTAAAATTAAATAAATCCCCAATTTTAAAATTTAATATATCGTAATTTTATCTCAAAAGTTAAATTATATCTCTAATAATATTAATAAACTGAGTGCCTTTGAGCGAGCTCTTGATAGCCGTCAACTTACGGCAGGAAATATTACGCTTAAAATGGAGTAGTTTCAAATTCAAGTAAAAATTATTGAAAATATTAAATCTGTGCACGTCATATTGAAATCTTAATATTCAAGATAACAATCAATCAATAGCAAGCAATACTTTTCACTTAAATGTTTAAGACAACAATTTTAATACATTTAAGTCGTAATAGTTAGGAATTGAATCTTTCAATCTGCCTGCTCCAGAGTAGTAATTAGTGTACTTCTTTCAATCTGCCTGCTCCTCAATCTCACTTTCACTTGACTAAAAAAATGCAAAATTAAAAATCCAATGGACAAGATCTGCCCATAAAATTTCATGAACCAGTACATAGGGATAGGAGGAGAGCAATCGATCTGAATTTATTGAATGGTTGGCGAAAAAGACAAGGTTGCTCACTTTCTACAAGAGTAGTAGATTCAAACTACTCCCCCCTTGACCATCAAGAAACCAAATACTACTCATTACAAGGCGCAATCAAAACAAGAACAGAGACATTAAAAATAAGGCCATGCTCAGCCTTCTGCTTTTATAAAATTAAACAAACATGAGTTGATCAAAATATAGCAACTGGATACTGTATAAATTAAACCCACACACTATTAAGTTAATGTAATTTTTTTGACATTGATGTCAAATGGAAATGGCAAGGAATTATCACAACAGCTATGATGTACCGCACAATACCAGCCCAACTTTTTCTTAAAAGCAATTGAATCACCATCCACTATATCCATAAAACCATAATAGATGAGTGCTGTTGAGTTTCTCATGGCATTGTGAGACTTCCACAAAAACTCAGGGAGCAATGATGATACACGGCTATGAACAACCTGAAAGTAATTTATTTTTTAAGAAAATAATGCAAACTAGTTAATCTTTTACCAAAAAAAGGTATTCACCCAAAACAAATGACAAGCACCTGCTTGTTACTTTTGGTGTACTCTTATCCAAAGCCCTAATATTTTCCATTAAAAAAAAAAGAGTAAAGTAAATCAAAAAAAAAAGAGCACAACTTGAAAAAAGAAACAAAGATACACACACAAAAAGCAACCTGGGACTTTGTCACGCAAACAAACAGGACAAAAAAATAGGCAAAAGAATATCACAACAAAATGCAAGTAGGAAATGCTTAAGAAGTTGGAAGTTGCCAAGACTCCCCCTCCTCTGAGCTATATTCAATGTTCAACAAGTATGTGGTTGTGAGAATATTGACATTATCGACACAGTAGTCCATACTAATACATCTTGGGCAATTAGACTTAAATCAGTCCCACACCCATTACTGATACTTGTATCAACAGTCACTAATTTGCGAGCACATGAGCTCCAGTTATAAGCCTTGATTTTGGAATTTGGCGGTACTTAGAACGCCAGTACAACATTTTCCCACAAGAAAAACTAATAACATTGACAATGAGACTCTTTAAAAATCACAAGTACCATAAAAAAACACCTTAAATAATCAGTAAAAAAGGCGAAGAAGAAGAAACACCCAACCTGAATACAACTTTGCTACAAAGTAAAACTAAAACCTGTCCTTCAAAAAGATATTAAGATATATATATATATATATATCTATATATATATATATATCCATGCACATTCAAGAAGAAATGCCATAATGTGGTGGCTACCTTATACAAACAAAGAAATCAATAAAAATGAAAAAAGAAGAGGAAGACAAGGCCACAAGGGAACAGAAAGAAGAATGGACAAGCCACAACAACACAACAAAAAATTTCAAAACATATTCTTTCTGGTAAAAGTAGGCTTCTACTTAACTATAACATGCGCAATTGCAGGCTGATCTCTGTGATTTAGAGCAAAATTAATCCAGTCTATAGCAAAAGAAAGAAGAAAAAAAAGGATGATACCCAAACAACATTCCTTGATGATTCTGTGAGAACCACCAATATAAGGTCTCAATAGACCGGAGGGTTAAAACATGCAACGTCTCCAAGTAAGTATGTCAGAAGGTTTAAAAGACTACAAAAATATAAGACATATGGCTTAACATTAGCCACTACACGGAATATTTAACGAGTGAGAATTTTAATTTTTTTTCCGGGTTGTCCGAGGACAATGAAGGCAACTCAATGGGCTTAAAGATCAGTAAAGAGAGGGGAAAAATTACTTCAAGCTTATATATCCAAGTTTCAATAACACATGGTATCATAAGAAAAGCCTAGAACCAGATCTTAACCTTGATTACAAAAAAGATAAATTTAGAAAAAATAAAAAAATTGAACATCTAAAAGACAAAGGTATCAATCTTTGAAAGAATGCAAAGGCTAGTTTTAATAACAATGACCTCTATTTTACATATCTTGGGTACCTTGATTAACAAAATCTGTTCACTTTCAGCCAAAGAAAACATATAATCAGGAGTAAAATGTTTTGGGGTGCAGAGCAATTAAAAAAAAACTACACATAAGAAAGCAGAACAAAAGTACTCGAGCATCAATAAGAGGATATAACATCCTTTTCAAACTCCCCGAAACTTTTCTATTAATGAGCCAATAGCTAAAGGAGTTGTTGGGCTAAGATTTACCATTAATCCTCGTAATCACCGGCATTCTCCAATAGGTAGTTGACTGCCAATTCCTCATTGCGATCACAGGCTAAAAAGGCTTCAATAACTAGGGCTCTATCAAACCCCATTGCCTCAAGCTGAAACGACAAAATAATAATAATACTAATAATAATCAATATGTGATACAAAATAAATGAAACATATACAAAACTAATATATGAGAGAGAGAGAGAGAGAGACTAAATCCATACTCGTTCAATGGCCTCCTGCTCAGCTGGAGTAACGCTAATTGCATGTGGCATGTCCGGCTCAGGATGATCAAATAAATCCCTACAAGAAAAAATTCACTTTCAAAACCAACATGCAAAGTCTAAATCTTACTTAAAACATTCAAGATCACATCTTCAAAGTTGCTCTTCAAACACATGGTAGATACCTTGTACTGTTATAGACTTATAGTATAAAATTATAAATCATACACCTACTTAAAGAACTCACCAGTGGGATGGAAATAAAACAATTAAGGAAATTAAAGAAAATCATGTATAACTAACTACCTGTCTAATTTTCTACATCACAACAGACAACTGACAACTAAAGTCAATTTAATAACATAACCATGCCACATTTCTGCTGACACTAATGGATGCAGAAGTTCATTTACTTCATAATATTAGTGATTTAGCAAAAAAATACACAGATACTCACCCTTCAGAAGCGTCAACAGGTTCATTTATTAATTGGAGAAACTCAGCATGATGCTCCTGGATTAGTCTCAAAAGTTGCGGATTTTGCTTCCCTAGCTCCTGAAGCATGGGCTGAAATAGAAGCAACAGCTTAAGACCCTTTAACAATGAAAGACCATACCCAAACAAATCATGAAAACTGAACTGACCTGTAAAATTTGTGGATTCGCTTGGACCATTGAACGTAAAGCTTGGAACTGAAGTGCAGATAAATAAATCATGAGACACTTTCAGTATATTCAGTCATCCAGAAATGTGCTGGGCTATAACAAACATCTAAATAATTTGTTTGAAATGAAATTAGAGAATTGCCAACACTGTGAAGTTCAAATTTTCTCAAAATTATTAGCAAAGAAAACATTGCACAATATAATTATATATATATATATAAGAAATAAAAAAAATCTGGTTACTCAATTTCAAAGCTATAACAACAAAATCAGATAAAGAGGAGCTTCTCAATTAACAGAATATCATATAGTAAGAATCCCACCTGTTGGTTGTTCCTAAGGAAATCAAGAGAACCAAGACCACCCTCAGTAGCACCCGATAGCGTTTCCTGGTGATTTTCCAGTTTTTGACAGTATAAGATACATAAAATAATAGTAACTATTGATAACCAATTCAAAAAAAATGTATACCTGAGGAAACATATTCAAAGGAGATGAATTAGGTGCTCCAGAGGCAGGTGCTGCTGTAACTGTTTCAGAAATAGGGTTATTCCCACTAGTTGCTGTATTCCCAGGGAAATGAGCCACTGGAACAGCAAATTCAGCTGATTCAGGAATGCCCTGAAGAATAGAAAATTTTAGTAAATAAACACCCCCAAACAAAATAAATTAAGAAAGCTGTAGAACAAAGGCTAAAACATACAGAATATAAGTAATCCACAGCTCTCTCTGGATTGTTGAAAGCAGCTCGAAGTGCATGGGTAACAGTTTCCTTGTCCCACATGCCACCACCAACATCCATTATATGTTGAATAGTCTGCTCAAGATTAGTACCAGCAACTACATTGGAAGCAGCTTGACCATATGTATCAGAAGGAGCACTGCAACACAAAAACATTATTTCTGAACTATCTCCCTCAACTAGACATAAATGATGCCATCATTCATGCGATTTAAATATTTTAAAACACAAATAGACACTGGGAACTTTTCAAAGAGTGCGGCATTATTAAAAACACATACTCAGCTGCTGACACATCAGAAACAGAGGCATTGCTCTTAGATGCCCTGCAACAGAAATAATTAAGAAGGTGAATTAGTTAAATCCAGCTTATCGGAAAGTATTTCAGACTCAATTAAATCTAAACTCACGTTGCTGGAGGAGCTTCAGGTGCAGGAGTAGGATTAGAAATTGGTGCTGGTGCTGGTGCTGGTGCTGGTGCTGGTGCTGGTGCCGGTGCCGGTGCCGGTGCTGGTGCCGGTGCTGGTGCTGGTGCGGAAGAAGGCTGTTAAACAATGATAGAATTAGTGGCTTGACATCAACCAGAACATTGTGCAGAGTACATGAAGCAGAAGGAATGAAAGGACACCCCTAAAATGAAAAACACAATGCAGAAAAGTACCTGGGCAGATGATATCCCACTTGAGCTCAAAGTTTTACTCTGTCAATATAGTACATAAGAAAATATGAGCCATGAAGGCTTAAATCTTCAAAGTGACTGTCCTGATAATATAAGCATGTCTAAAAGAAGTAGCTTACCTTGCCTAGCATGACAACAAGAAAACCATCTTCAGAGACCTTGTTCTCAGTTAGTGTACTCTCGTCTTTCAATACCTTCCCATTGTGAATCAGTAATTGCTGTCCACATGGGTAATTGTCTTTTCCTTGTACATCTTCAATGTTTTTCTTAACAGCCATAATCTATGATCGTATGCAGTTATGTTTCAATCAGTCAAGAATAATCATCTGAAGGAGTCCTACTTATTGGAAAAAATATACAAAAACAAGCTAATTGTGCAGCTATATTATGTTTCTACATTTTTCTTTTTTGATAGGTGATAAGAAGTTAACTTATGTGCCTGTTTGGCGAAGCAACATGCTGAACTTAAAACAATTTTAAAGTTAAACGATCACATTTGAGATTGTTTGGTAACAAAACAAAAGTGCTTTTGTTGGCAGAACTTAGGAGTCTAAAAGCACTTCTATGAGAAACTAGGAATTAATGCTTGTTAAAGTGCAGTAACATTACACTTAAAACACTTAAATATTATGTGAAAGGAATAAGAAAAGATAGAAGCAGAAGAAGAGTATATCGTATTAAACACTGCCCTTTATGCACACACATAGATTAGTAGATTACTAATTAACTCCAACTTATAACAGAAAATTTCCTAATATAGTAAAAGACTTAGAAGGACATTACTTAACGCCATAGTTATAAATACTGTACTGGTAGGTGTACCATTTTTCTCATTTTAGTGGTACGTATTGGTACCGGTTTATTCTGGTGTACCGTTCCAGATTTATAATATATATATAAATAAAATTACATTTATTAAATATATTTAATTATAAAAGATATAATATAACAATATAAAATATGGTTAAAACACCTAATAGTTAAATTTTGTTATATCTAAATTCATCTTCTTAGATCTAATAAATATTAATAATGGTCAATATTGTATAAAATTTATTACTTGGAATTTAAATTTTGAGTAACAGTTTAAATTTTGAGTAACAGTGATGGATTCATAGATGGTAGGCTTGTAGCTATTTTTTTATTTTTAGTGGTGGTAATGTACTATCTGCATTTCTTTTATTGATTGTTAATTTGTTATGTTCTTTTATATATAAAAAATTGATTGTTGTGTTAAAGGTAGAGAGAGTGTATTTTGACAGAGGGGAAAGACCAAAAGTCATGACAAGTAGAGAGGAAAGAGAAAAAATAGGGAAGATGATAAGCACTAATTACTTTCTGGCCCCACTATCACACACCTATGCAGCCGGTATGAAAATTTTACTTAAAACAGAAAATGTAATACCGTCCAATTTCGGCCAAAACAGGCGGTACTGACCTGTAAGTTTTCTGGGATGGAACTCCAAGTTGCTTTGTTCCGTTTTTCTTCCAAATTAGTCTTTACCACGTTACGGTACGGGATTAATAACCATGCCTATCACTCTCCTCAAGTGTAGGCCTGGCAATTTTTCGCCGACCGACCCGATGGGATCCAACCGATCCTAACACTAATGGGACCAAATATTAAAAACCCTATAAGGTTAGGGTAAGGTATGGGATTTGACCTCTGCCCCCTCTCCCAACTCATTTATATATATATATATATATTGTAACTTATTTATAACCCAAGAAAGGTTTAGCCAATATAATTTTGTTTTCAAACAAACAAAGAATAGTATATCACCAAACACCTTCTAGAAGGAAGAAATTGTTATTACGCTTCTTTCGGCATAAACACTTCCTGCTCCCTCCTACTTCTCCCCCATCGTCGGTTACGTCTTCGTCCCTCCATCAATGTGCCTCTTTGAGAATTCAATCAAGTTAGTTTTTCCTTCTTCCTTCTTTATATTTATACAATATTCCTACATCTTCTTCTAAACTTTAAACTTTTTTGGTATTTTGGGGAAGATCTATGATTAGTAGCTACTTGGGTTTTGTTTAAGTATGCTAATTTCTCCTAAATTGATTTGCTGTTTGGATTTAGTTTTGATGTGTGTTTGCTAAATTCAAAACAATCTGAGATTTTGGAAGAAATGGGGCAGGGGGGATCAGTCTACGCGGGGTGGGGGCGGGTGTGGGAAATGGTCCCCCGGACCATACCCACCCCATTGTCAGGCCTGCTCAAAAGGAGCAAAGATATTTCGCACCTCGAACTTGCACACTGGGTGAAACACCTTATTACTAAGACATCTTTAGTCAAGACATCAACAAGTTGGTCACTGATTTCACAAAGAGAATACATTTCAGCCCAGTTACTAAGATTTTATTTTGTTAAATATCAAAAGCTGTCTCTATGTGCTTAGTCCGAACATGTTGAACAACGTCATGAGCAACGTCGTGGAAGTCCTTTTATCTCAAAAAGACTTTATAGGACCATCCAAAGCAAGCCCTAGTTCTGTCAATAACCATAAAAAGCCGCCAAACCTGGAAGTGAGAAAACCACCTATTGTCTACAGAAACGACATTCAGACCTCAAAAAACTCAACTGAGAACATCACAACCCAGAATTGTGTAAAGTACATAAGAACGATAGTTCAGAATTGGTCGCAAAAAATCACTAACGCGCAGGCACATGGCAGCAGCAGTCATGGTGGAGAGTGCAGGCACATGATGGAGATTCTGGTGACATGATTCCAATGTCGTGTTTCACCTATCCCTGGAGACCATATCTATATGGTCAATTCTTTAAATCATTATCAGTTTCTCGACTGATTACACTAATCAGAAATCTACCACACCAAGGATTTGCTGACGCATCAGCTTAGGTTTTTATCATGTGTTTTTTTAGTTTAATAGTTTTGTTTAATCAAATCAAGCTCTGTCTCTGACCAACTTAAATATTAGAATTTAAATAATATGTGGAAGGAAGAAGAAAAAGAGAGAAAGGAAGGAAGGAAATGTATATCATTTTACACACCACCCTCTTAATCTACATCAATTACTAATCAAGTCCAGCTTACACTAAAAAAAGTTAATAAAAGTGTTGGGAAGCTTTGATGAACTAAACAAAAACCTCAATGATATTCTGGATGAATAACCATGTTTCCTTATTGAACAAACTTGGCTATATATATATATATAGCCTTACAGTACTTAACAGAAAAGTTAAAATAAAGTTCACGTTTAGCTAAACATCAGCCAACGTGGTTAGTGTAAACTGACCACCAACAGTCTCAACTAATCCTAAAGACTAGGAATTTATTTAACAGAAGCAAGACTCAGTAAACACCTAAAAACAAGTAATAATTATCCTTTCAATCCCTCCCCTAAACTAACTATCAATCATAGTTAGTTTAGTTCAGCTGGCTTGCAAATCCCCATCTGACTTCTAAACTTCAGGAAGGCATCCAACTTCAATGGCTTTGTCATCACATCTGCAGTTTGCTCCTCTGTTCCACAGTGTAACAACTCAATGATTCCATCCTTAGCAAGCTCCCTCAAGAAATGGAACCGTACATCAATATGTTTGCTCCTCCCATGCATGACGAGATTCTTTGACAATTTGATGGTGGAGCTGTTGTCACACATGACTATGGTGCCTTTCTTTTGTGCATGTCCCAGCTGCTTCAAAACTCTTCTCATCCACACTGCTTGACTTGCACACCCAGCTGCTGCCACAAACTCTGCTTCTGTGGTTGATAGTGTAACAATCGGCTGTTTCTTAGAAAGCCAAGATACTGCTCCAGAGCTTAACAGAAAAACATAGCCGGAAGTGCTTTTCAGATCATCTAAGTCACCAGCATAGTCACTATCTGTGTAGGCAATCAAGTCATCTGAACTTCCTTTCTTGTACATGATTCCATAATCAAAAGTACCCTTCAAGTACCTTAATATCCTTTTGGCAGCTTGTAAATGAATCTCTGTAGGCTTAGCCATGAACCTGCTGATCAAACTCACAGCGTACATTATGTCTGGACGAGTTGCCGTGAGATACATTAGGCTCCCTACAATTTGCTTGTAATATGTCTCATTAATTGCAACTCCATCTTCATCCTTGCTCAACTTGCAACCTGGAACAATTGGACTATTGACTGCATGCCTGTCCAGCATTCCAAATCGCTCCAAAACCTCATGGGCATATTTCTTTTGGCATATGAAGAAACCATCAGGCTGTTGGGATACTTCAATGCCGAGAAAGAACTTCATTTTTCCCAGATCAGTCATTTCAAAAGCTTGCATCATTGAACACTTGAAACTGCTCGTCATCTCTTCATCATCGCAAGTATAGATTAGATCATCAACATAAACACTTACAATAAGTATTTTACCTTCTTTGCTACTTTTTGTGAAGAGAGTTTGCTCATTCGGACATCTTTCGAAACCCTCACTGACAAAGTAAGTTTCAATGCGGCTGAACCAAGCTCGTGGAGCTTGCTTTAAGCCGTATAGAGCCTTGTGTAACTTGTAGACCTTGTCCTCACTTCCTTTGACCTCATAACCCTTTGGCTGCTCAACGTACACATCTTCATTAAGTTCACCATGGAGGAAGGCTGATTTCACATCTAACTGGAATATTTTCCAGTTTCTTTGAGCCGCAAGAGCCACCACCATCCTCACTGTCTCCATTCTTGCCACTGGAGCGTAGACCTCGGTGTAGTCTATTCCATGTTTCTGCGTGTATCCCTTGGCCACCAAGCGTGCTTTGTGTTTCTCAAGCTCTCCATGCTCATTATACTTGGTTTTATAGATCCATTTCACCCCAACTTTCTTGGCTCCAATAGGCAGCGTAACCAACGTCCATGTCTTGTTTTTCTGTATGGACTTAATTTCATTGTCCATTGCCAATCTCCAGCTTGCATTCCTCACTGCTTCTTCATAATACAATGGATCACTTTACACCATTAGTGCTATATTACTCTCATCTTCAGATAACCCGAGGCCCTCCCCACTAACATAATCCCTCATCCATCCTGGACGATTTCCCACTCTCTTACCAACAATACTACCTCCATTATCTTCACTATCCCCATTGTTTGGAGATTCATTTCCTCTATCACTGCTTCCAATCTCACCTATATTTTCACCATTATTTCCAACCCCATTCTCACCATTATTATCACCTACTTTTGCATCATATTCATCTTCCCACTCTAAGTTTATCAAAATTTGTTCTTCATAACTCACATCCCAATCCCATTGTCTATCCTCTTCAAATATCACATCCCTACTCACCACCACCCTTTTAGTGATAGGATTATACAGTCTATATCCCTTAGATTCCTCACGAACACCCAAAAATACACAAACAGAACTTCTATTGTCAAGTTTAGTCCTCCGTACCTTTGGCACGTGAACATGTGCTATGCAACCAAAGACCCGAAAATGATCAACAGAAGGCTTCGTTCCGCTCCACGCTTCTTCAGGTGTGATGTCTTTGACTGCCAAGGTTGGACATCTGTTCAACAAATAATTGCTCCAATTTACCGCCTCTACCCAAAATGGTTTTGGAATTCCCTTCTCTGAGAGCATAGCACGAATCATGTTCATTATAGTTCTATTCTTTCGTTCTGCCACGCCATTTTGTTGAGGGGTGTAGGCAGTTGTCAGTTGCCTTTTAATGCCATTCTCCATGCAGAAGTTGTTGAATTCAACTGAGGTGAACTCGCCTCCCCTATCTGTACGCAGACACTTGATGGGCGAATCTGTCTCATTCTCCACCATTTTCTTAAAACACTTGAAATGACTCAATGATTCTGACTTCTCACTCAGAAAATATATCCATGATTTTCTACTGTAGTCATCTATGAAACATAAAAAATACCTTTTGTTGCTGTTGGACATGGGAGTGATTGGTCCGCAGATGTCTGCATGGATGAGACCCAATATTTGACCTGCTCTCCAAGAACTCTTCCTGGGTATAGAATCACGGTGATGCTTGCCAACAATGCAATCTTCGCACAACTCATCTGAGGCAGTGAACTCAGGAAGGCCACGCACCATTTTCTTGCGCTGTAAGGTCCTCAAACCCTTGTAGCTTAAGTGTCCAAATCTCCGGTGCCAAAGCTGAGACAGATTCTGTGAGCTTGTGTAAAGACACTCTTCATGTTGTTGCTGAGACATCATTTGTGATTGGGCAAACAAGATGAACATCCTGTTTGTGCTCATGTCAGTCTGAATAATCAAGCCTTTACAAGGATGAAAGATCTTGCATACCCCTTCCTCAATCATAATTGCCAAGCCTTTCTCTTGAAGCTGCCCTATGCTCAGGAGATTATTTTTTAACTCTGGAACATAGTACACTTCAGTAATAATATGGTTAAAACCATTAATTAGAAGTTTTACATCACCTTTTCCTGTTACATCCATCCTGGTGTTGTTGCCCAGCTTGACTGAATGCTTGAAGTTCTCATCCAGCCTTGAGAACATGGCTCGATCTCCACACATGTGATTGGAGCACCCCGAGTCAAGAAACCAAGCACATTTTCTTTTGGCCTCATGCAGCTCTACATAGGACATCAACAGCATCTCATTTTCTTCTTCAAGCTCAGCATAGTTTGCTTCCTTATTCCAACTTGGACATTCATATTGAAAGTGCCCGAGTTGATGGCATTTGAAACACTCCACCGTGGCCTTTGTAAAGGCTTGTTGGCCTTTGCCTCTTCCCCTACCCCTGAAGCTGCTTCTTCCTCGGCCTCTGCTATTGTACCTTTCTTCATATGTAACTTTAAGAGCTTGCTCATCATTGTTGTGTCTATTGAATTTCTGCTCATGGACTATTAATGAACTCTGTAATTCATCTATAGACATGACATCAATATCTTTGGACTCTTCAATGGCACAAACAATATAATTGAACTTATCTGTCAAAGACCTCAAAATCTTTTCAACCACAGTCACATCAGTCATCACATCTCCATACACACGCATTTTATTTGCCACTGCCATAACCCTAGAAAAGTAAACAGTAATGGTTTCACCTTATTTCATCTCTAGAGTTTCAAAGTCTCTACGGAGACCTTGAAGAGTCGACCTCTTCACTCTTGTGTTCCCTTCGTACTTCCTTTTCATAGCATCCCAAATGTCCTTCGCAGTGTCTTTCTTCAGGATGGTCTCCATGATTGACCTATCTATTGCTTGAAATAGATAATTCTTGACCCTCAAATCCTTCAGCTGCAATTCGTCATAACTCGTCTGCTGCGCCTTTGTCAATACTGTTTCTGTTGGTCGCACGCACCCTGTCTCCACAAGATCCCAATATTGTTTGGATCTCAAGAAGTTCTCCATCAGCATAGCCCAGTGGTCATAATGACCATTGAAGATTGGAATTGCGGGTTGTGCGAATTTCACTTCTTCTGACATCTCTCTCTGTTTTGGTGGTCACTTAAAGGTGCTGCCCCTTCTTTTCTTTTCTTTTCTCTCTCTCTCTCAGGCCCAGTGGTGGCTCTGATACCAAAATGTTGGGAAGCTTTGATGAAGTAAACAAAAACCTCAATGATATCCTGGATGAATAACCATGTTTCCTTATTGAACAAACTTGGCTATATATATATATAGCCTTACAGTACTTAACAGAAAAGTTAAAATAAAGTTCACGTTTAGCTAAACATCAGCCAACGTGGTTAGTGTAAACTGACCACTAACAGTCTCAACTAATCCTAAAGACTAGGAATTTATTTAACAGAAGCAAGACTCAGTAAACACCTAAAAACAAGTAATAATTATCCTTTCAAAAAGACTAGGAAGAACAATAGTTAATAAAAACTTTCCAAAATATTTTTTATAAAGTTCATTTAATAATTATTTACCAAACACCGATTGACATTTACACTGATTAATAAGTGTCTCGTGTAATGTGTAAACCATATTGGATATCAGGCATACCTGGACAGACAATGATGTTCTTTTTTAGTAATACTTAAGTTTGCCCACCAAAAATATATAGTAATTTTCCTTTGCTTTTTCTTATAGTTTAATTCTCTTTTAAGTAGTTAAAAGTCAAATTTACAATAGATACCTAATAATGGAAAGTGGAAACAATCAAAAAATGGTCTAGAAAAAGAACCCATATACAAAAGCAGTGGCAAAATCATCTATGCACACCACCCACCGTGTGGTAAATTCAGAACGACCGTTAGCACACAAATGTGGGGATTCTTTTCTTATACCAAACAGAAATAAAATGCTTTAATAGCAAGAATTGCCATAACTCTCTGTTTGTTTGCTGAAAAAACGGAAGACAAAATAAGAATGAACATAATCGTATACCATAAACTAAATCAGCAATGCAATAGCAAATATATGTATGAAAAAACATAAGCATACATAAACAAACGAGGGGCAGTTATATGCATGTATAGAGAGAGAGAGAGAGAGAGAGGTGACTCACGGTGTCGGTCGGCTGAACCCTAATTTCGAAGTGGCTACCTTTTAGAGTCTTCACTGTAAGCTTCATATCGGCGAATTATTGAACTTTTACAGATAGAGAGGGAGGGTTTCAATTCGGAAGTGTATTTGAAACAGAAACCCTAGACTATAACAGAAAATGTTGCTTTCGACGGATCGAGAGGAGAGGTAGAATCAGATGGAGTGTGTTGCAGGAAATTAAAATATAGAAAGCATGGAAGTTTTATTTCCCTTGTGTGAGCACGTGTAAATTGTAATGGAAGGCGCGTGACTTCCATTTTCTTACTTTCTATCCCGGACTATTTGACCATAGAAACTAATGATTTTTTTTAACCCTCACTTTACCGCTAAATTATCAGTTTAGTCTGGAAACCAATGATTTGGTGCTGGACAATTGCAATGACAATATTTCTTTCCATCCTTAATGCAATGAATAAATAAATAAAACTTTAAATACTAAAGAGAAGAGAGATATAAAAAATGAAAATAATTGATAGATTCATAAAAATAATATACATCTATGTGTTTATATATATATAACAAAAAAACTAATATTTTTTGGTCATTCAACCCAAAGTTTTTAAAAAATAAGTTGTATAAATTATTTAAACTAATTAATTAAAAATATAGATAAATATGTTTTAAACATTTGATCAAAGAATTTGTAATCATAGAAAGATTCTCTCAAATACTTTTTCATCATTTGCTCGATTCTTAAAAGGTTATCATCCATAATATTCAGGGGCGGAGGGAGGGGGTCGGGTCCACATACTCTCCTTTCGTCGAAAAAAAATTTATGTACTAGGTATGTAGAAGGGTCTAGTCTGAAATTCGATAATGAAGGGGGGTCCGGAGTGTGCTGAGAAAAAGAAAAAATGGGAAGAAGAAGAAAAAAAAAAAAACTTTTCAATGGATGATCGAATGGAGCTTAAAGAACAATTAAAGATGTGAATTTTTAAAATGAGAGAAAATGCAAGATTTTATAAACTAGAAGATGTCGGAGAACTTGTAACTAATATGGTTGAGGTTGTGACGCCCCCAAAATAGGTTCAATACTCAACCCATTCTGAGTCGCCAAATACATAGTACAGAATTCAAATACAATCTTTCATATCTAACGGTCGTGCAAAATACAATCACATAACTGTGAGTGTCAATACAGACATATAGAAAATATAAACATTCAAACTAAGTCCTCATTACATTTATTATCATACTATTTTAAAAAAAATGGTGAGGACTTCTACAGCTCTAACTCGGACCATCACTCTATTTCTCAACTAGTACCCGCGATATTCTCATTTTCTGAAGAGAACAATGGAAGAAAAGGGTGAGCTCAACTAGCCCAATACAGAATATTATGGCTAAGATAATGAAAAACAAATTATCGTTAGCCTTCAATAAATTAGATAAAATATTATGGACAACAAGTTTTAGATCAACAACTGCAGCGGAAATAACAATTCATTATAAGAGTTAAGTAGAAAATGATGTCTACTATCTTCTTTGATTTAAAAGTCCATCATCAATATTTTATCCCTGTAGCATCAATCAATATACACCTCGAATCAACTATTCATCTTTGCACTACGGACCAAAGATATTCATCAGGTAATCATTCATTTTTGCACTACAGACCAAAGATATTCATCAAATAATCATTCATCTTTGCACTACTGGCCAAAGATATTCAGTTATATCACCATTTAGAATCGAGGATGATGAAAAATAATACGAATAACGGATCTAGTGAGATCAAGGACAAATATTAGAGAATTTATCAAGAGTTCAAGAATGAAGATCAAAATCTGAATCAAAGATGATTTGGGAAAAAAAAATTACCGTGAATAGTAATTCATGAATAGTAACTTGACATGAAAAGATAAAAAATTCACAAGAAAGTTCTGACCAATATTCCAGTGAAATGATATTAGATGAAGCGCAAAACTCAAAGAATTTCTGATCATTTCAGGAATTATAGAAGCAATACTTACCGTAGTAAGTTTAGAGCTTAGGAATATGAAATAAAACAATATACGAACTGCAATTAGACAGAACTTCCTTAGATATTGCCACTAATGCTATCTAATAATTGTGACGCCCCCAAAATAGGTTCAATACTCAATCCATTTTGAGTCGTCAAATACACTCAACAAAATTCAAATACAATATTTCATATCACACGGTCGTGCAAAATACGACCACACAACTGTGAGTGTCAATACAGACATGAAGAAAATATTAACATTCAAACTAAATCCTCATTACATTTATTATCACACTATTTTAAATAAAAAAAGTGAGGACTTCTATAGCTCTAACTCGGACCATCACTCCATTCTCCGACTAGTACCCGCGATATTCTCATTTCCTGAAAAGAACAATGGAAGAAAAGGGTGAGCTCAACTAGCCCAGTAAAGAATATTATGACTAAGATAATGAAAAATAAATTATCGTTAGCCTTCAACAAATCAGATAAAATATTATGGACAACAAGTTTTAAATCAATATTCGCAGCGGAAATAACAATTCATTAGAAGAGTTAAATAGAGAATGATGTCTACTATCTTCTTTGATTTAAAAGTTCATCATCAATATTTTATCCCTGTAACATCAATCCATAAACATCTCGAATCAAATATCCATCTTTTCACTACGGGCCAAAGATATTCATTTGTATCATCAGTTGGTCATGTTCAACTCAACACCTGTCCATCTTTGCACTACGGGCCAAAGATATTCATCAGGTAATCATTCATCTTTGCACTACAGGCCAAAGATATTCATCACATAATTATTCATCTTTGTACTTCAGGCCAAAGATATTCAGTTATATCACCATTTAGAACTGAGAATGATGAAAAATAATACAAATAACGGATCCAATGAGATAAAGGACAAATATTAGAGAATTTATCCAGAGTTCATGAATAAAGATCAAAACCTAAATCCAATCAAAGATAATTTAGGGGAAAAAATTTACCGTAAATAGTAACTCGACATGAAAAGATAAAAATTTCAGAAGAAAGTTCAGACCAATATTCCAGTGAAATAATATTAGATGAAACGCAAAACTCAAGTAATATCTGATCATTTCAGAAATTATAGAAGCAAAACTTACCGTAGTAAGTTTAGAGTTAGGAATCTGAAATGAAACAATATACGAAACTGCAATTGAATTTTCACCCGTCTAGCAGTAGTCTGCTCAGACAGATTATTTTCACAATTTTATAACAACTGAATACGAATGGTTATTCACCAGGCATGCGATAGTCCGCGTAGATAAGTTATTCCCACATAATAATAAAGAATAGAATAACAACATAATTTTACTATGCATGCGATAGTCCGTGTAGACAGGTTATTCCAACAGAATAATAAATAATGGAATAACAACCCTTACGAGTATTGAAAGAAAATAACTCTCTTCATGAATACGAAAGAAATAATACCCCTTACCTTAAAATTTGGAGACTGCACTACCGTAATAGCAGAATACTCTTCTTCTTTCTCTCTTATTCTCTCTATACTTTTTCTCTCTATAGCTTTAGTGAATTGGTGAGAAATAATGAAGAAATGAGCTTCTATTTATAGGCTCGGCAGGGTAAGGGTAAAATAGTCTTTTCGTCATAATTTATGACATCATCGCTTACATCATCGATCTATGACATCATTGCTTATCTCATCGCTCCGATGACATCATTGCTTACCTCATCGCTCCGATGACATCATTATTTGCATCATAAGAGTTCAAATTCAATTTGCACTCTTCCACATCGTTTAACTTTTATACCATGAATTTACTATAATAATGTTACCATTCAAATTATATAAATCATACTATTATATAATCATATCATACTACTATAATATAATATTATAATAATATATTTTAATGAATTATTTTATCGGACGATATAAAATATCAACTTTCAACAAATGTCACATGTTAAAAATTTCTCCGTTTAAATCCTCATTGAATAAATATTTTCTTATCATATATATCAAAAATTAATTATTCACAAATAATATTACAGAACTATAATATTGACAACCAGGTCGTTCCTAGAAAAGAGGGGGCCTTCCGATTAGGATTTTTCCTTATTGGTGCGCAATTAATCAACCATTTTTCTATACAGAACTTCCTTAGACATTGCCAATAATTCTATCTAATAATATTATTCAAATAATATGAATTATTGATTTGATAATTTGAAATAATGTGCAATGACAATTATTGAATCAATAATATAAAATAGCAAAGTAGCACTTATTGATATAAAATATCAACGTAGCAAATATTGAACCAATAAAATATTATGCAATTATTGAATCAATAATATAAAATATTGAACAGTAATTACTGTAACAATAATTGAGTAAGTGCCTTCCTACGTAAGAATCAATAATTTAAAATACTGTGCAATACCGTGTGCTACTGTGCAACACCACGTATTACTGTATTTTAATCACCGGGTATTTTAACAGGACTAACAGTAATAGTTTTGTCGTTATTTTTATAAAAAGGTTACTTCTGTCGCTATCTATATCCGACATTCATTCCGTTGTGGGGTCCACCAATGACTGCGCCGTCGTACAAGTATTCTCCGACAAAAAAAATATTCCTCGACCAAACGAATATTCTCCGACACAACGAATATTTTATAACCACTTGCTTACTTTGTAAACTTTGCACATTTCACCCATAACTTATCAAATTTATCAAATCAACACTTTACTATTTCAAAATAATATATAAAAAAAATTAAATCTTATTCATAAAATTTGGGGTCTTACAACCTTCCTTCCTTATGAAATTTCGTCCTCGAAATTGACGTACGTGCTTGGTATGTCGAAAAGGTAAGGATACCTCGTTTTCATTTTCGATTCTAACTCCCAGGTCATTTTCTCGATATCATGGTTCCTCCACAAAATTTTAACTTGAGGTATAACCTTTGAGCGTAGGACATGTTCCTTCCTATCCAAGATCTTAACAGGTACCTCCTCGTATGTTTAATCTTCGGCTATCTCGTCTGGTTCTAACTCAATAATGTTATTTGGATCTTTCACATATTTACGAAGCACAAATATGTGAAAAACGTTATGAACACGAGACATACTTGGAGGTAAGGCGAGTCTATAGGCCACATTTTCTACTCGGTCAAGGATTTCAAATGGACCAATGAATTGTGGGTTGAGCTTTCCTCTCTTTCCGAATTTCGTAACTCCTTTCCATGGAGCAACACGTAATAATACATGATCTCCGACATTAAACTCCACGTCTCTTCGATGAAGATCAGCATAACTTTTTTGTCGATCTTGTGCAGTTTGAATACGTTGCCGGATCATTTGAATCTTTTTCGTAGTCATACGTACTAACTCCGGTCCCAACAATGTTGCTTCACTCACCTCGTCCCAGCATACTGGAGAACGACATTTTTGTCCATACAACGCCTCGAATGGAGCCATGCCTATACTTGCCTGATAACTGTTGTTGTAGGAGAATTCCACCAATGGTAGGTACTTATCCCAACTCCCTTTGAAGTCTAGAACACAGAGTCTCAATAGATCTTCAAGAGCTTGGATAGTCCTTTCCGATTGTCCATCCGTTTGTAGATGATATGCCGAACTAACTCGTAAATCCGTGCCCATAGTTTTCCGCAAGTTGACCCAAAATCGTGAAGTGAATCTTGGGTCACGATCCGAAACTATGGATACTGGTATGCCATGCAATCTCACAATCTCATTCACGTACATACGAGCAAGACGTTCAAGGGAATAAGTCTCTCGTATCGGCAAAAAATGAGATGACTTGGTTAATCTATCAACAATAACCCAAATTGCATCTATGCCTTGAGAAACCTTGGGAAGACCCGTAACGAAATCCATGGTAATGTGTTCTCACTTCCACTTTGGAATCTCAAGTGGTTGCAATGGACCCTTTGGCATTTGATGCTCCGCGTTGACACGTTGACACGTTAAACACCTCGAGATGAACTCCGCGATCTCTCTCTTCATATTGCTCCACCAAAATATATGTCGAAGATCACGATACATTTTGGTACTTCCAGGATGGATACATTTTGGTACTTCCAGGATGGATTGCAAACGGTGTGTTGTGTGCCTCCATCATGATTCTATACTTCAAATCAGAATCGTCAGGAACACAAAATCTGGAGTTGACTCGAAGTATTCCTTTTTCATCAATCCTTGCTTCTGAAATAGCACCTTCTTGCACCTTCTTCCTCATATTCATCAGCTCCGGGTCTATAGCTTGAGCAACTTTAAATTTATCAATCAAAGCTGGTTCTACACGTATACTTGATATCATCGCATGGGTCCCCAGAGTCTTGAACTCCTATCTCCATCTTTTGTAAATTACACAAAATAGGCCTTGAAAGCATTGCATTCGTTCCCGCATATGATCTTCTACTCAATGCGTCAGCAACCACGTTCGCTTTTTCAGGATGGTATTGGATGGTATGATCGTAATCTTTCAACAGCTCAAGCCAACGTCGTTGCAGCATGTTGAGTTCCTTCTGGGTGAAGAAATACTTGAGGCTCTTATGATCCGTATAGATCTCCACGTTCTCCCCATACAGATAGTGTCTCTAGATCTTCAACGCGAAAACGAATGCTGCCAACTCTAGATCATGAGTAGGAGAATTCCTCTCATATTCTTGAGTTGTCGCGAGGCATAGGCTATGACTTTCCATGTTGCATGAGAACACATCCTAACCCTTTGCCCGAAGCATCGCTGTAAATGACAAATCCATCCGAACCAGATGGTATTGTCAGAACAGGTGCTGAAATGAGTCTCCTCTTGAGCTCTTGAAAGCTTTTCTCGCATTCCTCGTTCCATACGAATTTTGTATCTTTTCAAGTCAGCTAAGTTAATGGAGTAGCGATTCGAGAAAATCCTTCCACGAATCTCCGATAATAACTAGTTAAGCCCAGAAAGCTACGTACTTCGGTCACCGACTTCGGTTGCTCCCAACTTTGTATTGCTTCAATCTTCGCCGGGTCCACAGATACTCCTCGTTTTGATACTACGTGCCCAAGGAATGCTACCTCCTCAAGCCAGAACTCGTATTTCTTCAGCTTGGCATATAGCTTGTTTTCAAGAAGCCTTTGAAGTACCAGCTTCAAGTAGTGCTCATGATCTTCACGGCTTTTGGAATAGATGAGGATGTCATCAATAAAGACAACCACGAACTGATCCAAATATTCCTTGAATACACGGTTCATCATATTCATAAAAGCAGCAGGAGCATTAATCAATCCAAAAGACATGACTAAGAATTCATAATGCCCGTATCGAGTTCTAAAAGCAGTCTTCGGAATATCCTCAGTTTTAATCTTCAGCTGATGATATCCAGAACGAAGATCGATATTTGAAAAGAATTGTGCACCTTGCAACTGATCGAACAAGTCATCAATACGAGGTAACGGATACCTATTTTTGATGGTGACATGGTTCAACTCCCGATAGTCAATACAAAGTCGCATACTCCCGTCTTTCTTCTTTACGAATAAAACAGGAGCACCCCAAGGAGATGTACTAGGACGTATAAAACCGAAGTCTAACAACTCCTGTAGTTGGACCTTTAACTCCTGAAGTTCTATAGGAGCCATTAGATATGGGGTTTTAGAAATGGGTTTTGTACCGGGTTCAAGGTCAATAAAGAATTCAACTTCACGTTCCGGGGGCAGACCGGAAAGTTATTCGAGAAATACATCAGAAAACTCATTAACAACAGAAATATCATTCAAACCTGACGTATTCTGATTTAGATCAGTGACATGGGCTAAGAAAGCTTGACATCTGTTTTTCAATAAACGAATAGCTTTATGACTTGAAATAACATTGATTGATTTTAGTGGTTTGGTTGTTTGAATTCGCACAATAGGTTGGTTAGGAATATGAAAACTAACAATCCTTACGAAAATAATTAATTTTGGCATGATAAGTGGTCAACCAGTCAATTCCTAAAATCACATCAAATGCAAGTATTTTCAACGATATAAGATCAACAGGTAGGGTGAGGGTACCAATTTGAATCGAGCAAGATTTATAAACTGTAGATGTAACGAAGGTTTCTCCCCACGAAGTTTCAACAGATAAGTCAAAGTCTAATTTCTCAGGTGTCAAGTTCAAACGTTGAGCACAAGCAGGTGAAATAAAAGAATGGGTAGCACCCGTATCTAATAAAGTGTAAACTTCGCAAGAGTTTATTATCAGTTTACCCGTAATAACCTCGTTCGGGTTCCTTGCTTTTGGGCAGTCACGACAAAAGCTCTTCAGGAATCACTGACTTTGACTTGTCAGGGATAGCCTTTGGAGTCACCATCCTTACTGGACTTGGTTTCGCTACAGGACACACTCGAGCTATGTGCCCTTCCTTTCCACAGTTATAACACAACTTAGATTGTTGTGTGCAGTTGGGGCTGATGTGTCCCTCTTGCCCGCATTTATAGCATACGACCGGCAGTTGTGACACCCCCAAATTCGGGTCTTCTGACCCTGGTCCGGTCGCTACGATACAATACTAACATCCACCTCTAACAACATACGATAACTAAAAATGCGGAATATAATAAACGTACGTCGTTCATTCAAAAGGTGTTACTAGTCCCAAACCTTAATACATCAATACAAACATACCCTAAAATAAACATTAGGGTTCATATTACATTGACAGTAATTAAACTAGACATAAAGATAAAGTCTGCTCCTTGCAAACCATCCTAAATCTTTCCTTTACCCTTGTCCTTCCCTGAGGGCTCGGGTTTAACTGCAATATAAGTCATGATATAGTAAGAATGAGCAACAAGTTTTCTCAGCAAGTTTAGATACAATAATAAAGGATATATTATGATGAATGGAAAAATATCTGACAACGATTTCAACAAAATAAATATCTTAAAGATTCAACAATATGAATATTAGAACGATTCAATAATATGAATATCTGAACGATTCAACAATATGAATATCTAAACGAATCAGTACGAATAATAGAATGATTCAATAATATGAATATTTGTAAGGTTCAACAACCTGCATGATTCAACACTATGAACATCTGAACAATTTAACAATATGAATATTAAAAGCAAAGATAATAATTGCCTTTAGAATGACTGATAGTCGAGTAGACTCTGAACTATAACTTTCCAATGGGTTCAATAGCTAATTGACCCTTTTTAGAATTACTGGCTTCTGGCTACAGAAACTTAGTACCTCGAGGAGATCAGCCTCGGGCACAACGTGAATATGCATAACACTTAAATCTGCTTACTCGTATCATATATATTAGATACCTGGGCACACTCCTATATATGAGGGGTGTTCTGTTCCGTCTAAGAATCCTTACCATGAATTGATTTGGATAGCTTCAAAGAAAACTTCATACACTAGTCTGACCGAGCAAAGGTTCAGACTCTTACTGACATAGTTCAAGAAATTTAGAACCTTGAATAATGTACAAGTCCAAGACTGTACGAGCTCAAATGCACTAGGTGCGGACATCAATAATATCGATGTGGAATAATTGATAAGTAATTAAACCACTAAATAACATGCTTGGAAATAAAGTTCAAGCAATTAAGTAAACAACTTTCGATTCAACAATAACCTACTCAATACAATATGAGAAGGATAGAGAACTTGCACAAAGTGAAGTTTAGAATTTGCACAATATAGGAATTTGTGTAAGTTTGGGGAACTTGCACAATACTCAACGTGTGAAGTTCGGGGAACTTGCAAAATATTCAACGTGTGAAGTTCGGGGAACTTGCACGATAGTAGATTCCTTGCATAAAATAAATGCATAGGCTTAGACACTTACAACATCAAAGAGTGAAATTCGGGGAATTTCACCATAATAGATCCCTTGCATAAAGTAAATGCATATGTTAGGACATTTGCTTACAACGTTCTTTGAGTAAAGTAAACACAAAGATAAGATACTTGCACAATATACGAGTTTGTATAAGTTTAGAGAACTTGCATAATAAAGAAATGAAGTTCGGGAATTTGCAAAATAACCAAAGTGTGAAGTTCGGGGAACTTTCACAATAACCAAAGTGTGAAGTTCGGGGAACTTTCACAATACTCAAAATGTGAAGTTCGGAGAACTTTCACAATACTCAAAATGTGAAGTTCGGGGAACTTTCACAATACAATAATAACCTGCTCAAAACAACATGAGAAGGATAGGAACTTGCACAAATAAGGTGAAGTTTAGAATCTCGCTTACTCAATTCATTGAATAAAGTAGTGCAAGAATTTAGGATACTTGCATTCAATATAACAATCAACTGAAGTTAGGAAATTTGCAATATAATAATACCTTGCTCAATATAAGTTTGAGTAAGATAGGAAACTTGCACAAATAATAAGTGTAAGTCAGGGAACTTGCAAATAATACAATAACGGGTTCAAAAGAACTTGCACAGTCAAAGAGTGAAGTTCAGAAACTTGTCTGTTTGCTCAGCTACAAATAAATTCTAGCTTTAATAAAACTGCGTTGGAATGACCTAGCATTAACAAGTCGGCCTCTCCAATTAGTATATATAAACTAATATAAGTTCACATATACAAGACTCTAGTCATTATATAATTCTATCACATAGTTCACGTAAGTCAATCTAATCCTGTCTTAGATTTAATAATTGTAGATTGTCTAGTTCATAAGCATCAACATAGGCTTGAAACACATAGTACTTTAAGTTACTGATATAAATCAACACACATGCCTATAGATTATAATCTCTCATTCGAAACTAACATCCTAATCCAATTTCATAGTCACATGTATTCATGCCGGTAAACCTTAAGTTAAATAAGTTCATACTTCAAAGGTTCGCTACTCTGGTCATACTATTTCATAACAAGGCTAAACAATACCTAATATGTATGCTTGAGTATACTACACAAATATACTTCAAATCACATAGTTCATATTTGAAGATCATTTTCTATGATTAAGCATGCATATGTGAGATCTGTGCATAAATAAACGAGGTTCATGTCAATACGTCTATAGGCATAATGACATCCTAATAAACATGCTTGCATGATCATAATATAATTCAATGCTATTTCACATTCTAAGTTTCCATTTGCAAGGTACACTAAGTTAAAAAGACAACACGGTACATGTAAAGCATCTCGTAATCGTTACTCACATGTATTAGCATGCATATAATAAGTCACATACATGTATTTAAGTGGTCACAATCTAAAGACACGAGTCTTGGTTAAGTTTACTTTGAAAGTCTTTAAGTTTCGCTTGAAAAACCTCTTGAGCTTTCAATCAAGTATGCTAACGTGTTTAACATTTTAAACATACATTTCAAGTTAATATAAACCATGCTATTATGCTCACAAAAATTAGAATAGTAACATGGCATAGCATGTCAAGGTTTGTGTTTTATTTTTTGTTAGGAACGTGCATTAGTAAGGTTCATATGATCACAATTCATTAGGGAACCTACATACGCGAGTTAGCATACTTCTCATACATCTTTAAATCATACTGCTATGCTTGCAAACTCAGAACACTAACATGCTTCATATACGCTAACGTTCGTTCACGAAACTCTAAGTTTATTTGTAAACATTAACTCCCTTTATCATTAAAGTGTACTAACATGATTATAAATACTTATACTATGCCTACGTATGTATATATATATTAATCATGTATACATGCTTGTCACATAAGGTATTATAGGCTAACATTTAACAGCACTGAAACAGAAGGCAAGAAGCTCAGTACAGGCACTGGCGCAGCTGGCCAGTGAAATACTGGCACAGCTGCGCAAGCTGGTGGCCAGGCCAGGAGCTTTGCAGTTTCGGCAGTTCTGCAATTTCAACTCAGAATTCCATACCACAATCAATTCAGTCATGCTACAATGTATTTCTAACATGCTTATGATCTTTACACAACACTTAATAATCATATTCCAAATTAAATATCAACTAATACATGCTTAATTCAAATAATCAAGAACTTAGCAATTTTATCAGAAAATGAAGAATGGGGATGGAAAGTTATACCTATGTGAAACAATTGAGCTGTAATATAATTTCTTAATCTCCTCTATAATAACAGTATACTCACTCTAGCAATTCTATACTTACATGAAAATCTCAGCATTTCAAAATGAGAATGAGAGAAGCTCTTATATAGGCAAACATACAACCAGTCAATGCAATTCTCTCCCAAATCAAACCCATGGATTGTAAGGTTATTCAATGGACAAAAGAGAGTTGGTGAGAAGTGGGTGGATTCAATCATCAAACCCACTCCCCTTATAATGATTATGGCAAGCTTGGATGAATTTGAGAAGAAGAAGATAGAGTAGTGTAGCATGTGGGAGTTCACGTGTGGAGAAAATAGATGGGCACTCAATGTGGTACAAACAAATAACCCAGCAACTTGCATTCCATGTACAAATGTTATATATACTTGTACATATAGTATATACTTAAGCTACATGTATCCATTCCATATACATTTAAATGGGAGCTACAATGCTATTTCTAATGAACAAATAATGATATAATGCATCAAGTAATGTATATACATATAATCCATGTACATTTTCCTACTAACACCAAATATAATATAATTGTGTATTGCTTATTATTCAATACCATAACTGTTATTATTATAATAATTTAATGAAATCATTATCAATTAATAATGTTATTGATAAAATATAAGGTGATAGGGTATTCATAATAGTTTTCCTACCCTCATCATGTCACATGCTTGTATAAAATAATTAATCAATTAACCAAGTAAATATAATATTATTATATTTATTAGTTCTCTTACTCATTAATTATTATTTATTCAAAATAATTAATCAACATACTCCCAATTAATTACTCATTATTATTTATCTATAATAATTATTAATCAACAACAATAATAATTTCATACGTTATCAATTAATTACTCTCAAATAATTAATTAATCACGATTAACTCTCTACACTATACTCAAGAAATTTGAATATATAATTACTAACACTTTTATCAATGCTCTGATATAAAAGTCTCAGGGTTAATCTACTAATTTAAATAACCATTAGTGATTCCCTTTAATAAAAATCCTAGCATTTATTTGCATAGGTTAAATTCACATAAGCACATAACCACATAAGGTTTAAATAAGTTTGAAAAATTAACTCTCAAAAATTTTAAATCACAGATAAAATTAATAAGAAGCTTAAAATTCCTGGTCGTTACAGCAGTCGTTCTCCTCTCCCAGAAACAGTTGATGGTGGTGCTGCTGTCGATGCTTTCACATTCTCATTATTGTACTTTCTCTTCTTGAAATCTCCCCCCGACTCACTTCTTCTATTATCATGGCCACGATTACCACCGGAGTGGTTACCGCTTTTGGCATGATACTTTCCTCCATGCTGGTTGTCATTGTTCCGATGACTGCTGCCACCGGTACGACCTTGGTTGTTGTCCCTTGGTTGAACATAATCATTATCTCGTTCTAATAACTGGGCCATGTTCACTACATCCGAATATAGAGATAATTTGTGAGAAATGAGGTATTGACGAATCTCGGGTTTCAAACTTCTCAGAAACATCCGCGTCATACGTTCCTCATTCTCTACCAAATGAGGTGCAAACCGGGATAACTCTGCGAATTTAGCCTCGTACTGGGACACAGTCATGTTATTCTGTTCCAGTCTGATGAACTCTACCTCTTTTATGTGACGAATACTTTCTGAAAAGTACTTGTCATTGAACAGTTTCTGGAACGCCCTCTAAGTCATCTTGAGTGCGGCAGGCTGGGTACGTTTCACATATTTCCACCAGTAATCTGCTTTTTCACGGAACATAAAGGTGGTAAATGGAACCTTCTGCTCCTCCGTGCATCCTAAGACATTAAATATCTTGGTAATTTGTTTAATCCAATTTTCTGCCTTGATTGGATCTGGCTTTTCCTGAAACTCTGATGGTCCCAACTCTTTAAATTACTTGGCAGTGACAAGCCGCTAGTTGTTATTTCCACCAGTATTATGAACACGAGTCTCCCTTATCTGGTTTTGCATGAACTGCAAAAAGCTTCTAAACATCCCGTCATTTATCATTTCTTCGGTAGGATTGTTTACAGGAGGAATATAGCCTTTCTGTTGCACATTCTCCTCGTTGGTGATTAAAGGTGTCTCAACAGTCTCATTCACTCCATTGTTTAGATTTTTCAGCTGCCATTCTCAAATACTGCCACAAATAAGGGTTAATCAAACAAATTAACATATCACATATTAACCTTATATTCCAACCTGACCAATTAAATAATAATTAAGCTTAGGTAGGACACACTAGCGAAGATTTTACTCGTCTCACCCCTCCTAGTTCTACTCCCAGATCTCCGCCAGAGATCATATCCCTGAGCTCTGATACCAACTGTGATGCCCCCAAAATAGGTTCAATACTCAACCCATTTTGAGTCGCCAAATACACTCAACAAAATTCAAATACAATCTTTCATATCACACGGTCGTGCAAAATACGACCACACAACTGTGAGTGTCAATACAGACATGAAGAAAATATTAACATTCAAACTAAGTCCTCATCACAATTATTATCACACTATTTTAAATAAAAAAAATAGTGAGGACTTCTATAGCTCTAACTCGGACCATCACTCCATTCTCCGACTAGTACCCGCGATATTCTCATTTCCTGAAAAGAACAATGGAAGAAAAGGGTGAGCTCAACTAGCCCAGTAAAGAATATTATGACTAAGATAATGAAAAATAAATTATCGTTAGCCTTCAACAAATCAGATAAAATATTATGGACAACAAGTTTTAAATCAATATTCGCAGCGGAAATAACAATTCATTAGAAGAGTTAAATAGAGAATGATGTCTACTATCTTCTTTGATTTAAAAGTCCATCATCAATATTTTATCCCTGTAACATCAATCCATAAACATCTCGAATCAAATATCTATCTTTCCACTACGGGCCAAAGATATTCATTTGTATCATCAGTTGGTCATGTTCAACTCAACACCTGTCCATCTTTGCACTACGGGCCAAAGATATTCATCAGGTAATCATTTTTGCACTACAGGCCAATGATATTCATCAAATAATCATTCATCTTTGCACTACTGGCCAAAGATATTCAATTATATCACTATTTAGGATCGAGGATGATGCAAAACAATACGAATAACGGATCTAGTGAGATTAAGGACAAATATTAGAGAATTTATCTAGAGTTCAAGAATGAAAATCAAAACCTAGATCAAAGATGATTTGGAAGAAATTATTTTTTTTACCGTGAATAGTACCCTGTGAATAGTAACTTGACATGAAAAGATAAAAAATTTACAAGAAAGTTCAGACCAATATTCCAGTGAAATGATATTAGATGAAGCGCAAAACTCAAGAAATTTCTGATCATTTCATTAATTATAAAAGCAATACTTACCGTAGTAAGTTTAGAGTTAGGAATCTGAAATAAAACAAACTACGAACTGCAATTGGATTTTCACCCGTCAGGCGGTAGTTCGCTCAGACAGATTATTTTCACAATTTAATAACAACTGAATACGAAGGGTTATTCACCAGTCATGCGGTAGTCCGCGTAGACAGGTTATTCCCATAAAATAATAAATAATGGAATAACAACATAATTTCACCATGCATGCGGTAGTCCGCGTAGACAGGTTATTATAACAGAATAATAAAGAATGAAATAACAACCCTTACGAGTATTGAAAGAAAATAACTCTATTCATGAATACGAAAGAAATAATACCCTCTACCTTAAAATTTGGAGACTGCACTAGTATAATAGTAGAATACTCTTCTTCTTTCTCTCTTATTCTCTATATACTTTCTCTCTCTATAGCTTTAGTGAATTGGTGAGAAATAATGAAGAAATGAGCTTCTATTTATAGGCTCAGCAGGGTAAGGGTAAAAGAATTTTTTTCACCATAATTTATGACATCATCGCTTACATCATCGATCCTATAACATCATTGCTTACCTCATCGCTCCGATGACATCTTTGCTTACCTTATCGCTCCGATGATATCATTGTTTGGATCATAAGAGTTCAAATTCAATTTACACTCTTCCACCTCGTTTAACTTTTATACTATGAATTTACTATAATAATGTTACCATTCTAATTATAAAAATCATACTATTATATAATCACATCATACTACTATAATGTAATATTATAATAACATATTTGAATGAATTATTTTATCAGAAAAAATAAAATACCAACTTTCAACCAATGTCACATGCTAAAAATTCTTCCGTTAAAAAAATCCACATTGAATAAATATTTTCTTATCATATATATCAAAAATTAATTATTCACAAATAATATTACATAACTACAATATTGACAACCAGGTCGTTCCTAGAAAAGAGGGGGCCTTTCGATAAGGATTTCTCCTTACTGGCGCGCAATTAATCAACCCCTTTCCTAAATAGAACTTCTTTAGATATTGCCACTAATGCTATCTAATAATATTATTCAAATAATATGAATTATTGATTTGATAATTTGAAATACTGTGCAATGACAATTATTGAATCACTAATATAAAATTGCAAAGTAGCACTTATTGATATAAAATATCAACGTAGCAAATATTGAACCAATAAAATATTATGTAATTATTGAATCAATAATATAAAATATTGAACAGTAATTACTGTAACAATAATTGAGTAAGTGCCTTCCTACATAAGAATCAATAATTCAAAATATTGTGCAATACCGTGTGCTACTGTGCAACACCACGTATTACTGTATTTTAATCACCGGGTATTTCAACAGTATTAACGGTAACAACTACGCAGTTATTTTATAAAAAAATTATTTATGTCGCTTTCTATATCCGACATTCATTCTGTTGTAGGGATCCACCAATGACTGCGCCGTCGTACGAATATTCTCCGACAAAAGAGTATTCCTCGACCAAACGAATATTCCACGACACAACGAATATTTTATAACCATTTGCTTACTTTGTGAACTTTGCACATCTCACCCATAACTTATCACATTTATCAAATCAACACCTTACTATTTTAAAATAATATATAAAAAAAATTAAATCTTATTTATAAAATTTGGGGTCTTACATAGGTGGGATATCACACTACTTTTCATTTTGTATATCTTCTTATCAAGTTAACTTTAGTTTTGCCTGTTGCGACTGCTAGTGTGTAACGAGTATTTTCTGCGATGAATATTGTTAAGACAGATTTACGAAACAAGATGGGAGATGACTTTCTCATCGACTGTTTGGTGTGCTATGTCGAGAGATATATTTTTAGGCGCATTGATAATGAAGTGATTATCCACATTTTCAGAACATGAGAACTCGCAGGTTGGATTTACCGCCTTTACCACCCGAACTCCGAAGAGAGACTCCGCTGTTCTAGTACCGTAACCGGTTCAACAGTCAACAAATTTTAGTTGTATTTGTCATTATTTCTATTAAATTTGAACATAATATATTTTGAATTTTCTTCGATATGTTTATATATATTTTGTGTTTCATTTTATAATTGATTTTTTTTTGTTTCAATTGAATTTGAGGAACTAATTGAAATGTTGAATTGCTTGTGATTTAGGATTATAATTTTGTTGAATGTTGAATTACTTGTGATTTAGGAATATGGGAAAAAAATCAACAAACTAAGAGGCCGTTAATTTTTTTTTTACATGTATAATCCGGACCCCCTGCTGAAAATCTCTGACTCCGCCATTGATAATATTAATATCATAATTATATTGTTACCATCATATCATATCTTTTTCATATAATGTAGATTCAGTTAGTATTTTGTTACTACTACTTACTATCAAATCCGTATCACCATGTATAATCATGTGGCTAATCTCTCACTTGGTTCAAGGCTCATTTAATACTTATGTTTGGCCAATATTTACTGTTGTTAGTGTTGAACGGTCTCTTTGATTATAGTTTGAATTTACAACTCATTTAAATTTTAACCTATATAAACTCAAACTCATTTATATTTGGGAAAAATATAAGTACACAGCTGTGTAGTGCACTGTAGGCTATAGCGATGGTTTTCCAGGGCTATAGCGATGGTTTGTCTGTTGCTATAGACAGAATATCTATGGCGACAGACAAACCGTCGCTATAGCCTTAGAATACCGTCGCTATAGCCTACTGTGTAGCTACACAGCTGTGTAGCTACATATAACCCTTTATATTTTAACTCATATAAATTCAAACTCATTCATATCGGCTTACATTCATTACTTTATCAAGTCTATTATTAATATATTTAATTATATAATTATTTTATTTTTAGTAAAATATATAATTAACTATTTGAATTTAAGTAAAATCAAATGAATATATGTTAAATTTGAGTTTGAAAATATTTTAAATAATTAATAATGATCTTATTTTTTTAAAACGCAGGGAGTATTATATATAGAATGTTGGGTTGTAAATCTAATGGCGTTTATGGGCTGTCATAACTGGGCCTAGTTCCCCAATCAGCCCACTATTTTTCTAAAAGATCACTCTCTTTTTCGTTCTATCCAAATTAAAACTCAAAGACAGGGCGCGTAAATTCACGAGGTGTCGAATTGATATTTCCAGCGCAGCAAATCTTGCAGCCAAATCAATATATATATAATATATATAGCCTGGACTGAATATTCACTCGCATAACAATTGGCGGGATTCCTGCATACAAGCGTTTTTCCAGTTCGAGCGGCGATCCGATAGGCGCGCTTTCTCTCTCTCACGGGAAAGCGGAGAACAACCTCGTCGTCGTCAGCGTCGTCATCATCAATACCCTTTTAAGCTTTCCTTTTATTTTCGCTTTCTCTCTCTGTATCTATCTTTTATAATATCTATCTATATATATATATATATATATGTGGAAAACCTTAATTTGATTGCTTTGATTACCTGTTTTACTGTTATTCCATGGACTTAAACTCAATCCCGGTTAGTCTTCCTATCCATTTTTATATTTGTTTTCCTCTCAATCTTTTATTTCATTCTATCAAAATTTGTGTTAATCGATTACTTGTTCTTTCCAGAGAATTTCGTTTAAAATTCGGATTTGTAGATCACCTGTGTGCTGCATTTGTGTGTTATTCGACCTTCAATAGTTTAAAAGTCTGTCTATAATAAGAAGGCCGAATTTTGCATCAAATTTTCAAAAAAATCCCAATTGTTTCGAACTTTCCATTTTTGGATTAATGGAGAAGAATAAATTTCCTATCGGAGCTGAGCATTATACTCTGTATGAAGAAATAGGGCAAGGTGTCAGCGCTTCGGTTTTCCGTGCTCTCTGTATCCCACATAATGAGGTTGTTGCTATCAAAATTCTCGATTTTGAACGCGATAACTGTGATCTGGTAATTACTCTGTTTTTATTTTTTTTAATTTGCATATATATATATATATATATATATATTCTATTTCCAAAGTAGTATTTAAAAATAAATTTTTTCTTGAAGGGACAAGGTTCTGCAACATTGATATGTTAATATAATCCTTGTATAAGTAACATAGTGCTGAGTGAGAGGATTTGCTTATGATATAAAGCTGTCCAGAGTACCCAGACGACAGAGCTAGAAATAAGATACTTTAGGGGTTAATGTGCCTTTATGGGGAGATGTTCTGCTTAAAAAGGCTTGTATACATGAATGGTTTCAAGATTCAATGTAATCATTTGGGTAAAAATTTCAGTATGATTCTTTTGCGTGTGTTTGAAGGGTGCATGGCCGATCATTTTAATTCAGTAAATATCAAAAGTGAATTTTAAGTATGTCTCTTTAATTTTGCGAATCACAGCAAAAATTAATACCGAAGTAGCAATAATTGCATGTTTAACTGGTGATTATTCAGCCATTCGTAGCCAAAGATCAGGACAATACTGAAATTTAGTTATGCTTTTGTTCTTAAATTTGAAGTTGAAATGATGGAAAAATAAATTTGGTATCTCATGAATCTCATCTGGTGGTGGGTGATAAAGAACGTCCGGGTTGATTGCTTAATGAAGTTATCAATAATGGAAAGTTGAATATTCTGCATCAGTCATCTTTGCTAACCTGAAATATTAAACTGAAATTAAGCTACCAGTGATACTAGCTTAATCCATTTTCTTATTTAAACATTGCTTTGGTAATGGTTGTTGCTGTTATTCACTGAATGTACTATGAATCGTTGATCCCATACAATTTGGTGTAGATAATTTTAGGTTTTGTATAAATTTAGGCTCCTGCAGTTGCCTTGAAAATCATTTATGCACTTGTTTGTGCAGTGTCAATCCCTAGTCTTATCTTGATACAATACGTCTGTTTTATGGACTAATCTTTTTCTCCTTTTCCCCGCCCCCCAGAATAACATCTCTCGTGAAGCTCAAACAATGATCCTGGTTGACCACCCGAATGTTCTTAAATCACAGTGCTCCTTTGTTAGCGATCACAATCTATGGGTTGTCATGCCGTATATGGCTGGGGGTTCTTGTCTTCACATATTGAAGGCTGCATATCCAGAGGGTTTTGAGGAGGTTGTTATTGCAACAATATTATGCGAGGTACTGAAAGCCTTGGACTATCTTCATCATCATGGGCACATTCATCGGGATGTCAAAGTGAGTAGTTGAAAATCTTAGTATCCAAAGTTCTCGGGTGATTTAATGAGATTATCCGTATATCAGTTTTTTCTTAATCACCTAATAATGGATCTAGTTTATGCACTGCTAGGTTGTAAACTTGTAAAGTTGTAATGTGATTAAGTACAAACACATGCATGCTGGTTTTTGAATGCGGATTAGCTTGATAAGCTTCCTCCTATGCTTTTATGATATTAAAATATAATTTTCGAAGATTTTGAAAACAGCTCTTTTCATAAAGTTATTGTTGGTGATTATTATTTTTATATAACTAACCCTGTCCTTTGGCATACTATTGCGTATTTGGAAATTTGATTTCCTCGACAAAAAAAAAGTAATTTATCTTGCATGGCTTTCCTGTTTGCAGTTTTCAACTTTGTACTGTAAGCTTCAAAGATGAACATAAAAGGAACTGTTTTCAATGTATTGACTGGATAAGACTTTTATAGCATCACATAATTACTGTTTTCGTTGGTAAATTTAAGGACATGTTCTCAATTAAATGCTTAGGATGATTCTCTGCTTCAAGGAAAATGATGGTATGCAAATACCAATCTTGATAATGTGAGCAGCTGTCTCCAACTATACTACCTCTGATTTTGGTTTGTGCTAGTTTACAACTGTGTTCAGATAATGACATGTTCAGAACGATTAGTTCTGCGTGTCTTACTTTCAAATCTCACTCTCCAAAAGAAGGGATACCATGTTTGACTTAGAAATTTCATGGATGCAGGATCATGTGATATCAAGAATTAGTAAGAATATGAATATACTGTTCTGAAATTATCACATAAATAATAGTGATGCCAAGGTGCTCTCGAAGTGTGGCTCCCCCACCCCCAATCTTGTGGGGTAGTTGGACTGAACGGGCTGGAAATCAGTTAACTTTTTCTTGAAAGATCATGTATTTTTTCTGGTCTAGTAGCCTAAGCCATGGAGTTTTTTAGGGACTTTTATTTCATATTTACGTAGGGATAACAAGCTGCTCTTGTTTAGTTTAGTTCGAGTGCTTGGGTATTTTGTTTTTTCGCCTGTTCTCCTGAGGGTGAATTTCTTGTCCTCCCTTCTAGTGTTCTCCTTTTATTAACTAAATTCTTTTTCTATCTGAAAGAAAAATTATCACAAAAACATTATGAATCCTTAATCTTGGTGTCCTTTACGTTTCTTATAGGCTGGAAACATTCTCATTGACACAAGTGGTGCAATCAAGCTGGGAGATTTAGGGGTTTCTGCTTGCTTATTTGATTCAGGTGACAGGCAGCGCGTGAGGAATACCTTTGTAGGGACGCCGTGCTGGTATGATCTTCTCTGATTTGTGCTAATCCACATTTAGTTATTTTCTATCTTTAGTTGGTCACCTAAGTTAGAATTAACATCTTGATATTAACATAGAGTTCACAGGCAAAGGACATCTAATAGCGTTGCGCAAGAAGCTGTGTCATTATATAATTTAAAATTTGAGGATATTTTGTTTTTGTAGGATGGCGCCAGAGGTTATGGAGCAACTGCACGGTTATGACTTTAAGTCTGTATCTTGATTGCAATTGTTCGTCCTTTTTATCCTTGTTAAGTACTAGGACATAACAGTTATTTATGATTGACAATTTTCTGCAGGGCTGATATCTGGTCTTTTGGTATAACTGCTTTGGAGCTCGCTCACGGGCATGCCCCCTTTTCAAAGTATCCTCCAATGAAGGTACATATGAAATTAATTATTATATGTTTTATTTTCGTAAACATTGGTATTCCTATTTGTTTTTTACAATTTAAATTACATTTGCATTTGGTAGGTTTTGCTTATGACCTTGCAAAATGCACCTCCTGGACTTGATTATGAGAGGGACAATAAATTTTCTAAGGTATAGTTTAATTATATATAATCTTGGCCATTGTTTATAATCATGTCACCTGATGTGCATTTCGGTTTATTTGTTTCTCCCTAGTCTTTTAAGCAGATGATTGCTAGTTGCTTGGTTAAAGATCCTTTAAAACGACCTTCCGCAAAGAAATTGTTGAAGCACTCTTTTTTCAAAAAAGCTAGATCAAATGATTATATAGCACGAACACTTTTGGAGGGGCTGCCAGAGCTTGGTGATCGTATTCAGGAACTAAAGGTTAGTGTATCACATTTTGAGGTCATGACTTGACATCTGCTAAGCCATTATGTATGATATTTGAATTTCTGTCCTATGCTAATGAGTTTCTTTACTAACTACAGAGAAAGGAAGAATATATGCTTGCTCAAAAGAAAATACCAGACGGACAAAAGGAGGAACTATCACAGGTTTAATCTTTTAACTCCGATACCCTGATCTAATGGAAAGTATTACTCAAGTTGTTTCACTTCTTTATCTTTATCTGGTAATCATTTTTGTTTTCTATGCAATATTTGATATTTTGTCTTTAATAGTATATTTAAATTCTTTGGTTAGCAGTTGTCCACTCACACAACATTGTTTTCCAGTTCTACATAGTCACCCTGCCTGACACTACTTATTAGAAAGTACTTCTACATACACACCCTAAATATTTTTTATTCATCTATTCTATTCTTTTTATGCAACTTGAGTCTGGTTATATACAACCTTTTAGATATCTCCACAGATAAGTTTTAATATGAAGTCCGTCTGACATGAGTACTATTCTCTGATTATAGAATTTAATTTCCTTGCTGGACTTGGTATATCTTTTTACATATCTTCATAATGTTCAACTAAGAACGGGAAATGATATTTCCAATATATACTTCTCATTTCCAGGAAAATTGTAACTGTTAATATATGCTATAAATACATGCAGAATTTTTCTTGAAATAATTTATCTTTGATAATTAAGAAGAAAATAAGTTTTACATTAATAATATTTGTTAAATCTGCTGTCACGCTATCGTAAGATATCTTATTGAACTATGGATCACTGTGATCTTCCAAATACAGCTCCAGACTTATTTCTTAGCAGGACTGTGATGATATTAGGTTAATGGTTTTTAACTTGCTTTATAAAATATGTGCAGAATGAATATAAACGAGGGATTAGTGGTTGGAATTTCAACCTAGAAGATGTGAAGGCTCAGGCTTCCTTGGTATAACAATTAATGCTTCTTCTTTTTTGATTAATACTTCTGTTCAATGGATTTGAAACTTTATTATTATTATTATTTATTTATTTTTTAATTTCATCAATGGGCGTATATGATTCTTTTCTATTAGATTCAGGATGAAGACATTACATCTGACAAAGATCTAGGAGAAAGCTCAAGTTCGCTATCTGGGTCTGATAGGCAAGAGAAGAAACTTCAGTATCAGTATTCATCTCTGAGCCAATCTTCCGAAGCAGCAGATATAGTATATTGATTCTCTTCTTTTGGTTGCATAAGGTCATGATTTACAATCCTTTTGTATTCATAATTATAACATACTACACAGGAAGATGATAACCTGATACGAAATCAAACTGCTCCTCTTTTATCAGCCGATTCTACTGTAACTTACAACATGTACGTCATTCTAAGTCAATAGTTCACCATTTCTTACAATTTCTTAAATATAAAGGATTAGTGTTAGTGCATAAACAAAGTTTTGAAGTTGTCCATTTGATGTAACTATCTTCTTTCTGACCTTTGTGTAAACAAAAAATGGTTGTGTTAGCTGTTTTTATTTTCCAGAAATAAATATGAGAAATCTGATGATGACATGAGCATTGCCAGTTCATCCCATGAACAACAACTTTCGCAGAGTTCTTCTCCCTGTAATGAGAATCACACTCAAAACCATTTCGTTGGGAAACCTGACATGGAGATTATTGGAAGATTGTTGGAGAGCATGGTTATACATCCTCATATGAGGAGGGGAGGTTCTTTGGGCGGCATTACAGGTCCAGATGCTGTTCTTTCAACTAGTAAAGGTGACAGGTATGCTATTTCATGGAAATGATCAACAGTTTGTAGGTAGGGGCTAGTGGATGCTATCCTTTTCATGACTATATTTGGAAACAACATATATTACCAGCACAAATTATTCAGCTATCATAGTCTACATGCCTTTTTTGGGGCACTATAGATTTGGTTAATGTTTTCTGCTCTCTCTCCATTCCTTTATCTGTTGATAAATTGCTATGCCTCAAAGCAATATATGTGGTTTGACTATTATGACATATTTTTCACTTTATTTTACTTATGTAAAAGATTGATCTCTGAGAGAGACTATCCACGTCCCATAAGATCAAATGAAAAATTCAACTATTTTTCATACATTTCCTGGCTGATATCCTATGTTGAAACAAGAGGAAAAACTTTGAGTTGTAAAATGGAAGCCATCAACTAAGTTATTACACAGGTGCTCGTAAATGCTAATATTCTTATCATGATATAGTCACGGGATAGCAACAAGATATATGTATCCTCAAGTTGTCTGTATATATATATACACACACACACACACATATATATATATATATGTATCCATGTAATATTCTTAGAAAATTAAACACTAACCAACATTTTAGTTTGCTCGTTTATGCATATAAACAGTTGCTAAGGTGTAGGACTCAAGTCTGATTGATAATGTACATGACTGTATTCGAGTAAAGCCATGTTGCTTATTTTATGCGATTAGCCTTCCAAATGGCATGATCTGCTTTAAATTAATGAACGCCATGTAGAACATTACTGATATATTATCAAAATAAGTTAATATATAAAACAAAGAGAAGAAGAGTACAAAAGATCATTGCAGACATGAACCTGGAATGGGCTGGTGATTTGAATATAAGCTTTTGACTCGTCATATGTACTTACCTCCTCCTTTATAGAGTCAAGGCGCATGTGCTCATATGACTGTAAATAGATACATTTTTGAACTTTTAAAGACAATTTGTGAAATCTTAAAATTTAAAATTAATATGAATTTTTTTTCAAGGAAAACAATTTTTTAGTTGGTTTATAGAAAATTTCTTGTTGATTTTGAGTTTTAAGATATCGCAATTTGACCGAGAAAAGCCATAACATTTTTTTAATTTTGGAACAGAGGGAGTAAGTCCTAACTCCTGGATATAAGGATGAGGAATAAAATAAAATAAGAAAATTTGAATTTTATAGTTTAAATCTTTTGTATGAATTATATTATTATAATTCTAGATTTGCCATTTTATATTCCTATTTCGCCATATCTGTGATAATTACTGCTATATATATATATATATATTTTAATAATACATATCTATTTCTTTGCTTTTCATGGGGAATGGTTTGCAAATAATAATGTAATTTATTATTAAATGTTTTAATCCCTTCAAATATATTGTAATTGTTTTACTTTTTTAGACGATTCTTTGATAACATATGAAATTTTCAGCAATAAGGTGCAAAATCATATTTGGAGTATATCAAGTTTGAATGGAGCTCATGTTCCAACAATAATTGAAGATATATCAAGTGAAACTAATTATAAAGCTTCCAAAACATCAGGCAAGTAATTTTATTATTTGTTGTCTTCTCTAGATATTAAAATTTATACCATATTTAAAATCTTGATTTACTATATTTCTTGCACTTTGATATATAATTTTTTTTGAGTCAATAACAATACTAAACTATTTTTAAAAAAAAAATAGCAAATAGTGATGAACAAGATGACAAAATAAAGCTAGTTGTTCAACAAAGAGGTCGTTTCAAGGTTACTTCTGAAAATGTTGATATTGAAAAGGTAACTTTAATTTAGTTTTTCATTAAACTTACTTGATTGGACATAATATTTACAATTGTTTTTGTAGGTTGCTCCATCCCCTATACTGCAAAAAAGTTTCAGCATGCAGGTTTGTATTAGTGTTCCTAACTCAAAGTGAAATATTTGTTATTAGCATCTTGTAAATTTTTTGTATTTAACTAATTTTAATTAAATTTGCTGAATTTTGATTGAAGATCAATTACAATTTAAATGCATATAATTTTCATTTTCACGTATATTTTTTTAGGTACATGCATAATAATAATGAACTTATCATGGAGAAGAATTTGTTATAAGGAATTTATCAAGGTAAAAATTATACATAAACTTGCATTATTGTAAAGTTGCACAAATCAGGCCTTAGCTAAATGTAGCCTCACATAGACATGAAAAATGGCTATAACATCTACACATGTTGCAAATCCAAGGGGGAGAATCTTTGTATTTTTTTTGATTTGGTGGCCATTGCCCCTCATGTATTTTCTATGTTCAAATCTTTCTATATTTTTCTTAAATATATGATACTTTTTATTTTATTTTGAATCTTTTCTCTTATCCGTTGTTAGCTTAATTCGTTTCTCCAACATAGTTATAGTTTGGATTCTAAACTGAAGGATTATTTTGGTGGGTTAGAAACCAGTGCGTAGTTATAGTGATGTAAAAAGGGGGTTCAGGTAACATAATGAAGTTTAAAATATGAGTTATGATCATCTGTTGCACCTCATGCTTGGATGCTATGTATTTATAATCTGTGCTCATTAAATAGAATCTCTAATATTATTTCTAATGTTAATGTTATTGTGTAGGCGATTCCCCAATACCCTGTCATCTCTCTACAATCACCCTATGAAGCCACGCCATCAAGCCATGTTAGACATTCTCATTTCCCAACGTTGCAGTCTATTTTGCAGACAAATGTTCTTCAAAGGGTATGCACTGACCACATATTTGACCTCTTTGCATATTTTGTATGTTTAGAATTGTTATGTTGTTTTTTGTGTTCTTAGCAGGAGGCTATACTAAATTTAATGAAGCAACTCTCCTACGATGACTCTACAAGTGCGAATCGTTAATTCATCTTAAAATTTGCATTATATATTCAAATTATGATGGTTTTGTATTGCATTCAGCAGCTATCCATGCAATAGATGGAGGAATCTCGATGAATACAATCGGGATGGAGAAATCTTTGGTATGGAAAGTTAGAATTTTTACTTTGCTTAATTTGTTGTATCTAGACGAATTGTCATGTTACTCGAACGTTTAGTTTTTACTTATTTATTGGCGCTATATGACTATAACCTCAACATATTAATACATTTTCTAAATGTACGTCAACATGCTTTAATGAGTTTTTTTGTGTAGTTTTCCCACCTTTTGTTTGTGCATGTGTTTCCCTCTTATTTGTGTTTTGCTTAAATGTAATACGCCGCTTACCAAATGGCTGCCCGTACTTGGGCCAAACTTATCATTCAGAAAAGATAAAAACGTAATACACTTGGGTGTGTTTTTATACGTTTATGTGTTTTCTTTTTATTTGATGTTTTTCCACATCATATTTGTTTTTGTTTAATGTGTTTCTGTATAGTTTGTCCACAATCTTCCTTTTCCTAATTTTAACTTTGCTTTAGTAATTTCACGAAACCTTCTTACCATTCTTCCCTATGTTTTTGCTTTTTCACTTGGGTTGCAGATATTAGCATATAGGCATTATAAAATTTGCTAGGCTTAAAGAGTTCCTAATCCCTATGTAATGATGACCTGCCTTAAACAGAATCATATACCGGAGAACAGAGTTTGTTGATTGGGGTGTTCTCCTCTGCCACTCAAAATATATGAGAAATGCGAGTAATTTATTTCATTTGAGTCATGGTGAACACGACATATTAATAGGTTTGTATTTGGTTTGCAGCTAGAGGCAGCTCATGACAGGGAGAAGGATTTAGTTGATGAAATAACTGATTTGCAATGGAGGTAATGAATGATGACTAATATTTCCTTCTTAATGAATCGTTTTTGGATGCTAATAATAATAATAGACTCTTTCTCTAGGCTCATTTGTGCCCAAGAAGAGCTCAAGAAATATAAAACAGAAAATGCTCAGGTTTATATCGTATTTGACTGAATATTCTTGTTAATAATTCTATTCTGTGTGTTTAGAGGTGATGCTTGGATGTTTGTTCTCAATCTCAGGTATGATTTATGCAACTGGCATTCAGTTGGAAAGAAAAGGAATCAAGTAGCAAGCTAGAATTACAATGAGGATTAAAATTATTTTAGAGTTTTTGAGAAGTAGGTTTCTTTTTGATTTCCAGTAGAGACCCCATATGTGTCAGTGAAATCACTATCACTCTTGTAAATGATCTCTCCCTATTTTGTCTAATTAATCTCATCATTATAATTAATTAATATTCGATGTACCGCCGTGTAACAAAGACACGATGAACTCTCTGTATCTGTTTTGCTTGCACAAAATGAAGTAGTAGAATATTGTAAAGAAACATCCGATACATGTTGTTTACATAACAAGACATACTTGGACCTCCTTTCTCTTCTTTTCTTCCCCTTAACTTGGCTCATGCCTGGAATTAAGGCTGGAACAGAATGGTACGTACTAGTTGCTGAGCGAACAGATAATATACCCCAACAGGCAACACCCCCCCTCCCCCCTCCCCTCCCCTCCCCTCCCTTTTCTTTTTTATGAATGATATCTATTGCTGGTAGCTTCTTTTGAGCTTAGGAGTATTTGGAATGCAGGGGTCAAGTAGTGAAGTTCTTTTAAAATGGAGAGCTTCTTAATTCATTATAGGACTGCACTACCAAACTCCATACAACTCAGATTTTGCCGTATTTATTTATTTCTCACTACCTATGCAGATTGAGATATTTTGTCACTAAAATTTTCATTTTCTGCTTAATTTTAATTTTGACTGAAATATATCTATATTATTATTATTATTATTTTAAATAATAATAATTATAATTATAATTACGTCTTCATTCTCCAAAAGAAAAGAAAGTTAGCCAACCAAATAATATATTTTCATTTTATGGAGTAATATTTTTTCTGTTCAACTATCAACAATCGATCGATCAAATTTTTATTTCTTAGAATCTTAATTGTTTCGGATTCAAAGTTAAATTCCGAAACTGAAATTTCTGTATGCGCTACTAGGTAGCAAGTCAGACACGCCTGAATTAGAGATGAACACGTCAGTATGACCACTAATAGAATTCCGCGTATATCTCCTACGTGCTAGAACTGCGCGTCTCGAATTTAAGTTCACATAGCCAAGGAAAATAAAATCAGAAAAACAAAAAACAATTTATTTTCTCTCTATACGGACACAGAACGAAAAAAGAATCCGCAGGAGAGAGAGAGAGAGAGAGAGAGTATCGGAGGAGCGATCACAGGGGGTCTCTTCAATCTCTGATTCAATCGATAGAGAGAGATATTTTGAGAGTGATAGTACCAGGCGGAATCGAAATGCAAAGCAATTTGAAGAGAGAGATAGCGAATGTAAACAGCGGGAACAACTTCTTTAATGGGTTCCAACGAGCAAGCCTTTGTGAATGCTAATTCTGAATCTGAATTTTGATTCAGTTTCTGAAGCTAACAATAAGGTCAGAGTACCAATTTTCTTTCTCAGTAAACTCTTATTTTGTATCGCAGAAGCTTAAATCTCTTCAATGTCTGCTGTCTCATTCCAGTTCTGTGTCAAAAATTTGAACTTCGGAGCAAGAAACTCTGCTACTGTCACCTATTTTTCACATTTGAGTTTGTTTGAGGTGTACTAGAGGATTATTGATGGTGTGAGATTGTTAATTTTGAATAAATTGTGTTTTTACTTGGAACTACGGCGAGGTATCTTTTTGTGGGTTTTGGATGATATGTATTAAAATTAATGGGATTTCATGCATTTTAGTGTTGGTTGGGGTGAAAGTTTTAGTTTGGCGGATTGGAATTTAAAATTTTTGGCAATTGGGTTTTGGAGGGAGAGTTAGTTGAAAATTGAGATCTCTGGTAATGAAAACTCAACTCCTCCAATCTATGTATACATTGGTTTCGGTACAGTGTTATCAAGACTGATATTAGAGGGGGTTAACTCTAGTTTGGAAGATGGGGTTTTGAAAATAGAGCAAAACCCTAATTTAGTGGTTGAATTGGGTCTCAGATTTTATGTTTAGGGCAGTGGAAAATTGATTATCTTGTTTGTCGTGTATGGATTTTATGTGTTGAGAAATGCAACCACCACATCAGCACTCAAGGATCAATCTTGCTGAATCGAAAGCGGAGATAGTAAGGAGACTTGGACCAGAGAGGTCCAAGCAGTATTTTAATTTTTTGAATAGATTCTTGAGTTTGAAGCTGAACAAGGTTGAGTTCAATAAGATTTGTTTAGGGATTGTTGGGAGAGAGAATATTCCTCTGCATAATCAGTTCATTCGTTCGGTTCTCAGAAATGCTTGTACAGCAAAAGTTCCTCCGCCCACTAATGAAGTAGATGCTCTAAATGCTACAAGAGCAGTTGGAAATAAAGACCCTCCAAGTGATGTGTATCAACAAAATGGGTCCCATCCTGCTATAAATCAGCCTCCAAATCCTCCAACTTTGTCAAATGGAGACATACTGCCACAATCACCTAGAAAGGCCAGGACAGGAACTCGTGATAGGAGGGTTGGGGATCGTCGTAGTGCTCTTGGTCCGAATGGGAAGGCAAATTATATATCTCATCAATCATTGGCCACACAATCTGGTGATTTTAATGTTATTTTGGAGAACGGGAAGTCGATTCCACCCGATATCAAGAGGGCAGTGCAGCATCATCAAGGACTCAAGCAGCAAGCGGAGGACGAAGTGGAGCTTTTAGGTGAGAACTCAGCTAAATTGTCTACAGTATCAGAAATTGGTACGGTTTCTGTACATAGCACAGACCAGACTGAATTGTTGGCTAAAAAAGATGAGAACGAGGTATCTGCTAGGAGATCACTCCGTCCTCCACTTGGCATTCCATTTTGCGCTGCTAGTCCAGGTGGAGCCCGCAGGGTATTGCCTTTAGCAAGTAGCAGTAAATTTGTTAGCTCGTTCAACATTGGTGATTTGTTGGATACAACGACACTGAAGCAACACATGGAGCGGATTGCGACGTCGCAGGGCCTTGAAGGGGTACCAATAGACTGTGCCAACATGTTGAACAATGGTTTGGATGCTTACTTGAAAGGTTTAATAAGGTCTTGTCTTGAACTTGTGGGAGCAAGATCAGGGCTCGAGTCAGCAAACTGTCCCCACAAACGTCAGGCTCATTCGAAGCTTGTTAATGGCTTCAGATCTGGTCATCACTACCAGATGCAACGTAGCAGTAGGCCTCTGGAAGTCATGCATGGGCATAGACCCTGTTGCCCGATATCTTTGCTAGATTTCAAAGTTGCAATGGAGCTGAATCCACGACAGTTGGGTGAGGACTGGCCCTTACTGCTGGAGAAAATATGCACACATGCATTCGAGGAAGAAATATAAGACCACCCTGTTGAGCTTGGATTGGTCTGTACTTGATCAAATGCCATGACGTTTTTCGGCCTTTGAGCAGTTTCAATGTAGTGAATTTTCTTTTCATGACCTCTTAATCCACTCTACTGCTCCTGGGCTAAAAACGTATCCTTAAGAAAATAATGGGGACCAAAGCAGGAAACCATTGAATTCTCCTACTACACAGCTTCTCCTCGGTCAGAAACCACATTTATAAGCAACCAAACAAGAGGGTCTTGAAAAAAATATATATATATGCCCATATTGGTTGCTCTGTTGTAAGATTAACAAATGCCTCACTGCAGATTTTCCTGTTTCTTTGTAATTTAGAGTCAGAGGAAATTTAGAACAGTTTTGTAGGAATAATTTGTGTAGCTCAGTATTATAGTAAAAAGTTGAAATTGCATGATGCAAGAGTTCTTGTGCATGTATTTTCAACTGTAAGTATTGACTGGAATTTCAATATTAAACACGCGGTTCACGAGTCGATTGATCATGAGGTAAAGTTCATTACTTCTAATTGTTGCTGAATTTAACCTTTGTCTTCTTTTTAATTGTAATTTCAATTGTATTTCTTAATTCGTTATATTCTCAGTGACTGGCATTTGAAGTTCAATTGTCAGGACCTAAAAACCATTTTTGTTCATTACTATTTTCTTGGTACTTCAGGATCTCACTACAATTTTCTTTAATGAGTATGATAACTATAGAAATTTACTGTTTTTGGCACAGAAAAGCTCCATACAAGCTATTTTGTGTGTAAATATGCTTTTTAATTGGTGTTTGTTTACTTAATTAATTGGAATAGATCTGAGGTCAAAGTCCGTTTCTGGTGTTCTGGATTCTGGAACAGTAGCAGTGCCACCTATAAATATAACGGGGTTGAACACTGTTTTGTATCAGCAGTGTCGACTCTCAAGCCCCAATATTTGGGGAACTCAATCTTCCAGTCAAGATATCTGTACACCTGCACCTGCAGGATTTTAGGAGTAACTGATGGAACGTATCTATGTACAGTCAACACCTCCCCCCTCCTCTCTCTCTCTCTCAAAATAAACCTGAATCACTTTCTTATTGAATGTTATCACGTTCAAAATCCTGAATGTTTATTCATCCTTTAATTTATACCTAATTATCTCTATTCAAAGCTGAGACATACTAGTGCCAAGTCCAGAGGCTCAAGGATGGTAAATTAGAGGTATATATGGATGATATCATATCACTTTGCACAGTACTTCAGTCTTACTTTATCTTCTAGTTTTGGCCTCAGGCATGTATACTCGCCGTTGAGCAGTAAAAACTGATTATACAAGTAGACTAGCTGCTGAGAGGTAAGAACTACTTACTGAAATGGTATTATGCTTTGGAAGTTGTTATTAATTTCGTTTTTATTCTATTTTTACAACGGCTTATCAAGACTATTTCTTCTGTTAGCATTTTTTTTTTTATTTACCCAGTGTATTTATTTTTTTGGGGAAGCATCATGTTTGACTATTGTTTCTTTTGGATTCATTGTCAGTTTAAGAGATCTGAAGAATAAACGTGTACATAGTCAACTGAGACCTAATTTGTTTAATGCTGCATTAAGGAATCCAACACCCCTTCAGTTTAAAGTTGAAAAAAAATCAGTGTTATTTTATACAATTATTTTTTCTGAAAAGTCAGTTTGTTATAAGATCACGTCAACTATTAATAGTCTTATGCTGTGAGATGAACAACCCTTTCCTTGAGCATGAAAAAAAGGTTGCAGTATATATGAAATTCCTAAGTTTTTAGATCATCTTTACTACACAACTTGAAAATGCATCAAGATTGAAAATACCTCATCTTTTTTCCTTGTCAGTTTATCATCTATTGTCTGGCTGATTTTGTCTTCTTTAGATATATTGGTCATCGGCTCATATCTCTGTTTACCTGTTTTTTGTACAGATTGACATCTAGTATTGACAATTAACATCCTTGCTATTTTGGGACTGAAGATTCTGAAAGTGCTATTACTCCATGTATCTGTCATATGTACATTATCTCTATTTGATGTTACTGGTATTCTTGCTCTCTAATGTTGGAAATTGACACTTGCTATTTTCGGACGGGAGATTCTGTAAGTTCTGTTACTCCATGTAATTGTATTGCTCGCTCACATTAGTTCTATTTGATGTTACAGTTGCTCTTGTTCACATCAGCTTTAATTTTGAAGATTGAAATTCTTGCTATTTTGAGACTAAGGATTCTGTATATTCTATTACTCCATGAATCTGACTCGAACTGATGTTACGGTTATTCTTGTCTGTCATGTTTTTCTCATCTTTAGTTGAACTTCTACAGTTCCTTATATTGACATAAAATAGCCTTTGGAGTTGGAGTAGTTTCATTATGTGTGTGTGGATCTGGCTTCATGGACTGTAGCTTGGCAATGATGTTTTACTTGTTTTAAGCTGTTATAGTATCATATGGGCTGGTGTCGTAGTAGTATATAACCCTATAACTTCTTGTTATTGCATGTTGATTATTGACCTTTTCTTTTTCTGCCCTTGATTGAGGGTTTTATCTGGAGAGAACTGTTATTGCCAACATGAATAAGAAGTGGACTTGGCCTTCTAGGCCTATATAAGGCGTAAGAAACTAATTTGGAAGTATGAAACTGGATGTTGCTTTCAGATTGAAGTCAACTTAATTGCGCTTGATGTGCAGACTTTGAGGCTTGGACCAAACATCCGGGTTCTGTGCAAAGTTCATTGGATATAGTCAGGGTATTGATAAGCTGGATAACATAATTGAAAAGAATGGGAGATTGAATATCGAACATATCTTTGCCAGGCTTTTTATCCTTATATTGCTAGAGTTTTTACGCTGTAGGGCTCTTGCATTAACAACTATGTTCTCAGTATGTAGGGATCATAAAAAGACATGGATCTAAGCCAACTCTGATCCCTATAAGAGGTTTTATGGACGGAGTACGTGGATAGCTAGTGTAAAGTTATTATTAGATAGTTAAGCAGATGAAATAAGCTGTGCAGTCCATTACCGTGCTAATATACTGAATTACAACAGTGGATACCATATTTGGGTTTTGGAAGGAGATAATGATGCTTTATGGTCTGGATATCCACTTCCGGTGGCATGTACAAGAGATCTTTTCATTTACACGTCCATATTCCATAGCACATCACCCAAGCTTGATGCAAGCACAACATTGAGCCGCTAAAGTTTGACTTTATTTTGGATATTGGCAAAACATGATCGATATATTTATTTACAAATGAATTCACCATTGTTACAGCATTCTTTATACTGGCAATGGAGGTTGACTGGGAATACTACTACATATATAAGACTCTCCCTCCCTTCCAATATATTATATAAGATCACATCACCACCTGCTTTTGTGATCTTATATATTGGTACGGACGGAGGTAGTATCATTCAGATATGGACACACATGACCATATCACGCTCTCAAACGGTTAGAGCCCTGATGGATGGGCATCCATGTCTTGTTGCAGGAACTGATTAAATGAGGCGATTATTATTGTTGTAGTATGAAGCAGAGACAGCTTCTTGTTAAGCTTGGCTTATGGGGAATGATGAAGCAGCAGCACTATGGTTGTGCCATACGAAAATCCTCCAAAACGGTCTTTGCTTCCGCTTTGACATCAACTCGGATTCCGTTTTCCTAAGCATTTCCCACATCACCTGAACATCCTCGTATCCGCAGGTTTGTATATCATCGTGAAGCTTCAAAAGACCAGCACCTGGACCAAGCAGTAGCACGGAGACAGAAAAGTAAGTAATCTTTGTTTGAAACTACTAGTAGTCGTTAAAACTAAAGTAATCACTGTTGCGTACTCGAAGAATTTGAGTGGATGTGAGCCAACCATTATTATTATATTACTCCTATATCTTTATTGAGATCTTTCTTATGGTATATTATTATTATATATGTGCAAAAGACAAGTGAAGTGAAGGATCAGAAACCAAACCATGGTGGCAATTTATTCTTTTGTCCATTTAATTAATTATTGTTTCATCGGGAGTATTCAACTCAAATTTTGACACTTGTGGTTTGCAAGCAGATCAGATACTACTACTATTAAAAAGGAATTAGAGTGTCTGCTAAATAATTAAACGACTTTTAGTGGATTTATCCTCCTCCTAGTGGTTGTGACCATCATTGTTTGTGGTTTCTATTCACTTGTTATGCCAAACTCAATTTGACTGCCCGACGGAAATAATTTACTTTGTTGTAATGATACTTAATTTCTATACAAATAATATTTGTTCAGCCTAAGATTCACATTCCAGTAGGTCACAAAAAATGTTCTACCTAGATTTTTCTTCTTCTTTTACATGAAGCATGCATGCATACATACATACATACATACATACTCTCTCTCTCTCTCTAATGACCAAGGCAAAAACACCCACCCACATGTTAGGACCAAATTCATTTATTTTAGATAGTTGGCACCGAACTAGTAATTGCTTTTAAATGGCTTTAACATTAATTATAAAAGAAAAGATAAAAGTAAAAATGGGCCTTTAGACGGACGGACCAAGTGATGTAATGAAGGAAAAGAAAAAAAGGTGATGAAAAAGAAAGAAAGAAAGAAAGGAGAAAAAAGTGTTATGAGCACAGAAATAACAGACTTCCAAAGCGTAGGAGGGAAAGTTAATTGAGAGTTGTTTGTTTATATTAAAATTAAAAGGGAATTCTTGTATAAATAAAGATACACCGTTTCTTTTAACTCTTTGTTCCTTGTTCTGTATCAAACTCTTTCCATTAATCCAAATCTTTCCATTGTTTTTCCTTTATTTTGATTCTGATTCTCATTTTATCTTTTTTGTGATTGTTAATCACAACAAAAAGAAGCCAACTTGTGAATTGGGCCAAGGCATATCTGAATGAAAAGTTGACAACAATCCCTTTTAAAAAGTTGTTAAGAATTTAATAAGGCCAAAATTAGAAGAAAATTCATTAATAATTAAGGGAAAATAAAGGAAGAAACAAGCAATTTACTTTCTTTTGCTTTTCCTTTTATCAACACCATAAAATATAGCTCATCAGTTCAGATAGAGCATAATAATAATATATAAAGAGAAGAGAAGAGAAGAGAAGATAATATTCCCCGAGTTCCACACAAAAAAATAATAATCTAAATTTGCAAAAATTTTATTGTGATGACAAGATAGTAAATTTGTGATGATAAACCGTATAAAAAAAGAGTTTCACTCTTATTATAAAAGTAATAAATTTGAGAATTCAGACTTTTTTTATAAAAAAAAAATAGGGAGAGTAAATAAATTTGTAGAAATCTAGAGAGACTGAGGTAGGCCGGTTTATTTTGAACGGACAACCAAAATTTTTTAAAAAAAAAAGAAAAGAAAAAAGTAGGAAAGAAAACCACGAGTCCTTTTCACCTTTTTCTTTGGTTTTATACAAGTCTTTAATTTCTACCAACCCTATTTATATACTAGAACTACTTAAATATTAAAATTTTGTAACCAAATTTTCCATTTATTTATTTCTTTCCAAAAGAGTAACTTAATTTTTAAAAAATAGCCTGACCTCTATAAACAAATTAATTTGTTTTCTGTGTGTGGTGAATTAAAGAGAGAGATGGATGGATGGACTGAACATTTTTTTCGAGCTTTTGGTAAATACAAGTCTTTAATTTCTACCGACCATATATATATATATATATATATATATATATATATATATACACGGTCAGTCTCACCAGCGAACCATAGAAAACGAACTGGCTATAGCGACGATTTTTTCCGTCGTTATAGCATAAAAAATTGATTTTTTATGTTATAGCGACGGAAAAAACCGTCACTATAGCCGGTTCGCTTTTAGTTCGCTCCCTATGATTCGATGGAGAGACGGACCCTATATATATATACTAGTACTACTCAAATTTTGTTACCAAATTTTCTAGAGGTAATTTAATATAATAATAATAAATAAATAAATAAAACCTGACGTTCATATAAACAAATTAATTTGTTTGTGTTATAACGGAGAATAAATCAGAGAGAGGAATTAATATATATATATATATATATATATATAGAGAGAGAGAGAGAGAGAGAGAGAGAGATGGACTGACCATTCTTGCGAGCTTTGATTCGGGAAGTAACCGCAAAACAAAATTTTCTGACAGGAAAAACAATCTTTTCCCAACAATCCATCATCACCTTTGTCCGACGACGACGACCCCGACTCCCTCCGATTCGACTCACTATCGCCCTTAACCCAGCCAGACCTCGATTTTTGTTGATTTTCCCCTGACAGAGAGAGGAGAGAGAGTAGTTAACCTGGTGATGATGATGAATTAGTAAATAGTAGTATTAGTATTAGTAGTAGCACAACAAATAACGGTTGGGTCGGTCTCTCGACTGGACACGCGGACAGCCGTTGGATTATTTTATTCACCCATTTATTTATCTTTATTATACTGTTTGGTTCATACAAATAATTTATTTAATTTATAACATTAAAATATATATTTCTTTTATACAAAAATAATTATAAGTTATTATATTAGGCAAAAAATATCCCTTTTATGTTATGTACAAACAAGTGTTTTATAATTTTTCAAAATATTGTTATTAGTCTCTCGTGTCCTCGTTAACTTGATGAAAAATTTTATAGTCCACTCATTCTTCTAAAACAAATGAAATATAATAATAAATAGGAATGGGACACGTGGTTTTAATGGACTTTTTTGGACCCTGGGTTCCGATTGCTCTTTGCTTTTTCTGCATTGTCATTGACTTTTTTTATGTTCAAATGTGTCATGTTTGATTGGGGTTTCTATTAAAATTTCAAGAATAATGTTACTATCGCATTAAACAAGTAATATAATGTTCACATACTCTGAGGTGACAGTATATAATTTATTATTGATATAATTCAACAATAAATTACATACTGCAACATTAACAATATATAAACGTTATGTGATTATTTTATATGATAGTAACATAACTCAAATTTCAATGCTTTTCAGCTCCCTCCATATTTGATACCTTTACTTTATGTAATTTACATACATATATATATATATATTCCATCAAGTTATCTTATCCTTGGTATTCGTATTAATATCATCAATTTATTATTGCCATTATTAAAGTGTGGAGACTATTTTTATTAATGTCTACTCATCCTGCCCAATATTATAAGATAGAACCCGTTAAGCTCAAATTCAGAATAGAAATCGATATTACTCCAATCAAAGTAGTTGGTGTAAATATAATAATAATAATAGTATATGTCAAATTAGTTAGTGATACAAGTCCTTATCATAAGCATAAGGATAAGCCACTAATCACATTGCTCCCAAAGTTAATAGAATTCATAGAAAATAATGCTACTATCACATAAATTTTGTTACATAATTTTCATATACATTCACATACATATTGCGGGTCCCGCATATCAGGCGGAGCCCCGCAATATATATGTGTGTGTATGTGAGAATTATGTAAAAATTTTTTTTGTGATAATAGCATTGTTGATTCATAGATGCTCTACAATATTAATTATGCGAAACCAATTTTGGTGTGGATTAGATCCAACGTTAATTAAAAGTTTAACATAACTTTTCACTCGTATATATATTATATATATATATATAAAAGATAAGTATTAATATGATATATCGACTTACTTGAATGATAAATTTTATTTTTCATTTTGATGATTTAAAAATAAATATTAAAAGTGTATATAAAATGGTGTATATAATTATAATTTAACATATATATAATCTTATAATTATAATGTTGAAATAGTTGATTGTATTGTTGTGAAATCAAACTCACGAAATACACATACAGATAAACATACACACATTATTGTAAGAGATATAAATATATGGAGAGGTAAGAAATTCACTATAAAATAATTATAATAACAAAAGTACAAATTGTTTATTTGTGTTATATCCTCAAATGTATTTATATATATATCATGTCCATCCAAATCCAACCAGCAATTAATGGTTGATCCATTTCTTCTCAAATTAGATCTACTTATCTCGCCAAACAAGTAAACACAATCTTATTTTAATAAGGATTCTCCCACTATTTGATCAAGCTGTTAAAATAAATGTATATGGACCATCACCAGATCCGTATCATTAAATAAATTGGTATGCACCTTGGCTAGACCTAAATAATTACATCCCAGCGATATGTTATACAATTATACAATTTGATAATTTGATAAAATTATGCATAATTACTTGCTTAGCGAAGCGAGGATGAGCTAATTTTACAATAAAAATTAATTTGAAATTCAAAAGAAAGGCTTAATTAATTAGTAATTTCGAAATAAATAATATATATATATATATATATATATATATATATATATATATATATATATGGGTAGAGTAGTGTCGGTAGCATCCTAAATTCCACGTGGTCAAAGGATACGGAGTGAAAAGGATTGGCCATCCGACAAGCTAAAAAGTCATTTTGGACGGGACTGCAGACCAATAGCGTCGAGACAGTCAAATGATACTTAGAGCATCTCCAGCAGATGGACTATCCCGTGAATTATATTTAACCATATGACATTAGCAGATGTTCTTTAGTCTTTAATTCATTCAGCAGATGGACTATCCCGTAAACTATAATATAAAAAAATTAAAATAATCAATGACTCCACATTTTCCTTCTTCTTCAACCATCTCTCCCATTTAAATATATTAAAAATTATAGTCACAATGATAGTCCACCAACTCAAATTCCTTGATATAGTCTTTGTGCCTTTTCGAAAAATTCGATGGACTATATTTAGTCCATCTGCTGGAGTGAGATCTGCGTTACTAGACTAAATATAATTTAGAATTTGTAATTCCGGCACTTCTGGAGATGCTCATGAAAGGATCAATTTGTCATTTTACACACCTCCTTTTCTCTGTCTAAATTCTGGACAGCAATGGTAGTCAGTTTTGGGGCTCCCTACTCCTTCCGTTTCGTAGGATTATTATTTGATTTTTAAAAATTAATTTAAAATACTTTAAAACAAGACATTGATATAGATTCATTTAAAATTACAAATCAATAAATCTTGTACTTAATTTTATTTTTTAAATTATTGACTAAAATTAAGTAAATCTATATCAATTTTGAATGTGAAAGTATCTCAATTTTATTTTTTAAAAGTTAATAATCTATAATAATAAGATAGAATCTAATTTGAATTGATTTGGGCGGAAAAAACACAAAGAAGATTCATTCTAATTGATTTGAACGGGAAAGCACAAAAACGGTTCAGATTCATTTTAATTTTAATTCTCTATAATAATAAGATAGAATTCAATTTGAATTAATTTGGGCGAAAACGCACAAGGACAGTTTAGATTTATTCTAATTGATTTGGACAGTTCAGATTCACTATAGAGGCTCACATTTCATCTCATACAAATGATTGATTCATTCTAATTGATTTACGTCGTGCCTTCAGACACGGACAATTACTAGTATTTTATAAATTGGAAAGTAGGAAATATTATATCTGTTTAAAATTAAAAATTTATTTATTTATGATTAATTTTTAAATAAATAATATATTTTAATTTGAATTATAAAATGATATGATTTTTTTAAAATTTAATTTAATGTCAATTTATAGTTTATGTAAATAGATTTATATCATGTAACTATCACATTTCTAATTAGTACTAGAAAGAGGAATAATCCCACTACTGACTACACTACATGGATTAATTTTATCCATAAAATTAGGCCAATAAGATAATATTATTCCAATATGTATAAATCTCAAACCATTGAAGATAGATAGACATGTAAACATCTCTCTTTTTGTGTGGTTTAGTGGAGAATGAATATATACACCTACAAAGGCGAATCTATAAGATAATAGCATAGTAGTAATAATAATATTGTCACAACAATAACTCGCGATCAAAGTATAAAGCGTCTTTATTCTGACGATATAAATATTAGGCTATTAATATTATCATTATAAAAATAGTCAAAATAATAGGTGTTATTTAAAATGTTAAATCCCGTTAAAATAACTTAATTTTATGATGATGATAATACTACTAGTATGGAAGAATACAATTTGAATTTCAAACTGACACCAAAACTTTCCAAATATATACAAAAGCAAAACTCAATGGACAAGTGGGTGGGGACTCAAATCCCAGTGTAAGCGTAGCCTGAAGCTGAGCCTTACATCTATGTTTCGCCAACGTCAACTAGCGCTGTAAATGATAGTGGAGGAACTTCTTCTCAATTTAGAAAGAAATTACATGGCCCATCTATTATTCTAGAATCATCTTTCATTTTGTATGTGTAATCTCAGCTCACTCCTCAATTATTATAGTCAATGACATTCTTACCATCATAAACAAGATTGAGTTGTTGCTGGTATTTTATATATCCAATACATAAGCTCGCTTAAATAATTTCAGTCCCGCAGACTATGTTTGTTTGTAAGGATTACATTTGAGATAGGATTATTAATTTTAAGTATCTTGTTTATTTTTAAATTTGAACTTGAAATTAATAGTCCTTAGATTATAAAATAGTTTAAGATGAAAAATTATTTAATACCATGTTCTACTTGATATTATAATCCCTATCATTTGGGATCAATGTTCGAAAAAGCTAAAAACGGTACGGGACATTTTTCTCCAGTCGATACGAGGCGTATGTTTCACGGCGGAGCGAGGCGGAAGCCTCGATTTGAAGACATAAAAGTCCCAACAAATTTATAAATAAATGCTAATAAAATCACTTGGTACTTTTTTGCAAGCCTCAACCCTATTATGATTACACACAAGATAATTTTTCAATCTAGTAATCCCCCTCCTTTACAAATTTTCTTACAAAAATAATTGTAATAAATTCTTATATATATATATATATATATATATATATATAATTCTTATAATAATTTTTAATTATAATTTATAATTTATAAATTATAATTCTTAATTATAATTCTTATATATATGTAATTGTAATAAAAATAATAATATTTTTTATATGTTTTAGTTAATTAAAAGAATTAACAAAAAAAAACAATAAATAACCATAAATAAATAAATAAACAAATAAGAAGGAAGAAAAAAATAACAGTCACGGACGACGACGACGAAGAAGAAAGACGCCGACGAAGACGAAGAAGAAGAAGACGACGACGACAGAAAGGAGGAAGACGACGACGACAGAAAGGAGGAAGACGACGACGACGAAGAAGAAGAAAGACGACGAAGACAGAAAAGAAGAAGAAAGAAGAAGCAGACGAAGTCAAGCTCACGCCTCGCGGCGCCTTGAGGCACAACGCCTTGAGGCGGACGTCTCGGCTGAAAATGACGTAAGTTTCTTTGTTGCCCAATATAGTGCAAGCCTCGTCTTGCCCCCCATCCCCTTAAAAAAAAAAATATTTACTGATTATATATACCTCCACCCCAACCCACGCTCACCCGCACCCCCACCCCACTTATCCCCCCACCCCCACCCATCCTCCCACTCCCACCCCAACCCCAACCCCACAAAAATTAAAAAATAATATTTACTGATTATGCATACACTCCCACCCCATCCTGCACCACCCCCTCCCCCTCCCCTCCCCCTCCATCTAAAAAAAATAATATTTACTGATTATGTATACACTCCCATCCAACCCCACCTCTCCCCCACCAGCATCTCAAAAAAAATAATATTTATTGAATAATATAACCACTTATTTAAAAATTTATAATTAATTATTCATTATTTTTTGATGTATAAATAAATTTAAATTATAATTTAAAATATATTATTATTGGTAAGGGTAAAATAGTCCAAACGATATTTTTTAATCCAATCTTTTAATTAATTCTAAAAAAAACAAACATAACATATGATTATTTTAAGTTATCCCATGAATAATCCCATAAAAAACAAACATGTGACTACAACTATTTAATTCTAAAATTAATAATTTTAAATTATAATTTCATAAATTATAATCCCAAGATTATAATACTCCTACTAATAAACGTGGCCTTAGAATTTAGATGATAAAATACCCTAAACGGCAATGATGCAACAACCATAGGTGAAATATTTAACCATTCTAATCAAAGAGATATGGGTCCTACCAAGTAGAACTCTCTAGTAAGTTTGGGAACCCAATCAAATTTACCATCATTCATTTTTCCTCCTGCTTCTGCTTCGTTTTAACAATGATGTCAATACTAGTGCTTATTAGAGATAAGGCGGATCTTTTATCAAAAAGTAAGAAGTCCATAACAAATATTAATCCCTCCGTCCCTTAATATAAGACGTTTTAGTAAAAAAAAATTCTCCCTTAATATATGACATTTTAAAATTCCAAGTAAACATTAATTGCTTAGTTTCTAATATTACCCCAAGTATTAAACATAACTTTAATTCTCTCACTATTTTTTTCCCAATAAATAACAATCTCTTTTTCCAATACAAAAACAATATAGAAATTTGATATTATATTTAATGCTATACAATTATTTCCTTAATGCTTGTGCACAACTCTAAAAAGTATACAAGGGACGGAGGGAGTACTAGTATGTGCCTCACACTAATACTACTACTACTAATGAAACACCATCTTACCTGAAAGAAATACAATTGCGATTGACACTAGATTTAAAAAAATAAAAAAAAATTGTTTCTCTTTTTAAGAAATGAATTATGAGCAGAATTTTTGGTTATCCTTCACACTTGTCTTCATATCCAGAACAAGAAAATACAGGCAAAAATAAATTACCGATTTGTATGTGTCCTTATCCAAGCGTGAGTAGGTCCTTGTATCATCTCAACGCACTAATCATGCCATAGGCTTCTGAGACGTGCAAGTAACATATTAAACAATTAAAAGAAGGAATCAAAAGGCATTAGTGGAAAAAAAACACATCTAGGAAAGTAACTAACCAATTCACTTCTGGAATTTGTCCATTACTGAAACATCTACTTAAGTCGGGCCATTGTTTAAAGTTGCAACGAACCTAGAATGTCAATTATTGAATTAAGAGGTTGCCAAAATAATTGTTGTATTACTAATAAAATTAGGAGTTATGCTAAAAATCTTGTCTGCACCAGGATCTACTAGAACAAAATATGGAAGAAAGTTTCACTAATTACAAATAATTATCATTTGATATTCAAGGTGATAAAACGGAGAACCTCACTAGGGAAATAATTGGTAGTACATAGATTTTGACTCTGCACACTAATACGTGGCTTTTCCATTGTCTGGGCTTCTCCTAGGTGCCCAATAAGTTTTTTTGAGATGACAACCAGCCTTAGCGGGTGGGGCTTACATCCCACAAGTTCCTGACACGCTATGGTGCCCCGGGTTGGGTAGGAAAGAGGTGGGGAGACATAAAAGTCTTGCCGATAAATTTCCCAAATGGTACACAACTTAATGGACCTATAGATCCTTAATAAAATAAAATAATTAAAAAAAAACCAACGAAAGAAAAGACCATATCAGACTGGCTTGTCAACATCATGTGTAAGGAAGATTTGAAGTTCAAAATTAATCCTATAATATAATCTTCCTAGTACCAAAATTTATAAGAGCGTGTTGGCCTACTCATTTTGTGCACAAACGGGTAAACTAAGAAAAATATGTTCCTCCAGAGTAATAAAGACCGATAACTACAGCCATAGTTTAACTAAAGGTACAAGTATAAGAGGCAGACAAAAATGCCAAAAAAAAAATAGGATTATAAATTTGAACTCAACCACATTGGTATACCAGGTTAAACGACATTGCAATTGTGTTACCACATCTTCCGAGTCACTAGCCATCCATATTCTTCATGTACTCCTTTGAAAGTTTAGTCTCCATAATCAACTTCTGTTCTTCAAGAAGAGAATACCCTGATTCGAGTAAAGCTTCCAGTGTTTGCTGTTCAACCAAATTCAACAAATTTAAATGACCCAAAAAATGAACATAAATGAAAACCACTGAACCAAGATTAAATTTTTATATTTATTTTTTTAAAACAGAAAAGAAGTTGAACTTCGTTGTGTATCTCAAGGATGATAGGATAAAGAATTTATTGACCATTCTTGATCAGATTGTATTTTTTTTCCAATTCTTTTGGACATTTTTAAACTTGCGTAAATGAACAAGTCTGCACATAAGAACACTGTAATTCAATCAGGGTCTGGCAAATCTAGTATTCCTTCCTTTCCAAAATATAGGCTTACTATGGACTTTTTGAAGTTAAATTGAGATATATTTAATTTCAAAATTTATATGAATTTATTCAATTTCAGACAACACAGCTATGAAAATTATAAACTACTTAAAAAATACTAATAAATACAAAATATATTGTACTCAAAAGTTAAATAAATCACATCTCATATTGACTTTTAAAAATCAACTTAATCTTATATTGTGGAACGAAGGGAGTATTTGATACAGTTTTTAGAAATGCTAAAGGTTGAAAGCACTTTAAGATTAGCAAACGTTTCTTTATGGCAGTGTAAGTACATGCATTTTATTCAATAGCTTTGTAAAACCCTTTTTCAGAGAGTAGAACAGAGTTTTTTTTTCATGATCTAATATGCTTCACATATCTCTCATATGCAATTACAAAATACTCTCTCCATTTCAAAATATAAAATCAATTTTGACTTTTTGAAGTCAATTCGAGATATTATCAAACTAATATGAATTCATTTGATTTTAGATAATACAATTATGATTAATTGTAAACTATCTAAAAAGCTCTATTAATTACAGGTTTAATTGTTTTCAAAAGTTAAATAAATCATATCAATTTGAATTTGAAAATATCTCATATTGTGAAAAGTCAAACTTGATCTTTATATTTTGGAACAGAGGGAGTATAGTCATTTCTCAACTATTCAGACCTTTTACTCTCATCAAACTTTTATATACCTAAGGGGATCGACGGGAATAACTGGTTTTAAAAGCAGATGGTTGGTTTAAAGTTACTTGAGCTACCTTCGGTGGAATAAACAAGGGGAGATTTTCATCCCTTTTTCGTCTGAGAAGTCTACTTCCAAGAGTTTCAACACCTCCAATATCTTCAACCCACTACAATTGAAAAGGACTAATAAATTTTCAGCATTAATCTAAGCAAATATAAACCATTTTTGTAGAATTTAACAGTGGAAAAAGGTATATAAACAGCTCAAACTTCAAGTTGTAATAATGGGCTAATTAATTATTTAACTAAGAAATAATCTTATACATAAACAGCTGTGCTGATATGTGAGGGGTATAGTCCCACTGTGCTGGTAAAAGCTCGGGGTGAGAACTTTGAGTTGCAATATCTCTCGCTAGTGTTAAACAAGATGAGGAATCAGCAGAGTGGAGTGAGGTATGCCAAAATTATGTACAATTTTATTGGGTGAATTTTGTTGCCTAAAGCAATCTAGTCTTATCAGCCCTAGTGAATTTTGTAAATAGATATCTAATACATATGGGTTTTAAAATATATCTTAATCCCATTATGAAGGGTCTCTTCTAGAACCCTAAATGACTGTGGGATGAATTATTACCATAAACTGATTAGCATGTAATCTATATGTAAAGAAGATGTGAAACTGAAGATTTTGTTATTGTACATACAAGCAGAACCAGGCTTTCTGTTAGAAGGATATTCCATTTTGTAGATTAATGTGTCATACAATCCCCTATTATATGCACGTACCTTCAAAACTGATCGATCATATGTTCGGGACCTAAGAGCTCCATAAAAGTCCAGCGCTGCCCATTAAAAATGAAAAATAAATAGTATAAGAAAAAAGAGAAAAAAAAAAGAGGAAAAAAATAGACAAAAACAATAAAGATGTTATAGCCCCGATAAACACTTGATTGTCAGAACTTAAAGATCAGGGTGAAATATCATGGTAGAAGCACATACAACATTGACGGCAGAGCATCCCCATATTCTAGCACTACCAATAAATCATGGAATATTTATGTAGCTGAAGGATGTCAAAGTAACATCATACTTGTCTAATAATATTCCCAATATAACAAATGTGCCTTATAATCACATCTCAGGTACAATCACAAGAGCAAAGTATGACACTCGCGAATAAGTAAAGTTCTACAAGAACTTTAAAAAATTATTGATCCTCCATATGAATATCATTTTCAAGACATGTATACCTTGATTAGGAAATGTGTTCACAATGCTTACAACCTCATCCCTCAATATGCCATCTTTCTCATACATTCTGTTAACAATATTTATGATGTCTTCATGGTTAGGCTGCCTGTTCAACAAACAGTGAATCTAAGAAAGATGGGAGAGAACCTAAAATTGAACAATATCTTTTGCAAAGATCAAGAAATTATTATAATGATCACAGGAAGTAGGAGAGGGGCTTATTTAAGAAGTATACAGCATACAAAAGCGTCCATTTGCAGTCTAATTTTAGTAGTAAATTTGTGAAATTAGCTGATATAATTGGCTATATATCTTTTATTTCCTTCGTCAATTAATTTGTTTCACTAATCAAAAAGAATTGTGTTTTATATGAATTACTCTTGCTAGAGTACTACTCATCCTCCCAAGTCGGAGAATCTCTTCTTCGTTGATTATTTAAATAGGTAAACAGAGTATTGCAAATATAATGGTCAAAAAGTTTTTATTCATGATTTTACTACATTATGTTTTTGCATGTGTTATTTTTCTGTTAATGAGGACCAAGAGAGACTATCAATATAAATTATAATGCTTCCTCGTAGCTTTGTAGAAGGGAAATTTCTTCTATGCGAGCATGCAAAGCCTCAATAAAAAGAAGCATCCAACTAGTTGGTGTAGTTAGATGATATGTTAAAGGGAAGATTAAGAAATTGCTACATAATATGTACCAGTAGAATTTTTCCATCCTTCCATCACGTATCAAGGGAGCATAAAGTGTTGAAAAATCATTTCCTGTAAAAATGATAGGAATCCTTTTTGTAATATCCGATTCACGCCAGTCTTGCCCAATACTAACTCTTGTAGGATTATCTGCCAAATTCATCAAAGTTCCAACAACAATTTGATTGTTTACTGTCATTTGAGTGTTTCCTAGATAAGAACACAAGAACAAATTTCAATAAAGAATCACAGAGTAGAAGGACCTGGATCATAATTTGAGGTCCTACAAGGAAAGTCAATAGTATCAAAAGTTACAAAAAAACACGTAATACACAATTTAAAGAGCAGAAAAAAGAGTGGTAAAAATCATTTATTAATTACAGCTCAGATTTTCAGTCCAGCATAAAATGTAGCTCACCAAATCTACCAACTCCAGCATCAATATCATTTATCATCAAGCAGCTCATCTTCCCCTGCAACAGTCAAAGAAAATTCAAGCACAACACCGATAACTTGAAGAAGGCAAGAAATAAAAGCTCCTGGACTCTATTGGTAACAAGTATAAACTAAGACAGGCATACAGCAAATTCAGTTTTACTTTAGCCAATATTAATGGTCATAATTCCTGCATTTCTTTAGCCAATATTAATGGCCAATATGACATCAGGATGTACTCTTTGCCAAATATTGATTTCACAAGATACCTAGTTAAGGTTGCAGAGTACATAGCAAACAGGATCTATTTAAACACCCCTTAGAACAATATAATGCATGGTTTGCCCACGAGAAAGGGTGTGAAGTGATAGAAGGGCAGATCAATTTTTTTTATAATATTCTATAAGCTTCCTCCAGACCAAAAAAAGACTTTACAATGTTCGGAATCTCAACAACTCTGAGCTGGACATGGCCAAAAGTCACTGTCACTGTCACCGTCAATTAAGCAAAACCACAACCTAAATCAAAAATCTCAATAGAAATGTGTTGAACATTCAGGTTAGCCATTTATACAAATTAAATCACATAAAAATTGAATTTTATCGCCTAACCACAAGGTGGCGATCTTAGGACCTACCCCAGTTCAGACTTCCCTATAAAAGATCTCTGTAGAAATGTGTTGCACATACGGGTTAGCCATTCAAACAAGTATTTAAAAAATGGATTTTTTTCACCTACCACAAGTTTACTATCTTAGGACTTACCGCAGTTCGGACTTCCATATCAACACAATCCAGGCATGGTGGCCTTTGTTTCTGAATCTAAGATAAAATGCATGAAATAGACCTAAAAGTATACAGTAAATATCTTCCTAAATTTGGTCTTTCTGTGCACCATCATTTCCAGTCTTTTTGAATGTTGTCACATTTTCTGTGATAAAAGAGTCGTTCTCGACTTGATGGTAAATCCTTCTAACCATAACTTAGAACATCTCTTCAACTAAATTCTGATAAATTCATGTCAAATGATACAAGCATTTGGCAACTGAAAAACAACAAAAAAGAAGAAAAAAGAAAAAAAGAAAAAAATCTTCTGGTTTCTTGGATGGGTCTGACCATATCCAAGAACAAAACCCCTTCCTTTCTGGTTTTATCCACCGAGGCACCAACATTTCATATGATTCTTCATTCTTTTAAGTGTTTTCTGTTTAATATGTATATTTTGTTCAATTTGAATGTATCTTGGCCAACCTTGTAAAGCTTACTGCAGAAGGCCTCAACATACTATGTTATTACTAATAGACAAATCAACAATATAAGGTGTATTAGATCAATTGATAAAGTTAAAACCAAATATGGTATTAAAAAAATCAGGTGAATGGATAAAGCTAAAAACAAATATGGTATTAGAAAATCAAATCAATTAACACTGGAAAAGTTCACAACCCTAGACATACATATATCAGTAGAAAATAGTAAAGCTTCTAACTTGGTTATGAACCACTTGAGAAGCAGTTCTGTATCGGTCACGTATCAATCTTCCTGGTTCTCCTGTTAAAGAAAACATTTATATCTGATAAAACTTCTACTAGGTGAGAAAATTAATAACACGAACCATATCTTATTTGATCCCAAAATATTAATCCTTTCTTGGCTTCCTAGTTCCTATATAAATTGGGAAGTTATTTTCTCATAGATCTATCTGGTTTTGGGGGGTTAGCCAAAAGAGGTTAATGACATGAGATTTAAACTGAAATCTTAAATTCGGATTAAGAATCTGCAATGTAGATAATTTGAACACCACCAAGCACAATAATAGATACAAATCTCATTTATATATGCAGAATTATGGATAGGCTCACTGATACTGGTATACAAACAGATATGGCTCAAAATGAAATAAAATATCTATGTAAATGCACGTTAGTGAAGTAGAAACATCTTCTATTACCAAAAGTAGGTAATCTACTCGGCACATCCTCCAATCCCTCCCCCCAGTTCAACCATTAAAGAAAAGAAGAAGAACACCATCCCATCATAATAGTAGCATTGTCTCCAATTACATGAAATGGGTTAACATTTGATTTAATAATTGGACACAGTTCCAGATTCAGGTGATCTGGACCCATGCATCATTGACTTCTTCCCTACTAGACCAGAGGCCTCAGCAGAGAAAATGAGTTCTTTTGGCATATGTCAATTGTGCAGCAATTAGCTTGCTAATGCAAGTAAGAAGAGGTTGATTTTTTCCTCTCTTTTTTTTTTTTTTTTTTTTTGGGGGGGGGGGGGGGGGGGGTGGTGAGGTTCTTGCTTACATTCACTGAGCAGAAGAAAAAAAATGTGGAACAGCAGAAACGAGGTAGCCACTAATTGCCATCAATTTGTCAAAAATTAAGCATGGAGTATGTATTAATATACAAGACTGGTAATGGGTTGACAATTATTGTGTGATGAGAGTGAGAGTACAAGAATGGACATTTGACCTTATTATTTCCAACTTCCTTGCCATAATAAACTGATAAAGATGAGACTTAAAGCATCAGGAGTTTGTACATGTAATTGTTTTAGTTAGTCAAATATATATGACCAAATTAGTAGAGTTGACTGCATTGTTAAAATACATCAAATTTCAATGCAATTTTCTTCTCAAACCAAGGGAATGAGACCATCAATTTAGCACAATTTGAACTTCTAAATATAAGTGTCACACACAGAAAAGAAAAAGAAGTTAATTCACAATCAGAGCATTTTCCAGTAAGTATCTTACCAGCTCTTTCTGATTCCAATTCCCCAGCAGACATGATTACTGGTTCAATTCCCATGGCCTGGAATATAAGTTCGGTTTGAAAGGACTTCCCTTGCCCTTTTCCTCCCCAAATGCCTGTTTGGATAGCATGCATGAAATTACATTCTGTTTGTGAAGACAGCACAACCATATCTTATCTATATTTACCTATAGCCTTCACTTCAACGAGAAGAAAAGGGGAAGGGGAAAAAAGGACAAAAAAATGAAAGGGAACTAAAACATGAACCAATTTTTTTTTTGACAAGAAAAGCACGAACTACTTAATACTTCAAAAGACATAATAACCATGCCAAAGTGGGTTTCCACAATGCAGGTACAGAGATTAGATATGGCTCATCAGGCAACAATACTAGCGCTGATCCAATAACATATTCTGATCAAGTAGTACATTAATAACTAAACATAAAAAGAGAAAAACCTCTTTCACCCATTCTGCTATTATTTCATATCTAGCACCCAACTCTTACATTGACCTCCAAGAAAGTGTTAACAGTAATTACCCAGAATCAGTGGAACTTTGGTATTCAGAAGATGAGCAATGTAGTTCTTCACAATGTGGCACACTGCATAAACAGTAAACAATGTGTTTGATAAATAAATAAAAAAACAAGAATAAAAGACACAATCTAAGTTAAGAAATTTATTTATTCACAATGAAGCAAACCATGTATATGAAAACCACATTCAAATATTAGGAGCAAGAAAGCATACCTGTCATACATACTTTGTCTACACAAAGCATAGTAGCATTCAAAAACAAGAGTTACAATTGATTATTATGAGCAGCTATGAACAACTAAGTAAACACAAAAATTCTTTTTCCTATGCATCCAAGTAAAAGGTGGCAGAAGAGAGACGAGGTGAGAGATGGTGCCACGGATTAAATCTCTTAGATTTGGATATACATTGATGCTTAATTTTATTTTATTTATTTTTGGTTCTCTTTTGAGAGAAAATAGACACAGAAAGATTGACAATTTAAGAACATCAACTGGCAGGTATTGATTTGAAACCTTGATTAGAATAGTATTAGACAGCAGACGCCAATATATGACTTTCTTCAGCAGAAAGAAAATTTGAAAAAGGTTAAGGGTACAATTATTTCTCCCGAATTTCAACCCGCTTCACAGAATCAGCATTTGTTTACATTTGCATAGATTGACTGAACTTACCAACTTTATCCTGTCAAAATGAAAATGATAATGCTTATTAGATCGGACAAACAGATTATAAGATTGGAAATAGAAACCACAACACAATTATGAACTATATATTGAAACTCAGCCACAAGGAAAGCATAAAAAACAACTAAAGAAGCACAATCTGCAAATGCATCAGTGTCACAAAACTATAATAATGGAGATCAATCCATCAGCTACAGTTACTAAGTCATCAACTTAACATAAAACTTTTAAGCATTTCTTATAACAAAAGTTATCAAAACACCACAAACTATCTCAATGAGACAATGTAACTATCAAAATGTTGTTCCACACTACAATTTTGTATTCATCAACAGATAAGGACCTTTTTAGTAGGTAGGTAATCAACAGATTATAAAATACCACTTCCATTCTATAATAAGTATCATATATTTTCTGACTTCCAAGTGCTTTTGACACGACATGATGATTGCTGAAAGCATATTTGTACATTATATTGTAAATATAATTGTTTACTATAATTTCACTATATTTCCAACATATATGAGTGTGTGATATGTGTTTCAAATAACACTTAGTTATACTACTTGTATAAAGCACCATGTCATATGAACTAGGATGAGGGAAGGGTTCATATCAAAGTGCACTATTACTATTAAGTTACATTCATAATGAAGATTGAAGCACTTGCACGTAAAAGTAGATTCTAAAGCAGCAAAAGGAAATAAAATAAAACTTTTTAAAAATACTCCATCAGTTCCAAATTATGAGATCATTTTCGACTTTTGAAAGTCGGTCTGAGATATTTGTAAACTCAAAATTAAGATGATTCATTAAAAATTATGAGTTATGACTAATACTTTTTAAATAGTTTACAATATTACTAAAACTAAAGTAATCAATGTCAATTTTGAATTTGAAAATATCTCAAATTTACTTCAAAAGGCCAATAATGATAAAATATTTTGGAACGGAGGGAGTATATAACAACAAACAAGCAAAGTACCATGAAAGCAGGAGCAATGTAATAATCGCCCTGAAGGTACTCAAATGACCTGGTTGCTTTCTGACGGTAATCAAACACAATATCCGCTGCATTATAAGACTAAGTAAATATCAAAGCCCAATAGAGGATAGCAAACTCAGTGTTATATGTTAAGCATTTTTAAGCAATCAATAGCTTCACGTAATAAACCATTCAATTTCCACAAAACAGTAAATCCAAGTATTATTTAATGAATTTTAAAATAGGAAACATAATGAAGATGAGGTACATATAAAAGTTTCCCTAGAAAAATACTATGCTATGCGTATGCTATGGTTGATTACTTCACTTACAGTCTCTGCCGAGAAATTTGCCGGCGAAAAGGTCATCAATGACGCCAGCCCTAGCTCCGACGGCAATATTCATGTTATCAGACTCTTTGCCGAGCCTGTACAGATAATCGTTGCCCTCGGAGTCCTTGGCTTCCCACGAAGATTGCTCCGAGAGTTTCTTCGATATCTTTGGCTCTACATTTTTGCTATCGCCATCTTGATTTTGATGATTAGAATTTGAAACTGAACGGACGAAGAAGGAGGTTTTGAGTTTGTTAGGAGAGAGAAAATAGAAGGGAATGAACTTTGGGAATTTAAAATATGAAGAAGACGAAAAAGAGGAGAGAGGAGGGGAAATAAGGTGTTTGTTAAAGTGAAGATCCATTTGATTTGTGATCGACCAAATCTCACCAAGTTTCGTGTTTATTTGACGTTATCGCACGAAATCGGTTGGAATTATTTGGCGCCACATACACGCCAATTGCCAAACGAGTGTGGACCATTGGAGGATCGATCCTCATCAATTATGCGATCTACTGGAGCGGAGCGGAACGGCTGGGCTGTAAACAAGTGTCCAGGCCTTGGGATAGATAATTTAGGCTTTGTTGGAATAGACTAAAGTCTAAAATACTTTCGGGATGGGCTTTCCTAGATATCGGTCCTTATATTCTCGGCTCCTATAAATTAATAATTTTTAATATATTTGTTTATTATATTGATATAATCAGATAGTTTTTTATAAATAGGGTTAAGAAACTATTTTTATTGGAGTGTCTTCCCTGTTGTTTTATCTTTTTTCTTAAATTTGTTTTCACTTGAGATATTTTTAAATTTAAAATTTATATAATTTTTATCAATTTAATTAATACAACGATGATTATGTAAATTATCTAAAAATACTATTCACTGTAAGATTTTTAGTTTCATAATAGTTAATGAATTATTTTAATTTTGAATTTAAAAATATTTTAAATTAACTATAAAAAAATAAAAATAATTTTATAATTTGAAAGAGATAAAATATTTTATATTTTTGTCGGTCCTTGTGAGAAATAGATAAATTTTAATTTTTAACTATAACGTCTATATTTTAAAGAGAATTAATTTTTTTTTCACAAGAATAGTAAACAAGACCCACGTGCATATGAGGGCGATCTTGTAAAAAAATCAATTTTTTTTATAAAAATATCAATTTTCATTTTAAATTGATACAGCGTGTCAACTGACAATGGCATCAACCAGAGTGACGAAGGCCATAAGGAATGCACAAGTTTCTCAATGAGTGGGCTACCTACTAAACTTTTCACCAACCGCCACCCCAGCTACTCTACCATTAATTGGAGAAAAGGCTTATGATTCTATGGATATACCAATTTTATTTTATTTTATTTTTAGAAGTTCTATTTTAAACAGTAAAATAGAATTTATAAATAAATTTCGGCAAAACGATACTTTTGGTCACTAAAGTTGGCACGTATTACTATATATCTGATTGAACTTTTAATTTGTCAAATTAACTAACTGAACTAATTAAAATTCTTAAATTGGGTCATTCTATCAAATCTGGCTAACGACTGTTAAAAACCTTTCTGACGTGGAAGCAAAAAAAAGGGAGAATAAAAGAGGAAATGACATGGCCTTATCAACGTGGCCTACGCGGCAAAATAGAAAACTCGTTACACCAACATTCAGCCAAATCCAAATCATATCTATGTCCAACTTCAGACAGTGAGAAACAGAGAGAGACAAAGGAGGAGATTAGGGTTCTTCAACGAAATCTGCTCAGATAGCCGACGAGAAGCCTACCTTCTGTGATCGAGTTTTGCAAATCTCTTCCCAACCTCGTTCACGGCGCGCTATGGTTCATGGCTAGGGTTCTAGCGACGAAGAGGTCGATCTAGGGTTCACAGCTCACTGAGTTTTCTGAATTAGATCTTCTGTTGGTTCAAGGTATGTACGATTTTGTGTCCAAATGCTCTTCCCTCTTCAGTTTAGCAAGTCTGGGTCTAAAGTCTAGGATTTTGTTGTCGATTTATAAAAATTCGATTGGGGGAATTTTCAAAATCAGGGATGGAAACCTAAGGTTTTGTTACCTTTTTACTTCAATAATACTTTGTAATGGGTACCATGGTCAGTCATGTTTGGAACCTCTTCCTACTTAAAGTCTCCCCAAACAGCTTCTGAATTTCAAACCTGTAATGGGTACCATGGTACTTTAATCGAATATATGCCTTTGTTTATATCAATACATTTATGTAATGGTTACCTGTATATTGTGTTTTGTACCTATTGCAGGATGGTTCTATTTTTTGTGGAGTACAATCATGGTGGCAGGTTTATTGAAGAACCCATATACCACTATGGAGGAGGTGTTACACAATTGTTACATGATGTTGATGGTGACTGGCTGAATGTTGACAAAATAAACAACATACCTAAGACAATTGGGTATAAAAAGGATTTTGCAGTGTATTTCAGAAAGAGTGGTTGGGATATTCGTACTGGTTTAGAGTTAGTATATGATGACCATAGTATAAGGTTACTAGTTGAGGAGGGTGAGAAATATGGGGTAGTTGATCTATAAACAGGATGGTTCTATTTTTTGGACAGTGAATGAAGACAATCTGCAGACTTTTAGTGTCTTTTTTGGGTCTTATAGTGTGACGCCCCCAGAATAGGTCCAGTCAACCCAACCCTATTCTGAGTCGCCAAATACATGGTACAGAATTCAAATATAAACTTTATATCATATGGTCACGCAAAATAGGACTACACAACTGTGAGTGTCAATACAAATATGTAGAAAATATTAATATTCAAACTAAGTCCTCATTACAATTATTCACACTATTTATCAGAAATAGTGAGGACTACTACTGTTCTAACTCAGACCATCACTCTGTCCCTCAACTAGTCCCTGCGACATTCTCATTTCCTGAAGAGGACAACAGATGAAAAGGGTGAGCTCAACTAGCTCAGTAAAGAATATTATGACTAAGATAATGAAAATAAATTATCGTTAGTCTTCAACAATTCAGATAAAATATTATTGACAACAAGTTTGAAATCAATATTCGCAGCGGAAATAACCATTCATCATCAATATTTTATCCCTGTAACATCAATCAATATACATCTCGAATCAAATATTCATCTTTGCACTACAGGCCAAAGATATTCATTTGTATCATCAGTGGTCATGTTCATCTCAACACCTGTCATCTTTGCACTACGGTCCAAAGATATTCATCAGGTAATCATTCATCTTTGCTCTACAGGCCAAAGATATTCAGTTATATCACCACTTAGGATTGAGGATGATAAAAAATAATATAAACAACGAATCCAGTGAAACAAATGATAAGATTAAGGATTCGTATTTTAGTTTATTCAAGTTCAAGAATATCTCAAAATAATACTTTGTGGAGCAAAATTCAAGAATGAAGCTCAAAACTTAGATCCAATCAAAGATAGTAACTATAACAAACAATTTGGACAAATAGAAGAAAATTTAATTTTTTTCGTGAATAGTGCTGTATGCGTGAATAGTAACCCCGACGGAAAAAGTAAGAATTTCATAATAAAATCCATGACAATATTTTGGTATAATGATATTGAAAAGAATAACATCATTTATGAAAGAAAATAACATCCCTTACCTCAAAAGAATAGTACTTCTGACTTGAAAGAAAACTCGCACTGAATAGTAATACTCAAAGTATCTAAATACTCACAAAAATACGCTCGATATTATAGAGAGAGAAAACTTCTGATTCTGGTGTGATTTTCAATTCTAACCTAAGCACTCTATTTATAGGAAAAACTTAGGATACCAAAGTAGACTAAATTAATAAAATATTTTTTTTTTTTAATTTTCAGTCGCCTCATCACCAAAAGAAAGCCATCAGCCACCAATCAAAAGTGGGGCCCACCCTTTTATTTAAAAAATATTTTTTTTCCGAAACTTCAATAATTCATAATAAATAGCCCTTTGTCAGAAAAATACAAATTATATGTCCTTCTATAGGAAATTTAATTTTCTACAACTTTGTAGAAAGAAGTTTTTCCAAATTCCACACATAAATTATCCGAAATCTATAAACGGATGATTTTCACACCAAAATACTGATAAAAACATATCAGCGCTAATTCCTTCTTTTATATCCACAAAATAAATATTTTCTTATCATATAAATCAATAATTAATTATTCTCAAATAATATTACAGAACTACAATATTGACAACTAGGACGTTCCCAGGAAAGAGGGAGCCTTCTGATAAGGACTTCTCCTTACTGGCGCGCAATTAAATAACCCCTCCTAGACAGAACTTCCTTAGACATTGTCAATAATGCTATCTAATAATATTATTCAAATAATATGAATTATTGAGTTGATAATATGAAATACTGTGCAGTAACAATTATTGAATCAATAATACAAAATATCAACTGTAGCAATTATTGAATCAATCATATAAAATAGCAACGTAACAATTATTGATATAAAATATCAACGTAGCAATTATTGAATCAATAAAATATCATGCAATTATTGAATCAATAATATAAAATATTGAACAGTAATTACTGTAACAATAATTGAGTAAGTGCCTTCTCACAAAAGAATTAATAATTCGAAATACTGTGCAATACCGTGTGCTACTGTGCAACACCGTGTATTACTGTATTTTAACCACCGGGTATTTCAACAGTACTAACGGTAACAACTTCGTCGTTATTTTATAAAAAAGTTATTTCTGTCGCTTTCTATATCCGACAGTTATTCCGTTGTGGGGTCCACAAATAGCTGCGCCGTCGTACGAATATTCCCCGACGACAAGAATATTCCACGATCAAACGAATATTCCCCGACAACAAGAAAATTTTATAACCACTTGCTCATTTTAAAATATTTGCACATTTCACCCATAACTTTTCACATTTATCAAATCAACACCTTACTATTTCAAAATAATATATAAAGAAAATTAAATCTTTATTCATAAAAGTTGGGGTCTTACAACCTCCCCTCCTTAGGAAATTTCGTCCTCAAAATTGACGTACGTACCTGGTATGTTGAAAAGGTGAGGGTACCTCGCTTTCATTTTCGATTCCAACTCCCTGGTCATTTCCTCAATAGCATGGTTTCTCCACAAAATTTTAACTTGAGGTATAATTTTTGAGCTTAGGACATGCTCCTTCCTATCCAAGATCTTGACAGGTACCTCCTCGTACGTTAAATCTTCAGCTATCTCGTCTGGTTCTAACTCAATATGCGGTTTGGATCCTTCACATAATTGCGTAACACGGATATGTGAAACACGTTATGAACACGAGACATGCTTGGAGGTAAAGCAAGTCTATAAGCCACATTTTCTACTCGGTCAAGAATCTCAAATGGACCAATGAATCGTGGATTGAGCTTTCCTCTCTTCCCAAACCTCGTAACTCCTTTCCACGGAGAAACACGTAATAACACATGGTCTCCAACATTAAATTCCACGTCCTTTCGATGAAGATCCGCATAACTCTTTTGTCGATCTTGTGTTGTTTGTATACATTGTCGAATCATTTGGATTTTTTCTGTTCATACGTACTAACTCCGGTCCCAACAATGTTGTTTCACCCACCTCGTTCTAACATACTGGAGAACGACACGTTCTCCCATACAACGCTTCGAATGGAGCTACGCCTATACTTGCTTGATAACTGTTATTGTAGGAAAATTCCACCAATGGTAAGTACTTATCCCAACTCCCTTTGAAGTCTAGAACACAAAGTCTCAATAGATCTTCAAGAGTTTGAATAGTTCTTTCCGATTATCCGTCCGTTTAAGGATGATAAGCCGAGCTGAATCGTAAATCCGTGCCCATAGCTTTCTGCAAACTGATCCAAAATCGTAAAGTAAATCTGGGATCATGATCCGAAACTATGGATACTGGCATGCCATGTAATCTCACAATCTCATTCACGTACATATGAGCAAGACGTTCAAGGGAATAAGTCTCTCGTCTCGGCAATAAATGAGCAGACTTGGTTAATCTATCAACAATAACCCAAATCGCATCTATGCCTTGAGAAACCTTTGGAAGACCCGTAACGAAATCCATCGTAATGTGTTCCCACTTTCATTTTAGAATCTCCAGTGGTTGCAATGGACCCTTCGGTACTTGATGCTCCGCCTTTACGCGTTGACAAGTTAAACATTTCGAAATAAACTCCGCGATCTCTCTTTTCATATTGCTCCACCAAAATGTATGTCGAAGATCACGATACATTTTGGTACTCCCAGGATGAATTACAAATGGTGTGTTGTGTGCCTCCATCATGATTCTATGCTTCAAGTCAGAATCGTTAGGAACACAAAGTCTGGAGTTGACTCGAAGTATTCCCTCTTCATCGATTCTTGCTTCTGGAATGGCACCTTCTTGCACCTTCTCATTCATCTTCATCAGCTCCGCATCCATAGTTTAAGCAGCTTTTACTTTATCAATCAAAGCTGATTCTACGCGTATACTTGACATTATCGCACTCGTTTCCATATATGATCTTCTACTCAACGCGTCAGCTACCACGTTCGCTTTTTCAGGATGGTATTGGATGGTATGATCGTAATCTTTCAACAGCTCAAGCCAACGTCGTTGCCGCATGTTGAGTTCCTTTTGAGTGAAGAAATATTTAAGGCTCTTATGATCCGTATAAATCTCCACTTTCTCCTCGTACAGGTAGTGTCTCCAAATCTTCAACGCAAAAACGACAGCTGCCAACTCTAGATCATGAGTAGGATAATTCCTCTCATATTCTTTGAGTTGTCGCGAGGCATAGGCTATGACTTTCCCATGTTGCATGAGAACACATCCTAATCCTTTGCCCGAAGCATCGCTGTAGATAACAAATCCATCCGAACCAGATGGTATTGTCAGAACAGGTGCCGAGATAAGTCTTCTCTTGAGCTCTTGGAAGCTCTTCTCGCATTCCTCGCTCCAAACGAATTTTGTATCTTTCCGAGTCAACTGAGTTAATGGAGTAGCGATTCGAGAAAATCCCTCTACGAACCTCCGATAATAACCAGCTAAGCCTAGAAAGCTTCGTACTTCGGTCACCGACTTAGGTTGCTCCCAGTTTTGTATTGCTTTAATCTTCGTCGGGTCAACAGATACTCCACGTTTCGATACCACGTGCCCAAGGAATGCTACTTCCTCAAACCAGAACTCGTATTTCTTCAGTTTGGCATATAGCTTGTTCTCACGAAGCTTTTGAAGTACCAACTTCAAGTGGTGCTCATGATCTTCACGGCTTTTAGAATAAATGAGGATGTCATCAATAAAGACAACAACGAACTGATCCAAATATTTCTTAAATACACGGTTCATCATATCCATGAAAGCAGCAGGAGCATTAGTCAATCCAAAAGACATGACTAAGAACTCATAATGCCCGTACCGAGTTCTAAAAGCAGTCTTTGGAATATCCTCAGTTTTAATCTTCAGCTGATGATATCCAGAACGAAGATCGATCTTTGAAAAGAATTACGCTCCTTGCAACTGGTCGAACAGGTCATCAATACGAGGTAACGGATACCTATTCTTGATGGTGACATGGTTCAACTCCCGATAGTCAATACAAAGTCGCATACTCCCGTCTTTCTTCTTTACGAATAAAACAGGAGCACCCAAGGTGACGTACTAGGACGAATAAAACCGATGTCTAACAATTCCTGTAATTGGACCTTTAACTCCTGAAGTTCAATAGGAGCCATTCAATATGGGGTTTTAGAAATGGATTTTGTACCGGGTTCAAGGTTAATAAAGAATTCAACTTCACGTTCTGGGGGTAGACCGGGAAGTTCTTCGGGAAATACATCAGGAAACTCATTAACAACGAAAATATCATTCAAATCTGACGTATTCTGGTTTAAATCAGTGACATGAGCTAAGAAAGCTTGACATCCGTTTTTCAATAAACGAAAAGCTTTGTGACTTGAAATGATATTGACTGATTTTAGTGGTTTGGTGGTTTGGATTCGCACAACAGGTTGATTAGGAATATGAAAACTAACAACCTTACGAAAACAATCAATTTTGGCATGGTAGGTGGTTAACCAGTCAATTCCTACAATCACGTCAAATGCAAGTATTTTCAAAGATATAAGATCAACAGGTAAGGTAAGGGTACCAATATGAATCAAGCAAGATTTGTAAACTGTAGATGTAACAAAAGTTTCTCCTAACGGAGTTTCAACAGATAAGTCAAAGTCTAATTTATCAGAAGTCAAGTTCAAACGTTGAGCACAAGCAGGCGAATAAAGGAATGGGTAGCACCGGTGTCTAACAAGGTGTAAACTTCGCAAGAGTTTATGATTAGCTTACCCGTAATCACCTCGTGTGGATTTCTGGCGTTTTGGGCTGTCACGACAAACGCTCTTCCAGCAATCACCGACTTTGACTTGTCCGAAACCGTCTTGGGAATCACCACCCCCGCTGGATTTGGTTTCGCAACAGAACAATCTCGAGCTATGTGTCATTCTTTTTCACAGTTATAGCATGCTTTGAATTGTTGTGGGCAGTTTGGACTGATATGTCCCTCTTTCCCGCACTTATAGCATACGACCGGTGGTCGTTCTCCTTCCCTCGAAACAGTTGATGCTGGTGCTGATGTTGACGTCTTCACGTTCTCATTGTTGTACCTTCTCTTCTTGAAATCTCCCCCCAATTCGCTTCTTCTACTATCATGGCCACGATTACCACCGGAGTGGTTACCGCTTCTGTCATACTTTCCACCTCGCTGGTTGTCATTGCTCCGATGACTGCTACCACCGGTACGACCTTGGTTGTGGTCCCTCGGTTGAACATAATCATTATCTCGTTCTAACAACTGGGCCCTGTTCACTACATCTGAATATAGAGAAAATTTATGAGAAATGAGGTATTGACGTATTTCGGGTTTCAAACTTCTTAGAAACATCCGCATCATACGTTCCTCATTCTCCATCAAATGAGGTGCAAACCTGGACAGCTCCGTAAATTTAGCCTCGTACTGGGATAACGTCATGTTATTTTGTTCTAGTCGGATAAAATCTACCTCCTTCATATGACGAATACTTTCAGGAAAGTACTTGTCATTGAACAGTTTCTGGAATGCTTCCCAAGACATCTTGAGTGCGGCAGGCTGGGTACGCTTCACAGATTTCCACAAGTAATCTGCCTCTCCACGGAACATAAACGTGGCGAATGGAACCTTCTGTTCCTCCGTGCATCCCAATACATCAAATATCTTGATAATTTGTTTAATCCACGTCTCTGCCTTGATCGGATCCGACTTTCTCAGAAACTCTGGTGGTCCCAATTCTTTGAACTGTTTGGCAGTGACAAGCCGCGAGTTGTTATTATCTCCACCTGTATTTTGCACACGAGTTTCTCTCGTCTGATTTTGCATGAACTGAAAAAAACTTCTAAACATCTCATCGTTTATCGTCTGATCAGCGTTGTTTTCAGGATGAACATTGCCTTCTTGTTGCACGTTCTCCTGGTTAGTGATTAAAGGTATCTCCACGGTCTCATTCACTTCGTTGTTAACATTCTCAGCTGTCATTCTCAAATACTACCATAAAATAAGGGTTAATTAAATAAATTAACATATCACATATTAACCCTATGCTCCGACTGACCAATTAACTACCACATAAGCTTAGGTAGGACATACTAGTGAAGGATTTACTCGTCTATCCCCTCCTAGTTATATTCTCCGATCTTCGCCAGAGATCATATCCCTAAGCTCTGATACCAACTGTGACGCCCCCAGAATAAGTCCAGTCAACCCAACCCATTCTGAGTCGCTAAATACATGGTACAGAATTCAAATACAAACTTTATATCATACAGTCATGCAAAATACGACCACATAACTGTGAGTGTCAATACAAATATGTAAAAAATATTAATATTCAAACTAAGTCCTCATTACAATTATTATCACACTATTTATCAGAAATAGTGAGGACTACTACTGCTCTAACTCGGACCATCACTCTGTCCCCCGACTAGTCCCTGCGACATTCTCATTTCTTGAAGAGGACAATAAATAAAAAGGGTGAGCTCAACTAGCTCAGTAAATAATATTATGACTAAGATAATGAAAAATAAATTATCGTTAGTATTCAACAATTCAGATAAAATATTATTGACAACAAGTTTGAGACCAATATTCGCAGCGGAAATAACCATTCATCATCAATATTTTATCCCTGTAACATCAATCAATATACATCTCGAATCAAATATTCATCTTTGCACTACAGGCCAAAGATATTCATTTATATCATCAGTGGTCATACTCATCTCAACACCTGTCATCTTTGCACTACGGCCAAAGATATTCATCAAGTAATCATTCATCTTTGCTCTATAGGCCAAAGATATTCAGTTATATCACCACTTAGGACTGAGGATGATGAAAAATAATATAAAGAACGAATCCAGTGAAATAAAGGATAAGATTAAGGATTCGTATTTTAATTTATTCAAGTTCAAGAATATCCCATAATAATACTTTGTGAAGCAAAATTCAAGAATAAAGCTCAAAACTTAGATCCAATCAAAGATAGTAACTATAACAGACAATTTGAACAAATAGAAGAAAATTTAGTTTTTTCGTGAATAGTGTCGTATACGTGAATAGTGCCGTATACGTGAATAGTAATTCCGACGGAAAAAGTAAGAATTACATAATAAAATTCATGACAATATTTTGGTATAATGATATTGAAAAGAATAACATTATTTATGAAAGAAAATAACATCCCTTACCTCAAAAGAATAGTACTTCTGACTTGAATATCGGATATAATACCGAAGAAAACTCGCACTGAATAGTAATACTTAAAGTATCTAAATACTCACAAAAATACGCTCGATATTATAGAGAGAGAAAACTTTTGATTCTGGTGTGATTTTTAATTCTAACCTAAGCACCCTATTTATAGAAAAAACTTAGAATGCCAAAATAGACTAAATTAATAAAATAATATTTTATTTTTTTTAAATTTTCAGTCGCCTCATGACCAAAAGAAAGCCATCAGCCACCAACCAAAAGTGGGGCTATGACTCCCCCAGAATAGGTCCAGTCAACCCAACCCATTCTGAGTCGCCAAATACATGGTACAGAATTTAAATACAACCTTTATATCATACGGTCGTGCAAAATACGACCACACAACTGTGAGTGTCAATACAAATATGTAGAAAATATTAAGATTCAAACTAAGTCGTCATTACAATTATTATCACACTATTTATCAGAAATAGTGAGGACTACTACTGCTCTAACTCGGACCATCACTCTGTCCCCCGACTAGTTCCCGAAACATTCTCATTTCTTGAAGAGGACAACAGATGAAAAGGGTGAGCTCAACTAGCTCAGTAAAGAATATTATGACTAAGATAATGGAAAACAAATTATCGTTAGTCTTCAACAAATAAGATAAAATATAATGGACAACCAACTTTAGATCAATATTCGCAGCGAAAATAACAATTTATTAGAAGAGTTAAGTAGAGAATGAAGTCTACTATCTTCTATGATTTAAAAGTCTATCATCAATATTTTATCCCTGTAACATCAATCAATATACATCTCGAATCAAATATTCATCTTTGCACTACAGGCCAAAGATATTCATTTGTATCATCAGTGGTCATGTTCATCTCAACACCTGCCATCTTTGCACTACGGCCAAAGATATTCATCAGTTAATCATTCATCTTTGCTCTACAGGCCAAAGATATTCAGTTACATCACCTTTTAGGACTGAGAATGATGAAAAATCATATAAATAACGAATCCAGTGAAATAAAGGATAAGATTAAGGATTCGTATTTTAGTATATTCAATTCAAAAATACTTCGAAATAATCAATTGTGGAGCAAAATTCAAGAATAAAGCTCAAAACTTAGATCCAATCAAAGATAAGAACTTTAACAAGTAATTTGGACATATAGAAGAAAATTTAATTTTTTTCGTGAATAGTGCCGTATACGTGAATAGTAATCCCGACGGAAAAAATAAGAATTTCAACATAAAATTCATGACAATATTTTGTTATAATAATATTGAAAGGAATAACATCATTTACGAAAGAAATAACATCCCTTACCTCAAAAGAATAGTACCTCTGACTGGAATATCGGATATAATATCGAAGGAAACTTGCACTGAATACTAATACTCAAAGTATTAAAATACTCACAAAAATACGCTCGATATTATAGAGAGAGAAAACTTCTGATTCTGGTGTGATTTTCAATTCTAACCTAAGCACCCTATTTATAGGAAAAGCTTAGGATGCCAAAGGAGACTAAAATAATAAAATAATATTATTTTTTTAAAAAAATTCCGCCGCCTGGCGGATTTTCAAAAATTTGAATTTTCAACAAAAGTGGGGCCCACCCAAAAAAAAATTATATATATTTTTTGAAACTTCAATAATTCATAACAAATAGCCCCTTTGTCAGAAAAATACAAATTTTATGTTCTTCCATAGGAAATTTAATTCTCTACAACTTTGTAAAAGGAAGTTTTTCCAAATTCCAAACATAAATTATCCGAAATCCATAAGCAGATGATTATCCACACCCAAAATATTGATAAAAACTCATCAGCGCTAATTCCTTCTTTTATATCCACAAAATAAATATTTCCTTATCATATAAATCAATAATTAATTATTCACAAATAATATTATAGAACTACAATATTGACAACCAGGTCGTTCCCAGGAAAGAGGGGGCCTTCCGATAAGGACTTCTCCTTACTGGCGCGCAATTAAATAACCCCTCCTAGACAGAACTTCCTTAGACATTGTCAATAATGCTATCTAATAATTTTATTCAAATAATATGAATTATTGAGTTGATAATGTGAAATACTGTGCAGTGACAATTATTGAATCAATAATACCAAAATATCAACTGTAGCCATTATTGAATCAATCATATAAAATGACAACGTAGCAATTATTGAGTCAATAAAATATTAATGTAACAATTATTGAGTCAATAATATAAAATATCAACGTAGCAATTATTGAGTCAATAATATAAAATATTGAACAGTAATTACTGTAACAATTATTGAGTAATGGCTTCTCACGTAAGAATCAATAATTAAAATTACTGTGCAATACCGTGTGCTACTGTGCAACACCGTGTATCACTGTATTTTAACCACCGGGTATTTCAACAGTACTTACGGTAACAACTACGCCATTATTTTGTAAAAAAGTTATTTCTGTCGCTTTCTATATCCGACAGTTATTCCGTTGTAGGGGCCCACAAATAACTGCTCCGTCGTACGAATATTCCCCGACAACAAGAATATTCCACGACCAAACGAATATTCTCCGACAACAAGAATATTTTATAACCACTTGCTCATTTTAAAAATATTTGCACATTTCACCCATAACTTTCATATTTATCAAAACAACACCTTACTGTTTCGAAATAATATATAAAGAAAATTAAATCTTTATTCATAAAAGTTGGGGTCTTACAGGCGTCACATTTATGTTCTGTTATTATTGCAGTTCAGTTAGTTGCAGTTCAGTTAGTTCTGATTTTTAAATTCAGTTAACTGCATTGTTGCAGTTTTGTTAGTTGTTGGTTAGCAGTTAACTGCTTTGTTGCAGTTCAGTAAACTGCATTAGTTCTGTTATTGTGTGTGCAGGAAACTGAAAAGCAACAAATTGCATTGTGGCATTGTTGCAGTTTTGCATTAGTTGTAAGACCCTAACTTTTATGAATAAAGATTTAATTTTTTTTATATATTATTTTGAAATAGTAAGGTGTTGATTTGATAAATGTGAAAAGTTATGGGTGAAATGTGCAAATATTTTAAAATGAACAAGTGGTTATAAAATATTCTTATTGTCGGGGAATATTCATTTGGTCGTGGAATATTCTTGTTGTCGGGAAATATTCGTACGACAACGGAATAACTGTCGGATATAGAAAGCGACAGAAATAACTTTTTTATAAAATAACGGTGAAGTTGTTACCGTTAGTACTGTTGAAATATCCGGTGGTTAAAATACAGTAATACGTGGTGTTGCACAGTAGCATACGATATTGCACAGTATTTTGAATTATTGATTCTTACGTGAGAAGGCACTTACTCAATTATTGTTACAGTAATTACTGTTTAATATTTTATATTATTAATTCAATAATTGCATGATATTTTATTGATTCAATAATTGCTACGTTGATATTTTATATCAATAATTGCTACGTTGCTATTTTATATGATTGATTTAATAATTGCTACAGTTGATATTTTGTATTATTGATTCAATAATTGTCACTGCACAGTATTTCACATTATCAACTCAATAATTCATATTATTTGAATAATATTATTAGATAGCATTATTGACAATGTCTAAGAAAGTTCTGTCTAGGAGGGGTTATTTAATTACGCGTCAGTAAGGAGAAGTCCTTATCGGAAGGCCCCCTCTTTTCTGGGAACGACCTGGTTGTCAATATTGTAGTTCTGTAATATTATTTGTGAATAATTAATTATTGATTTATATGATAAGAAAATATTTATTTTGTAGATATAAAAGAAGGAATTAGCGCTGATGTGTTTTTATCAGTATTTTGGTGTGAAAATCATCTGTTTATGGATTTCGGATAATTTATGTGTGGAATTTGGAAAAATTTCCTTCTACAAAGTTGTAGAGAATTAAATTTCCTATAAATGGTCATAGAATTTGTATTTTTGTGACAAAATGGCTATTTATTATGAATTATTGAAGTTTTAAAAAAAATTAAAATAAAAGGGTGGGCCCCACTTTTGGTTGGTGGCTGATGGCTTTCTTTTGGTCATGAGGCGGCTGGAAATTTAAAAAAAAATATTATTTTATTAATTTAGTCTACTTTGGCATCCTAAATTTTCCTATAAATAGGGTGTTTAGGTTAGAATTGAAAATCACACCAGAATCAGAAGTTTTCTTTCTCTATAATATCGAGCGTATTTTTGTGAGTATTTAGATACTTTGAGTATTACTATTCAGTGCGAGTTTTCTTCGGTATTATATCCGATATTCAAGTCAGAAGTACTATTCTTTTGAGGTAAGGGATGTTATTTTCTTTCATAAATAATGTTATTCTTTTCAATATCATTATACCAAAATATTGTCATGAATTTTATTATGTAATTCTTACTTTTTCCGTCGGAATTACTATTCACGTATACGGCACTATTCACGGAAAAACTAAATTTTATTCTATTTGTTCAAATTGTCTGTTATAGTTACTATCTTTGATTGGATCTAAGTTTTGAGCTTCATTCTTGAATTTTGCTTCATAAAGTATTATTATGGGATATTCTTGAACTTGAATAAACTAAAATACGAATCCTTAATCTTATCCTTTATTTCACTGGATTCGTTATTTATATTATTTTTCATCATCCTCAGTCCTAAGTGGTGATATAACTGAATATCTTTGGCCTGTAGAGCAAAGATGAATGATTACTTGATGAATATCTTTGGCCGTAGTGCAAAGATGACAGGTGTTGAGATGAGTATGACCACTGATGATACAAATGAATATCTTTGGCCTGTAGTGCAAAGATGAATATTTGATTCGAGATGTATATTGATTGATGTTACAGGGATAAAATATTGATGATGAATGGTTATTTTCGCTGTGAATATTGATCTCAAACTTGTTGTCAATAATATTTTATCTGAATTGTTGAAGACTAACGATAATTTATTTTTCATTATCTTAGTCATAATATTATTTACTGAGCTAGTTGAGCTCACCCTTTTCATTTATTATCCTCTTCAGAAAATGAGAATGTCGTAGGGACTAGTCGGGGGACAGAGTGATGGTCCGAGTTAGAGCTGTAGTAGTCTTCACTATTTCTGATAAATAGTGTGATAATAATTGTAATGAAGACTTAGTTTGAATATTAATATTTTCTACATATTTGTATTGACACTCACAGTTGTGTGGTCGTATTTTGCATGACCGTATGATATAAAGTTTGTATTTGAATTTTGTACCATGTATTTGGCGACTCAGAATGGGTTGGGTTGACTGGACCTATTCTGGGGGCGTCATATTAGTTCTTGTATTGGCGTTGTATTGGGGCTCATTTTGCAGTATTGTATTGGCATTGTTGTAGTTTTGTGTGTGTACAGGGAACTAATGCAAACTTGTCTTTGACTGAATCTAACAGTCAAGTATCAGACATTTAGCATTTGGTCAGTTAACTGCAGAAACCAAATCAAACTTCCCAAGCAACAACAATGCCAATACAACAATTTCATTTCACATCCAAATGCTAAATGTCAACTATTTAAAGAATAAACTGTCAAAAGAAACACATTAAAAACAAGTGATTCATTAATTAGCTTTGAATGTTTACAAAGTTTTGAAATGAAAACATAACGTCATTACATAGCTTTGAATGCTTTAAAATTCATGAAAACATAACTTAATACAACACAAGTCACCATCCATGACAATATCACATACAATTGGACTTTCTTAATTGTCTCTCTTAGTCTAATAGATTCTAACTCCAAGATTAAGACATCCCTTTTCAAATTCTTCAATTTCTCTTTCAACTTTTTTGTTTTGTTTCTTAGCAAATTGACTTCATCTTCATTCCTTGAAACAAAACTCATATTACTGCAACCATTACCCTGAACTTCATTTTGAGTACTTATGTTCAACCATTGAAAAAATCTACAATATTTATTAATGTCCTGTAAAAGAAAACAACACCCAAACCAAATTCAATACAAAATATATTATAATAACATATAAATTTATACACAAAATTTACTTATTGGGTAAAAACGACATCCATAGAACCTTCTTCCCTTTGATTTGTTCTTTGTGGAGACACAAATGGATGCCGATAGACCGCAGAAACAACAGACCCTCTTTTGAGCAATAGACGAGGATATGCTATTTGAAGAAGCCATTAAGAACCTTTTAGAAGTTCAAATGGTCAAACATTATTGTGGAAATAGCTATGTAATATGTTATGTACAAAACTGCCAATAGCTATGTAATATGTTAATACAGTTAATATGATACAAACAGGATTTTGCAATGTATTGTGTCAAACATTATTGTGGAACATAACAGTTAATATGATAGTAAATTGTCTACTCAAAAGATAACAGAATGAGAATGGAACATGTAATACAAGCTTATGCAGAACTGTATTGAAGTAAAAAAGTAACAAAACCCTAGGTTTCCATCCCTGATTTTGAAAATTCCCCCAATCGAATTTTTATAAATCGGCAACAAAACCCTAGACTTTAGATCCAAACTTGCTAAACTGAAGAGGGAAGAGCATTTGGACACAAAATCGTACATACCTTGAACCAACAGAAGATCTAAGTCAGAAAACTCAGTGAGCCGTGAACCCTAGATCGACCTCTTCGTCGCTGGAACCCTAGCCGTGAACCATAGCGCGCCGTGAACGAGGTTGGGAAGAGATTTGCAAAACTCGATCACAGAAGGTAGGCTTCTCGTCGGCTATCTGAGCAGATTTCGTTGAAGAACCCTAATCTCCTTCATTGTCTCTCTCTGTTTCTCACTGTCTGAAGTTGGACAAAGATATGATTTGAATTTGGCTGAATGTTGGTGTAACGAGTTTTCTATTTTGCCGCGTAAGCCACGTTGATAAGGCCATGTCATTTCCTCTTTTTTTTACTTCCACGTCAGAAAGGTTTTTAACAGTCGTTAGTCAGAAAGGTTTTTAACAGAATGACCCAATTTAAGAATTTTAATTAGTTCAGTTAATTAATTTAACAAATTAAAAGTTCAATTAGATATACAGTAATACGTGCCAACTTTGATGATCAAAAACATAATTTTGCCAATAAACTTCCATAATAATAAAAAAAAAACTTAAGAATTGAACCTACCTACCTACCTACCTGAGACTTCATCCCTCTAAAAACAAGTACAGACTCTATCAACTAATTACGTACTTTCTCTTTTACTGTTTTTCTTTTTTCTTTTTATTTTGGTACAAACAATGATTTTTTCTACTTGCACGGAGGGAATACAATTTTAAATGATTTACAAGTTAATATTAAAATATAAAATAAAAATATGTGACTTGTAATAAATTTATTTAAGTTGCGAAAGTATTTGAATAATCACGATGACTTGAAATTTGAAATGATACATGAAAGAAAGGTATTATATAATGTCTTTAAATTTGATATAATCAACTTATACTAAAATGAGTTGTAAGTTAATATTCATGTCCAAAAAATAATAATAATTTATTCCTAAACGTACTCAAATTGACATAGAAAGACTTGTAAATAAATAAAATTGACAGAATTATTAATAATCACTCACAACCAACCTCTCTCTCTCTATATAAATGTATGAAGCTAGCAATACATTGGAAAAGCCACATGAAGCATTTTTATCTCATAGTAATACCAAATGATGTTTCGTAGATCTTGAAGGATTTATATATATATATAGAGAGAGAGAGAGAATTTACAAATAACATTTAGCATAATCAAACAGTTTGATTATGATCAAGGCACATCTTGGCTCAATTATTTGGGAAGATCATCACGGGCTGCTTGCTAGCCTTGCTCTCAAATCCTTCCGAAGAATTTTACCGGATGGTGATTTTGGGATAGCATCGACAAAAAATACGCGATAAATTCTCTTATAGAACACCACCTGTTTTGAGATGAATTGCTTGACCTCATCTTCAGTGGTGCTTGAACCGTTATTAGCTGATCTAACAACAAAAGCTACTGGAACCTCCCCAGCTTTTTCATCTATCATGCTGATGATCAAAAACAACATTCATTCCCAAAACATAGTAATAAATAAATGAAAATGAAGGTAATTAATTAGTAGACAATACTTACGGAACAACTGCAGCATCGGATATGTTAGGATGAGTGAGCAACATAGCTTCAAGTTCAGCAGGGGCAACTTGGAACCCTTTGTATTTGATTAATTCCTTTAATCGATCCACGATGAAAAGCTCGTCGTCCTCGTCGATGTACCCGATATCGCCCGTGTGCAACCAACCCTCCTTGTCTATTGTTCTCTCCGTCGCTTCAGGATCATTAAGGTAACCTGAAATTTATTTTCTCCATTAATTGCTACTGTCTCAGTTTCTCTCTTTATTCCTTTATATTTTACCATCATACTCCTACCTACTACTTTACAACTAATTAATTAATTGTTCAGAATCATGATTTAATTTGGTTACTACTAATAACTAAAGCAATTCAACTATTGTTTTGCCTGCTGTATAAACTCTTTATTTCATATTATATATATATATATATGCATTTCCTTTTCCGGTTTTCCCCTCCTCTCTCTCTTTTATAGACTCGGTCGTTGGTCGTAGGTTGGTGGGTAAGCCTCCCAACCAACCACTGCCTTAAGTAGCATTCATGTTTTTATTTTTTAAATTGTTGGTAGGCCTATCTACCACTACGAAGGCTAGTGTTAATGTCACATGTCAAGTGGAGACACCCAAGAAGACTTGAAACAAATTATTAACAGCCAGTCATTCATGGATTGAAATGTTTTCACCTCATTATTTAATTAACAAAACACAGTTGATTTTGAATTTTTCGCTCACCCTAATAAACGATCAGGAACGTCCAAAATTTGGGATAAATCTCACCGTCCATTATATGCTCTTTAACTTTAAAGAAAAAAAATTGCTCTATCTCTCACTCTCACATTCTCCTCCGTTCTTCCTCCTTCCGAGCTCGCCCTCTGACTTCTCCATTCTCTAGAATCTCTCTTCCTTCTTTTCTTTCGTACGTAGTGCCACGAGTAGTATGACTAGTATATTAATATTACACCTTTCTAGCCTGAATGGTATGTAATAAAACATCTATTAAAAGAATGTTATAATTGGTGATTTCATGCAAATATTTAAGGGAGTTAAAAGTTTAGATCCAAAACCAAAATCGTAATTTACAAAATTATTTTAATAATTAACATTTTAAATTAAGATGAATTTGTATTTGTATTGGGTGGGTCCCATAAGGAATAAATAAAAGAGTGATATAAAATAGAAGCAAGTAGAGTAGGTACCTTTCATAATTTGGTCACCACGAATACAAATTTCTCCACGTTGGTTCCGTGGAAGAGAGGCGTTGGTGTCAGGATCCACGATTTTCATCTCGGCATTCCTAACCACAGTTCCACACGCACCCGACTTTATCTCATAGGGTTCCTTTGCAAAGGCCAGGCACATTGCTAGCACAGGCCCTGCCTCCGTCATTCCATACCCCTGTTTTTTAAAAATAAATCAAATAAATATCAACTAGTGTAATCTTATACTGGGCTTGTTCGGGAATGACTTATTTTAAATGATTTATAAGTTAAAATATAAGTTGACTTATAAGTAAAAACGTCCGGCATCAATTTGACTTATAAGTCAAAAATTAATAAAAAACAAGTTATGTAGGTGTTCGTTAAAATAAATGTAAAGATTACTAAAAAGGATATTAATAAAAAGATAGACAAAAGAGACATTATATTTGGTGAAACTAACTTATTTTAAAATGACTTATAAGTTATTTTAAAATAAATTACAAATATTTACTTTTTCTTTTTTTGACTTAAAACTTAAGTTATAAATAAAATAAAAAAAAGTCATTTTAAATAGTATTAAATGAATATAGGTTAAGAAATATCTTTAGCAATACCCATCCATACGTTTCAACTTTATACGGTTGGTATTTGGCGAAAGGACCGTGATCTTTTTCATCATTAGACAATGTTGGTTAACTATTATTATAAAGAAAGGTCCAAGTGGAAAATTTTAAACCTCAATTTTAAAAATCCGCCAAATCACCATTTGTTTTGTTAGTGTGGCAGTTGGCTGTGGCCGTCCGTCCAAACATCTCACCATCTCTCAACAATTAAATAAAATATATTTTTGAAACTAAAAAACATTTCCAGTTTAATAAGGGTGAAACATGTCTGAAATTGTGACCAATAATAATTTTTTTAAGAAAGGAAGAATATAATCGGTGAATTAAAATGACGCAGCAGCCAGAGAAAAAAAAATCTGAGAGAGATCGAGGGGGTTGGATTTGATATGTACCTGACCAAGTTTGGCATTAGGAAACTTGGCTCTAACAGTATCTTCAAGTTCTTTCCCTAACGGGGCAGCACCAGACATGACAGTCCTTATTGAAGATAAATCATAATTATCAACAATTGGAGTTTTAGCAATAGCCAATACAATCGGCGGCACAAACGGACCAATTGTCACCTTATACTTTTGTATCAGCTCCAAAAATGGAACAATATCAAACTTCTGCATAACCAAAATGGCCGCCCCAGCTCTCAGCCCACAAAGTAATACCGAGTTCAGCGAATAAATATGAAATAAAGGCAACACGCAAATCATCACATCTTCACTGTGAATATACAGATTCGGATTCTCCCCATCCACCTGTTGAGCCACGCTTGTAACAAGCCCTTTATGCGTCAACATCACCCCTTTCGGCAACCCCGTGGTGCCGGAGGAGTACGGCAGCGCCACCGCATCGTCCGGATCAATCTCCACCTCCGGCATCTCCCGTTCGTCCGCCCGAGTCAACTCGGAGAAATGCAAGCAGCCCTCCGGAGGCGAGTCGATACACATGATGGTCAGACTATTCTCACGTGCAAACTCTTTTACTTTATCTACGTAGCAAGCTTGAGTAATTATAAGCTTTGCGTTTGAGGCCTTGGCTTGTTTAATCACCTCGGCGGAGGTGAAAAACGGGTTAGCCATTGTGGATGTGGCGCCCCGATATGATGCGCCTAGGAAAGCGAACACGAACTCGGTCGTGTTTGGCAATAGGAGCATGATTGTATCGCCTTGTTGGATTCCAAGTTTGTTAAGGCCCGACGAGACCTTTCGGGAAATGAGCTCCACATCGGAGTAAGTGTAGATTTCGCCCGTGGGACCATTTATTAAACACGGTTGGGAACTAAATTTGGAAATGTTTTCAAAACAATACGAATGTAACGGGAGATGTTTGGGGATGTAAATATCTGGGAGTTTTGAACGAAATATTATGTCTTGTTTGGCTGCGTTGGTAGCCATTGGGAGCGAATTACAGGGGAAAGAGGAGTTGTTGGGTATTTGTGTGTGTTTTGATTGGGTTCAGCAAATGCTGGATTGGGATTTAAATAACTGATAAGCAAGGTTGGTGAAGGTAGGGGAGTTGGTAAAAGGGAGTTGATGGGGATTTTTGGGTTTTTGTGGGGTTGGAATGGGGATAAACTAGTGCAAGCGTGGTGGGTGAGAAAGCGTTGGTCTTGGTTATTGGTGACGGGTGGGGTCCAGGGGTTAGGTGTTGAGGTTGTGAAGAATGAAGATGCCAAGTTGACTAGCATATACATGGTTTAGGATTTTTCCATGTACAAATTACAATTTCATTCACCAACCCCCACATGCCCGAGGTGGCATCACCGCCGGTCGCCGGCCTGCCCAAAACTCTTTCTTCTCAACCGCCTATAGGCTATATGCAATTATTATGTGCATCTGACCGGTCTACTGCTTTTGGTACTTGTCTGAGTAGAATATTAAGAGGGAATATAATATGAAATGTGCTAAATTTACGTTGGAATCAATACTGACCGATTCTTTTATAGCTGGTGAGTATCCTGTGACAATAAGATTATACTCCTATATTTAATAACTAGATTTGCGACCCGTGCTTCCGGCACTGAAGAGTGAATGGGCTGAGGTAGGAAAGAAGAAGATAAGAGAGAATGATGAGAGAGGCAGAGATTGATTAGATTAAATTAGATTTGAAGGGTTAGATTTATTCGAAACTTTAGACAGTCCGGATGAAACCATAGTTTGAGCGGAAATTTTTTTTTTCAAAATCATTTGTGTTTTGTAAGGTAGATGTTTGTTTTGAATGAGCCATGAGATTTTAATTATACATACGACCCAAGAAAATTAAATGACATCTGAATACTGAAATAGTTATTAAATTTGTGTTTTCTTTTTTTACGTTAACCCGCACACCTTTTTGTTACCATCAAAGATTGAACCCCTCAATCTCATGAATACCTTAAAACGAATCATATCACTGAGCCAAATATCATGTGGTAAAATTATATTTTGTTCTTCCTTTGTAATAAATACAATTATTTTCATTCTTATCAAATTTATTAATTTTATTGATTGTGAAAGGATATGACTCATTTTAGTCAAAAATAGAATGAATTATTTTACTTAAATGTGTGGAAATTAAGAGACCGTTTTCTATATATACAAAATGACATTTCACACCCTCATTTAAATAGATAACTCATCAATCATATACATATTGACATTTTTTTACTAATTTATTTTCAAATTATAAACTTAATATTGACTTATTTTTTTAAAATTTATTTCAAATGTATTCAAATTTAAAATTAATATAAATTTATTTAATTTATGTCAATATAATTATAAATATTATAAAAGTACTATTAATTATAAAATTTATTATTTTTAAAATTTAAATGAATCATATTAAATTTAAATTTAAAAATATCACAAATTAACTTTTTAAAAGTTAATCTTGATCTTATGTACATTTACAACTACAATCCATTCAATACCCGCTCTATAAATTACTTAAAATTTATAATAAAATTTATTTTACTGTTGAATATAATTGATAAATTATACTATCTCTTTTATAAATTATAAGATTATTATTAATTTGATGTTTTGACTGTTGAAACTTTTAAATTTTAAATTTCTTTATTTAAGGAATCAATATAAGGAACTTATTGGGTTTATAGTGAAAAAATTAAATCCATATTGTGCAAAATGACCCAATAGCACTGCAGAGTAGAGATAAAGATAAAAAAACTGTTGTGAATGCTCTTATAGTTTTTGAATCATAAAAATGTCGATTTCGACTTAAAAATATAATTTAGATGTGCCGTTTAATAAAGGGAATTGATATTTTCACAAGAAAAATTAATATTTTTACAATGCCTCACTCACATGAATGTGGGTCACATTTACTATTTATGTGAGACGAGTCTTGTGAAAATATCAATTTCACTTGTGAAAATATAAATTCCCTTAATAAATAAAGTTCAAGTTTTTGACTTATTTAATTAAGACTTTAATTTCACAAAGCAAACAATTTTATCAATTGAACATGTTGCTAAACATATTAAGATGTATCCACTAACATTACAAATTTCAATAACTGATTTAAAACATATACAGCTAGCCTCACGGTTAAAAGTTGAATAAACAACCGATTAAATTGAACACCTTGTGATTTATATTCACTTAAACAATGCTGTTATTATAACGTACATTCTTATAAGTTATAAAACTACCACACCATACATTCGTATTTTAAATTTAAGAATATGTTCGATTAATTTTTATAAATCAATAATGATACTATAATTTACAATAGATGGAGTATTTTATACAATTTGTGGGTTGAATAAATAACTAAACTAGGTAGAGTGTTATTTTTCTCTTTAATTAAAGTATAAACATCTCCAGCAGATCAGAAAAGCAACAATCTTAGACTAAATATAGTCAATGATTCATATTTTACTTTAGTAGTCGGATTAAATTTAGTCCATGAGTTTTTTCGGTGAAGCTGATGGACTATATCAAGGAACTGGAATTTGGTAGATTATAATTTTAAATATATTTAAATGGGAGGGTGGAATAATGATTGGTGGATTATATTCATTAAATATAATATAATTTTTAATATTATAGTCCACGGAATAGTCTATTTGCTGGAAGGATTGAAGACTAAAGCATATCTGCTAATGTCATATGAACTAAATATAATCGATGGAATACTCCACCTGTTGGAGATGCTCTAAAAAAATAGTTAATGAGGTTTAAAGCGGATACTTAAAATAATAAGATGTTTACTGATATTCATGTGAGAAGAATGACAAGAATGACGTGAAAATATCAATTTTATATGTAAAAATATTAGTTCCCATAATAATAGTACGGACTACGGAAATTGGGACGAAGGAGATGATGGTATTCAATTGGTTAAACCTGCGTGAAGAGATTTAGACGGAAATTCTGAAGAGGATAGCTGTGATTAGTGGCGGAACCAGAATATTTTTAGAAAGGGGTCAAGATACATCAGTAAAAAAAATTATTTATTGACGCTTGGAGTGCTTCTTTCAAATTTATTTTGTCAAATTATAGTACTACTATTTCACAACATCATATTCTAATCTTTGTCAACCTTTGAGTTGTGAGTCTAATAACTTTAAATACATACACACACACACATATATATATATATATATATATATATATTTTTTTTAATTTTTTCCAAACTATGGGACTATTAATTAGACTTTGAAGTTTTTAGTCAACTGATTAACTACTTTTATATATAAATTATAATATTATATATTCAAAACTTTATATTGTGGTGCATGGGATTAATTAGCTTGAAAGAAGAAATTCCAACAAAAAAAAAATAGAAGAAACGAGATTTAATAATCTTGATAGGATATAATTATGGTGCACTTATGGTCACTATAGTGGGATCCAAAAAAAAATTATTTTATTTCTTTAACTTTTTATTTTTAATTAATTTATAGAGAGAATTGCTACTACTTTTTTTGGAACAGAAAATACATAAAAAAAAAAAAACAAAACAAAACAAATAACCTCCGGATATTAGAGGGTTGGGGTCATATGAACCCCTAGACCACCTGGTTCCGCCTATGGCTGTGAAGCCTCTTAATCGATTTAAATGCGTCTCCAAATCATGGTGCCACACTGCCACTTAATATCAACTATTTATGTACCCGCCTCTGGATTTTTGTACACGAGTGAAAAAAATTTATGAATATTTCTTCAATGATTATGGAAAATACAAATAATTGTGATTATGTGAGTTGTTATTCAAGGTGTTGACTGTTGAGAACTAGCCTTTCCTTAGCACACGATTTTTCACCTTTTTTAGGTCAAAAAGTATAAGCAGACATGAATATTGGATAGGAGTGTATTAGATTTTTAATTATTTATGTTTTGACCCCCCAATGGGGTAAAAATATAAATAGATTAAAGTTCAATACACCTCCTGTTCAATATTCCTGTCTGTGTAGAAGAACTTTTTCTAGGCTCGCCAGCAATCTTTCTCATATGCTCCCCCCATTCTATTGTTCAGTTGTGAAATTAAGAAATATTAAACATGTATTTTTGTTCCACATTTACCCTTAGAAATAATAAAATTTTAATTTAATAATGATTGACATGACAACAAAATTACGATATCAAACTCAAGTAAGAATATTGTGTCATTTATATTTTTTACAAATAAAACAAAACCACTCTTTCTATGGGGGAAAAAATGGCAGACAGACTTGAGAGCAAAGAATCTTTCCTTTTTTTTTTACACTTTGTGGATAACACGTTCAATGTAATAACGATCCATCACTTTACAATGTTGTTATGCCAAAAGATTAATTATGTAAAATTTCATGTATATTTGTATCCGTGTACAATACAGAAATGAAAACTTCTGAGTAACATTTCCACAATTTCTTACATGGGTTTATAACAAACAGCACTAAAATGCATTGTGACCATATATAAATGGTTTCCAATATGGTTGTTATCTTGATGATCTTCAAAAACTCCCCTCTTCTGTTGTTGGAATCCTCAAATAATATCGTAAACTATTAGCGAGAACCTGCCAGATTTCATATGGTTATACATATTAACCGCGTACACAAAAATAAAACATATGTAACAATGCCATAGGTCTATTGATATCAAAGCATTCTTCTCGAGCTAATCAGTTTTCAGTAATTATTGCTCGGTTGGTTACTTAAATTTTGATTTTAAACACTAGTAATGCGATAGCCTGATTTACCTGTTGGAGAGGCTTGATGAGAGGTTTATCTCTGTAGTTGACATGAAATTTTGCCTTTGCCAACAAACCCTAAGTACAAAGAGCAACATATTTTTAAGCGAACAGCCGACTTCAAGACCAAATCCAGATAATGCAAATAACTACACCAGGAAATTAGTCATTACCTCGGTGTCGAACTCTCCTGATTCAACCGCTACGTTTATGTCGGTGATGGTCTTTACAAGATCCACAAGTAATCCAGGGCGATCTGCTGTCTCCACATATAACAAGCTGCAATAATATGAGAATATGTTATTTTCTATTATTCATCCTTGTTCAAGCATATTGGTATGCATGACAACCCCAATTTAGTATCAGGCTTGAGAAAGTTTGTACTTAGTTTCTCTAATTGTTTGGTTAATTGCAACACATTAAATTGAGAAATAAATTAAAATTTTCAATACCTTCGTTTAGGGCCATCGTCATAAACATTGATGTGAGTTGCGACATCCACATCGACCTGAGGAATTCCGGCAAGAAAAATGATTATTACATACAAATACATGAATATAGACCACACCTTTAGAAGTGTGGAGCTACAAAAATATGTGAAGAAAATATCGAAGGTTTGGTTTAAATTGTCAAGTTGAAAGTATTTGACCTACATCGTGCCTATATGCATACAATTAATCAGGACAAGTTATTAGATCATCTACATTTCGAAGAAATCAAATACAGTGTAAGATTGAAGTCAGTGTTCTAAAAATCCCAGCCTAGGCGATAGGGCCCCCTGACGCCCCGCCTAGGCGCTAGGCCCCCTCCTAGCGCCTTGCCTAGGCACTAGGCCCCTCTGGCGTCTTGCCTAGGCCCAAGGCGGCAAAAAAATTCCTCCAAAAAATTAGGCGGGACTTAGGCGGAAAGATTTTTTTTTTTTTTAATAACTACCCAAACCAGATCTTGATATATTAATTTTTCTAATGATTTACCATATTCATAATGTAGTTTGTAACATATCAAATCACAACAAGAAGTGAACAAGATCAAGTTAAAATGGATAATTTTATTATAGTTGTAATTTTTTGGACTTGTACCAACTTCAAATTATATAAATGATGATACATTTGTAATATTTAGTTTAACTCAATATAATTCTTAAATTTATGTTTAGTTTCTTAAGTTTTAATATTGAATTGAATCCTTGAAATTTTAAATTTTATTATTTAATAGCAATTTTGTTTATGAATAAAACTAATACGTTAAAGATATGTTTGAACTTTGAACAATTGGATGTTTTTGTTTGAACTTGGTCATTGACAATATGGATATGTGTTTGAACTTTAAGCAAATGCCTTTATTATATTTATTATAGATTTTTTTGTTTTATATTATTGTTTTATTTGGATAAATATAAAATAAAATATTAAAATTAACTTGAAATAAAAAATCCCGCCTAGACCTCCTAGGCGCTAGGCCCCCTAGGCGCTAGGCCCCCCTGGCCCCGCCTGACTCCCGCCTCCCGCCTCCCGCCTCCCGCCTCCCGCCTTTTAGAACATTGATTGCAGTTTATTATCCTTAATGTTGCAGTACAAACAATCTTTAGTTGATTCAAGAGCACCTACAAGGAAAACACCCCCCAACCTCGATGCACGCTCAGGCAAGCCTATACCCATGTAAGTTGCGAGAGAAAAAGAAAGGCTCATTTTTATCATTAATATATATCCTCAAGAAATATCAAACATATCGACATATTTCATAAAGGGCAGACATTCAGTACCTTTTCGTTTGGTGGTGAAACTCCAAAGGCTTCTCCCATTGCTAATTGGGCACTGGATTCCTGAACCACAAATTGAATATTATCACGATTGAACAAAGGGAAAAATTCTGCAACAGGTGTGTACTGCTTAAGCAGGGGAACATGTAAAAAGAATGATTACTGGGTGATACTCGAGCAGATTATTAATGACTGTCAAACGAATTGCCTCAAGCAACTCTGGGTCCTCGACTTTTCTACCATCGGAGCTGCAAACAAGTCCACCAAAGCAGAATAATAATAGACCATCGGGTAGAAGAACAGATACTAAATATTGAAATCGGACGCAATGATGGACGTTATCTCATATCAAATACTAGAAACCTTATACAAGCCATTTCGGGACATCACTATCTTCATCCACTTGTTCATTACAACTTCCATTTCAATTCCTTTATGTTACCAGAACATGTCCAATCCCAAAGAAATTTCCAAAAAACTCAAACAGAGAGTTGACAATTGGGGTGCTCAAATATGAAAATGTACATCATGAGACTTACGCTTTAGTGATGGCAAACTTGTTGTGCTTCCCAGAAGAATCAAGATACACATTTGCCTTGACAACATTCAGCCCTAGATTTTTAAGCGCGTTCATCTGAAGTTACAATCATACAATTTATATGAAAACATTCTGCCTATCATGCAAGTGGCAATAACATATGAAATCTAAATTTTATGGACCAGTGCCATGGGCAAACAGTGTCATACCGTGTCAAGGAGAGCGCCAAGGCGATCCCCGAAAGTAATCTCCACCACAGTAGCCTCTGGGTCTGAATCTTGGTCTATTATTACTTTGGGTGTTGGGATTGTATCACTCTCTTGAAAACTTCCATCCTGCTTAACACAGATCACCTCAAACCCATTAAAGAATGAAGTAATTTTAAACTTGATGAATCAAGCAGATTAGTGTGGAATGGAAACAACTGCATTGTTGATGTTGCATGATACCCCCACAGCTGTGGCTGATGATGCTTTCATAATGATTGTACTTCCTGACGATGACAATCTGACATAAAACCACATTCAGATTTAGTACGAGAATACAGAAAAAAAATGAAATGCAAAACATGGATTATCTAGAAATGTAATGGACAGTTTACCAATAGTGTATTGTTGCACTTATTAAATACTATTAAAAAAAGTATCACGATAAACTTTTAATATCTAATATGTCATTCTACCTACAAGCTCTTGTTACATAAAAGGGGTATTTTTTTTATTAACATTGTTTTCCATAGCTTTCAGCATATATCACCTGCAACTTGCTATATCCAATTTAACAGTGAATATACATTTGGAAGATGGACACGAGTTAAAACAAAATAACTTCCCAAGTTGTCACTGAAATCGATAGTGCAGGAATTAATGTCAGTAAACACAAACATCAATTTAAATTTTAAAACAACCAACCCCAAAATCACAAAAGAGGAAAAGGTCAAACATCTTAGCTGATACTAGTATGTTTCAAGTATCCAATCATTCTACTCGTAAATAGGGGATCCACCGTAGGATTCAAACAGTTTAAACCACAACATAACAAAAGATGCCATTAAACATTTGGCAAGACTTCACCAACAGGATCTTTCAAAAGAGAGACAAATATGGCAACATCATTTGAAATAATAAGGAATGAAATTCAGAGTTCAATCGAAATATAAGAGTAGCAAGTTAATAACACATCCCAGAATAAGATGCTTTACATTGATTAGGGAAACCCAATCAAAATTTCAGTAAATAGTAGGAACTATTAACGACTGCCTAAAAGGTACCCAAAATAATGCAAGGACTAATTAACTGACAGCTAATTTAGAGAATTGATATGGAAGAAAAAAATTCTGACAATACAAAATCTACATCTATCCACGAAGGAAATAAACAAAATACTGTACATGTACCTTAATTTTGGTGAAATGCATGAGGGGTATGCTGGATCCAAAACAAAATAAGTTTTAAAAAGAGTTGGTCTGGATGTGGGTTGAATTTCCAGAGCTTTCAAATTGCTGTAAATCCCAAGAGAACGGCCAGAAGAAGCCATAGCCACAGCCATTTGCTTAACCCAGCACAAAGTAAAATCAAATAATCTTTGTTGTTCTAGTAGTATCCGCCATTGCCATGAGGATAAGTAGATACTATATGAACGCTGTCTTGAATGCATTTATTTATTTACTATTTATTTATAAAGTTAATAATTCTCTCTCTCCATATATGGGTACTGTATAAAATCTAATAATTTATGCCCCGGACTGTATAAATGAGTAGATTGTAGTGGTTGGTAACTTTATCCGGGCAAAAAGAGGAAAAAGGAGAGAAAAGAGGCAATGAAATTATCTTATCCTTTAACGCCCCACTCCACTTGTCAGCTCATCTCATCTCTCCACAGCGACGCCTTTGGTTATTATCGTATCCTTCCCGTCTGTAGTGTACCCCTACTTATTTATCCTATATTGGGCACTAGCCGGATTCGTCCGTGCCTTCGATATTATTTAGTTTTGGACAGTAAAATTTATCTCAAATTTTGAATAATTCAAATAATTTTTGAGTTGAATAAGAAATTCAAATTCAACCGTATTTTGTTATATAGATGGTAGTACATTAATCACCCTCACCCCCACTCCCAAGTCCCACCCGCACCCCAAAGATAAGATTCTGAACGGATGATCGAATAAGTTATTCAAACAGTTTATTTTATAAATTTTAATTTTGGAATAATATTAAATGATAATTTTATTTACATACCTTCATTGATAATTAAAAAATATATTCAATATTTGTCTTGTTTTACTATTGTAAACAAATACTTTTATGTACACATTTTTTTTATTTTTTTAACAAAGAATTGATCAATAACCAATTTAATAAATGTTGTTGTAGTCTTTTGTTTTAATTTTATGGATAATATGTTATTTTTTTTAAGGTTTTATTCCTAAAATTATATTATTAATACTATATCACATCAAATATTGTTCAAAAATTTATATTTAATTTTTCTTAGATAATATTATTTATTTGTCGTAACTACATTATAAATTTATTCATAATAGTGCATAATGTTAAAATAGAAAATTATACGTATTTAGATGTTCATCATTTTATTTCGTATTTCAAAACTTATAATTCATTCAGATTCTCGAACTTTTCATTCAATTTTATCAAATATGTACTTGACTTCTTAACCTTTCCCTAGTAGTATATTTATGGTTGTTTGCTAAATATTAAGATATAATTCTTTGCATTGATTTGAAGGTTAAATCTTTTATTTTGAGAAAATTACACTCCCACCGTCTTTAAAAAAAGAAGAGTCACATTTTGAAATTTTGAAGTTAATTTGTAAACTTTTGAAATTCAAATTTAATATGAATTCATTTAATTTTAATTAATATAATCATAATTATTGTAAACACTGTATTATGAATTACAAAACTTATTACTTTCGAACATACATGAATTATAACATTTTTAAATTCCAATGGTTAACAAATTGTTTTCAAATAGTAAAATTAAACCTTTTTTTTTATTTTTATGAAATCGAGGTTAATTTTTAATTTGATTTCTTTTTAGCCTCAAGGTTTATATACTTTATCATAATTTTTCTCAATATTCTTTATTGATATTAGACTTTATATATTATTCTATATTTTTGTGAAAGCGTGTCATATTCAAACAGTAGTATAGTAATAGAATCACAATAAAGTAGTAGTATTTAAAATGGAGAAAAAAGGCCTAAATGATCACTTACCTAACTTGTAAAAGAAAGCAATCTATATTAGTTTAATTTAACATTTCACTTGACTACCCCATTGTACATGGACAAAATATATATAAAAGCATGTGAATTTTCATATGATTTACTAATGAGTCAATAACTTTATAATAATAATAATAATAAACAACTAAATTTGAACATTTGATGATATAAGGTTGTTGATAATGTCATAACAAATATGTATTTAGTGATACTTTTAATAAAATTTTAAATTTTCAGTTCTAACAATATAATTATTGCTATAGCATTATTAATCACAAAAAAATAAGTCAAATATTTTTCCCACATGACTTTTTCTCACATAAAGATAAGATGTACTGTATACTCATATGATCATGTGAAAATATAAAAAATACATATGAAAATATAAGTTCCCTAAAATTATACAGTTTATGTTACGGCCGAACATCGACATTAGCCTCTGGCATTATACATGGAGCAAGTCTTAATGGGCCACCACTAGGCCCATTGTTAATTAAGCTACCCAATTGCTTTTAGCCTAGGATGTCTATATACCTCTTTTATCTAGGTTTGTGGGCCTAATTTTTTGTTTCTACCAGATTCTCTTGTTATTTGGACTATAATCACATGAAAATCACACATCCTCATTTATCTTGAGATGTTATTTGATAGGAAGATTACACTATGCTATCCCTCCATTCCAAAAATAAGCATTTTTAATATATATATATATATTAAAAGTATGAAGATTGGTACACACTTAAACATAAATATTTGAATGAGCTTTTGTTCGATATTAATTTTTGATGAGTAAAGTTCACTATTAGGAAAACATTATTGAAAAAAATCACATTATTATATTTATTTACATTTTAAGATATACATTAATGAATACTAGTCATCTGACATGCACATATTACGTGTGAAAAAAAGAAAAAAAAACTATAAGTAAGCTTTGGAGAAAAATAGGGTATAAGAAAGTGGAAGGATAAAAATAAGAATAAGAGAATAAATTGTTAAGAGAAAAAATAATTACAGTCAAAAAAAAGAGAGTTATTTTTAGTGCTTGCGATTTTGTGCGATCATTTTATTGAATAATTATATGGGACAATTACATATTCTATTACATTTTTTAAAATAATTACAACAATAGTGCACTCATAAAATATTTACACAATTAATACACTTTTTATATTTATTTACCATATCAGTGCAATTAGGATTCCTTAATTTAGGGAATTAGTATGCAATTAGGATTCCTTAATTTAGGGGATTAGTATTAATTTACTTATTAAATTAAGTAATTAATAAGTAAACCATATAACATCTCCACCACTCTCTGTGTCGGTCATGGATGCTTTCGAGAAGTTTGAAAATGGAGAAATCATCAGTGTCGGCCATAGATGCCCCACACCCTCTCCTTCCCCTTCCTCCGCCTCCCTTCTCCTCTCCCCGCCCACGCCCCACCCCCTCCCTCCGCCTCCCACTGCCATCCCCTCCTCCCCCCCCCCCTTTCTCCTATTCCCGCCCCGCCCCACCCCACCCCCTCCCCCTCCCGCCCCCGCCCCCGCCCCCGCCCCCGCCCCCCTTTCTCCTCCTCCCCCAAATAGATCCAAGGTGGCCGTCGGTGGAAGCCCGCCACTGGCCGCGGTGGAGGCCCCTCCACCACCCGTTGCTTCCCCTCCACCACCGGTCCATTCTCCAACTCCACCGGTAACCAAACCTCATACGTTGGTAACCAAACAGTCATACTGGTATGATTGTGTTGGTTACCTTGGTATGAAGGTAACCAATTCAGTTTTATTATGTTATTAATTTTATTTTGAATGTGATGCAGTTGGTAACCAAACTTCATGCAGTTGGTTACCAATTATTCATACCAAGGTAACCAACACTTCATTCCAAGGTAACCGAATCTTAATTTTGAATGTAATGCAGTTGGTTGCCAAACTTTCATACCAAGGTAACCAATTTATATTGCAGGTGTGGAGGTAGATTGGTTACCTTGATATAAAGGTTTGGTTACCTTGGTATAAAGGTTTGGTTACCTTGGTACGAAGGTTTGGTTATCAACATTACATTGCACATCACTCTCTTATCTCTCTTTCCTATGCAGTGTTCTTTTTCTTTTTTTTTGACATGAAATTGGGCCTCACCGGCGAAGGGGAGGAAGAAGATGACCGGCGAAGGGGAGGAGGAAGATGACGTTGCCAAATTTTGAATATTTGAATTTGAATTTATTTTTGAATTTGAATTTATTTTTGTTGTTAGATCTAAGATATTTGAATTTGAATTATTAATTATGGCAATTATTTCTCCTTGATTTTAGGTTTCCTTATTATTATGAATTGAATCCTATACTAATTCCATAAATTAAGGTATCCTAATTGCACTAATATTGTAAATAAATATAGAAAGTGTATTAATTGTATAAATATTATATGAGTGCACTATTGTTGTAATTACTTACTAAATGTTGTATATTATTGTAAAGGACCCTAATTATATGAGGGTCAATAATCATTAATCATTATTTTGCCTTTCGGCACAAATGCATTGGGCCTAGTTAGTGAAATATATGTATCAGACCCATTGATTAAATGGGCTGGTCACATATGAGTTATGACCCACCCACAGTATCATACAAAAACGAATACTGTGAGGTTTTAGAAGAAGAAGGGAGAAGGGAGAAGGGAGAAGGGAGAAGGGAGAATTAGAAATGGCCAAGTCATGTAAAGGCCTCGCCACGGAACTCGTCAAGTGCCTCAGTGAATCGGACTGTGTTAAGGTAGTACTACTGCTACTTGTTTTCTCAGTTTCTACTTGTATCGTATATTTGCTCTAGTATTACTCTATTGCCAGGCATGATGAGAAATTCTGATTGGTTTATTCCTAGTCTGTTATCAATTTGGAATTTCAATTCTTAATGATTCATTTTATTGAATTTAGACAGTAATGGGGATTCTAATTGTATGGGTTGCTTGTTAATTTAGGTTGAGAATCGGCCGTATAGAGAATGTGCTAAGGAGAAGAGTCCTTCAATATCCAGTGAATGTGTGGGACTAAGGGAAACATATTTCAATTGCAAGAGAGGCCAGGCATGTTAATTAATCCCTCTGTAGTTTTTTTTTTAATAATGTTAAGCTTGTGGAAGACACATTTTAGACATTGTTTGTGTGTGTGTGTTTTCCCCAGTCAATATAAGACTTAAAATTTTTAAATGAAGAAAAGAAAACAAAAACTAGAAGAAAATAATGTCAAACCTTAAAACGAGTAAAAAAACAAGGAGGCTCTGGGACGGTGTTACTCTTCGATTTGGATTTTGTTCACTTCATTAGATAGAAGAAACAAAAATGAAAAGTAATTTTTTATTTATTGTGTAATAACTTTTTACATGTACCTTGTTTGATAGGAGTAGAATGAATTCTGTTTGGTTCTTGGAAAGTAGTACACGCCTTTCCAAATAAAACTTAAAAAGTTACACACATAAATATATAATAAGCTGCTTATATGGGCGGCAGAAGATTTCCTGTGATTCGCTTTGAGGGGAATCAAAGCTCCATTAGAGCAAAAATATATTTTTAACAAATATTTTTCCCCTACCTTTTATTTAGTAAAATGTGTATAGTCATATGAATACAAGTCTTAGTGATAGACTCCACGGCGTGAGGTGGTCGTCGCCCCGATCGTTTCTAGCAAAGTTCTCGGATGGATTACTTGCAACACCTTAACCTCTCGCCTATATGTAGACGGTAATTTTGGTACAATTGCTCGCGTTCGGAAATCTGCGTTGTATGGACACCAACGACACCTTGACCCCTCGCTTATATTGAAGCGGTAATCTCGGTACAATCGACGATTGATGCGGTAGAAGACGTCACACAAAACTATGTATTGTTGTATGATAAATCAAAATTGAATCTCAAAGAAAAACTAAGAAAATGACTTAAGAATTCTTCAAAGAACCAAAAGTAGAGAATAACCTCACAAATATATTGTATAATCTGAATAATGTTGAATGTCTTATTACAATAGAAGTAACCCTTATTTATACTACTCAAAATAATCTAAATCCTAATAACAATAGTAACAAATTATCTTAATCCTAATAGGAATTACAACCCAATTTGGAATAGAAATCCCTATTTCTATAAAACAATAAAAACCTATTTAGAAAGTAAATCTTAGCTATTAATAAATCCTAATTACAATAGAATTATAAAAACTAATTTTCTAGAATCCAAAAATTCCTTGCCGCGTTTGGAACTATATTACCGCGTGAATGATTGATGTATTTCCCCGTATGAATCAGATTTGCATGATAGGTTTGCTGAATAGATAATGTTGAGAAGGGCCGCTTGAATTGTTATATATGTTTGTATGCTGAATATGCTGCTAAGTAATTTAAATAAGAACACATGTAGGCCCACATTATATAATAACTTTGATGTGGCCCACTTTGTATCCATGTAATTCCCCACATGAAAAGCTTGAATCTGTGAATATGATGTGCATGGCTACTAAATAAGTGAATCCGTGGCCCACCTCCAATTGAAATAAGAGAATTAACTTGCATGATATCTGAATTGCATAATCCGTGCATGGACTGAATTTGATGGACCAATTGGGTCAGCTCAATAATGCTTGAATTGTACTTCCTTGAATAATCTTCAGCCCAATTACTTAAAATCATTTGTTGAACCTTGACGCTCGAGTCGATAGATTAACGAAAAATTCTGACCCGGTGAGTATGTCATCATTTAGACTAACTAAACAATAACTAATCCATGCACAATATTTAACTCAATGGTAACTAACTATACTTGGGGTCAAAATTACCTATCAAAAAATGGTAACTACCTTACCATATCTTAAGCCAATACTAACTGCATTACCTAATTTAGTATTCTTTTGTTTTTTAGTTAAAATTATTTGCATAGTGAAACACTAGTTACTTATTCGTAAAGGATTCACCAAGATTCTGTGAAAGCTTGACTGCTGTCATGTGGACAACTTCTTGTAGAAAAGAAATTGAAATACTTGTTGGAATCTTTCACGTAATTACATGTGTATATGCCTTATTCTTTCCCCTCCAACCCACCACTCCCCCCCACCCCCGCGCGCGCTTTCAATACATATTGAAATTTGGATAGTGAGGATCTGACTATGATCAATGAAACTTTCATATTTGATACTTGGCTAATTCTTATCTCCTAAACTAGTTCTGTTTTACTGTTATGAAAATTGAGAACATCTTGTAGTTCATTAAAATAGAATTGAGACTTGAATTACCAGAGGGGCAGAGTGATAAAAGCAGGGCATATAGCTAGAGATCTAAAACATCATTAAAATATCCTGAATGCTATGTACATAACATTATCACATTGGTAGTGAGTTAGTTACATTCTAACAGTGGAGTATAGAATAAGGATAAACATACGAAATTTAGTCTCGTGTGTCTTGCATTTGTAACTTGAAGGTTGCACCAGAGGCTTGAGGTTCAATTTTAGTACCATATATGTATATATATTCGATTATTGTCCATACAAAAGGTGAAGTTTTATGGTCTGGTACGACCATCATATTGTTAGCTTGCAACATAATTTGATGACAATCAGGTGCAGCTGCAAAACAGATGTGCGCTCCATTGGTTTTAACTAGGTCTTTGGTAATGTCTGCCAACAGGTGCAGATCTGCTATCAAAATGCCAATTGGCTAGTGTGTCTGGAATGCATGCTGGTCACCATATTTACAGAAAACTATTCCTAACATATCACGTTTCAAATATGTATTTTGTACCAACTAAGCAATTTGACAAACCTACCCCTACTCCTACCATACTTTGTACCACCCAAAATGACGATTTCGGTTCCCTTTTTTGTTCCACGTACCTTATCAAATCATAATCTAGGTAACATTTTTGCTAAAAGGGGTTCTTGGCCTTGCAATCAATCAGTATCCCCTCTCCGAACAAGGCTTTCGAAACAAGCCTACTTGCGGTCCGTGGCCCCTATAGTGCTTTGAGTGGGAGGATCAAGGTAACATTTATGGAACAATATCTAGTTGGGGGTAATTTCTTTTGTTTAATTTGCGGAGGAGTCAATGGCTCATAATAAAAATTAGAAGTTCTATTGAAATGTGAAATGTTGATTAGCAGTAGAAGTCCGAGAAATACTCCATTAAATAATCATGATTAGCAACTGATCATCTAATTGAGTTTTTTATCTTTTCAAATGACGAATTTTAACTCATTGGCTGAGGAGCTTACCAATTTATATAATGAGGTGGACTAATTCACAAATGGCTAAATTAGTAGAAGGGCAGCTTACTTTGGAAGAATGTTGAAGGACTAATAAGTAAGCATGTTGTTGATGTAGGACGGGGTAAGAAGAAGGAATAAGAGTACCTATCTCCGCAGAGAATCGATAAAGAAGCACACAAAAACACACAACTTTAATCTTAAATCATTTCATTCAATAATGTACAAATAATGAAGTATTACAATGCTTTAATAGAAAACCCAATACTCTGGGACTAAGTAAAAATTCTAATTTAGAAAGGAAACAATCTCCTAATTAAAATCTACTACTACAATAAACTTTCATAATTGAAATCTATTACAATGTTTTAAAACCCGGACCGGACCGGTAAAAACCGGAACTGGTCCGCCTTGCTGTCCGGTTTGGACTAATGACCCGGGTTTGGTCAAAACCCGGGTTGGCCCGTTGACCACCGGTCCAACTGGTAAACCTGGTTAATTACTCAGTTGATCTGGTTTTTAAATTTTTTTTACAAAAAAAAATAATATTAAAATTAACCACTTTTATTAATATTGTAACTCATCTTTATTATGTTTTAGTTCATAAAAAATAAGATTTTAAATTTTTTTTAATTACTGATAATATATATTTTTATATATTAATGACGTCACTGGGTCAATAACGGTTCGATCACTGGTTGAACCAATGACCCATCCACCAGGTACCTTTTCCGGTTCGATGAACGGTGCGGTTCTGAGAACGTTGATCTACTACTACAATTAAAACTCTCCTAATGAAAACTACTACTATAATATCCTACTAAATAATTTCATTAATAACTCAACATTTATCTCTAAATAACAATACAAAATTAATAATAAACTTCTTAAATTTCTTCTTCCGTACCGCATCAATTGGTTATAGGCTTGATTATTTTGCATTAGTGGTTGTTCAGTCCTATAGAAGACGCAAATTTGAATTGTTACAACAATTCGAGGTTCTCAGAGATTCTAGAGCTTCTTTTTTGTTCTCTCTCTTCTTCTGGGAAACCAAGTAGACCACTACCCAAAATCTTATTTAATATTGTCCTTTTCTCCTTTTCTCATGGTTAGTGGAAATGATAGTTGAGTTTCTTAATTTAGTTTTATTAGAAATTTAAATGTTATGATTAATACTATAGGTGGAAAGTGGGTTGATTTAATGGGTAATGGATAATGAGTCACTAATGGGTTGGGTGATAATATTAAATGGGTTAAACATGGATAAAATTTAAATGGATATGGGTTGAACCCATCAATTCATATATTACCCAAATTTAAGCTTTTTAATTTCTGGTAGCAATTGGTAAAAGGAAACAAGAATTTGTAATATAGTTTTATAAGGAAGCGGTCAAAATAAGACCGCATAACCTAATATTAATTTGTTACTTTTGTTCAAATATATACATATAATAATGCAAGTTTAAATACAATTAAGTTACCACTTTGATTTCCTCAAAAAAAAAGTTACTCTTTTGATAATATAATTTGAGAAGAAAAGAAAATTATCTTTACCTAACTTAAATTTGTTACTTTTATTAAAATTAGTAAAATATAAGTATAATCATAATTTCAACTTTCAAGTATAAGATTTAATTATTTGTTAGATAATATAATTTTAGAAGGAAACAATTTTTATGAGAATTATCTTACCTAATATAAAAATGTTACTATTATTTAATATAAATATATTATACTAATCGACCATATGATTCAATTATAAAAATTAATTGCTCTATCCAATAAGAATATATAAAAATAAAATTAAAAACATCAATGGCATTATAATGCTACAATAAAACCCTTCGTTCAGTTCAACCAAGTCATTAATAAGAAATTAAGAATTAGTAATATAGTTTACATGAAAATAATCATAAGGCATCTTACTTAATATTTGTTTGTTACCATTATTAAATAAGATTTTATTACAACTTGGTCAATATATTTTGAAAACAAAATAATTTTTTCACATAGATTGTCTTGCCCAACTAGAAATTGTCAGTATTAATTAAATATAAGTGTAATTATATTTCAAGAATAAGTAAATCTTACTATTATTTAGATAATACTCCATCCGTTCCAAAATTAGATATACAATTTGACTTTTGAGGTCAAACGACGACATATTAAACTTCAAATTGATGTGAATTTGTTTAATTTTAGTTGATACAATATAGTTGTATAGTATGTAGCAAAAACTATTAATCAGAAAATTTATTTCATTCTAAACTTTTAGGAGTCCTACCAATTTTGAAGTTTAATATGTCGTCGTTTGACTTTAAAAGTCAACTTGATAAGTTTAGAAGGAAAGTGTTTTTTTATAAGAATCATTTTACTTAATAAGTTTAATACTACATCCGTTCCAAAATTAGAGATACATTTTGACTTTTTAAAATCAATTCGCAAAATCCTAAAATCTAAAATTGATATGAAGTTATTTAGTTTTAATACAAATAAATATAACAATTGTAAGTTAACTATAAAGTACTACTAATTATCATATTTGTTGTTTTCAAAAATTGAACGAAATTATATCAATTTGAGTTTTAGTATTTTGCGAATTGACTTTAAAAAGTCAAAATGTATCTCTAATTTTGGAACGGAGGTAGTAATATATTTATAAAAAAAATTAATAAAATATTTACACTATCGTAACTCTATTATAAGACCTGTGCGTTGCACAGGTGTAGATTCTAGTAGGAAGAAATTCTAAAAATATTGTACTAGTATTATTCATAATCTCATCCCAATATTTAATTTGAAAATTGAAAAATATATCAAAGTCCTGTTTGAGGCATTCAAAGCTTCCACTACTTGACATAAAAAAAACACAGGAGATATTTCGAAGTGATGCTCACTTGTGTAATGAAGGCGCCATTAATTGAAGATGACAATTGACAAAGAACAGGAGATCCGTGGTTGTGTGGTTTAATGGGTTACATTGGGTATAACCATCTAACCATCTATAATTATAATTATCCATTTAACCCAACCCACTTAAGACCCATTTAAATAAATGGATAATATAACCCATTAAATCATGGGTTCATGGACGAGTTGATGGGTTGGGTTTTAAATTGCCAACTCTAATTAAAACTATATGTTTCTGTTTAATTATTAGATTGATACTTAGATATGATCGTACCTACTGCTCCAAGTTATTCGCCTATATACACTCAGTAATCAGTACACAATAAGGTTCACTGATTGCTAATTTTACCATTTAGCTTATCACACGAACTCTTATATACGTGTATAAAACATTCCTTGCAAGTATGCAGTAAAGTAAATGCCTCCATCTGTCATCTCTTGTGTAAATCAAGAAGATTGGTGCCTTCTTATAGTTTTGAGATGGGTTGCTTTTTAGTGTAACCAAGGATGCTTCTGTGTGCACATGCCTGTGCGGGTGAAACTGAAATTTGTATGTATTGTTCATGAAAACCATTGTGCTTCAGTACATGATATACACGACCATCTTTATCAGATTTTGCCACATGATTGAGTAATTGTTCAGTTTTGGGGTTGTGATTGTTTACCATATACATCATTTTTTGATGATATAAAATTATTGTAAATGTGGTGCATTGGAAACAATGTGCAGTTATAAAAACTATGTTTAGGAATCAGGATGCATTAGCATACATCTTTAGAACTATTTCCCACAATATGGTGGTTTATGGTTGTTCGAAAAGAAACATAAGAAGCACCTTTGGAAATAGACCTAACCTAAGAACTAACCTCACTGGGGATGGCTTCCTTTTTTGTTATATATAATGGTAAAATTTGCCTTTGAAATTCCAGGAACCTAATCGATCCCCTCATTTTTATTTTTCAGGTTGACATGCGAGCTCGAATTCGTGGAAACAAGGGTTACTAGATGGTGTAGATCTTGACAAATGGCTTGCAAGAGACCAAGATTGATGTACCGCTTTTGAATGCACGGCAGTTTTTAGAAAGTTATCAAAATGCTAATCTAGGAAAATACCCGTTTAGCCATTTTCTTGCAGCGATAACTGATTATATTCTTTTCTCTTGTATCTGCATGACTGCGTATGTGATATTGATAAGATCAAGTTTGGAGGGCTTGCAGTATTTCTTGTGTTATACTTTACAAGCACCGTCATACTAGCCTTTGAGGCCTTGTTCTCTTATAATCAACTTCCTCGCGCATGACAATTGATAACAGAGAGACAATGGAACTGATATTTCTACATGTATTTTTGATATTTTCACATTATTCTTTCTCATGTAATGGGTTCCATTTTAATTTGATAAGGAACTATGCGAAAATATTAAAAATACACATAAAAATAGTGCTTTCCGACATACAATCCCGTTGAACAATGTAACGATCAACTAATTTTACTTTGATAATAGAAGATTGAGTGAATTGATTTGTTAATTAATCCAAATGCGTATATCGATAAATATGAATGTTTCATGAGTAAAAGATAAACAAATGAATTATTTTTACTATTCACAAGGTTTAATAAATTTATTTGAAAATACTAACTCTTTTTTTATAGAAGAAGCTATAAACTTTGACTTAAATTTTAGTTGACAACTTATTTTGACAACAAGGTACTTACAAGTTATAAGTACGAAATAAATTTCTAAAAATAATTTTGTTTGGCACTTGGCAGAGAGCAAAAAATAAAAAACTACCATTTTCAGCGTTTTACTCTTCCAAAAATTAAGAAAAGGAATAAAAAAAAAGGCTTTTAATCTTCCCAGTTCACCAGCGTCTGATTATTATCTCTGATTAGGGCAAACTCTTCTCTCCTATCGACTCCCTCCGCCCCCATGGCCACCGAAGCTACTCCTTCTCCTCCGTCACGCCTTAACTCCGACCACCCTCCCATCCCGCCATCATCGACAGCAGGAATTCAAGACTTGACTAATAATGAACCACCGCCTAATCTCGTAGCCTCAATTTCCGATCTCCGTAATCTTTCCACCGCCCTCTCCACCTTCCAACGCCGCTACGACGAGTTGCAACAACACCTCGATTTCATCCAAACCACAATTAACTCCAAATTACCCAATCCATTACCCATACCTCCCTCGACCCACACCCAGTCATCCACAACTTCTCCATCAAAATCAAAATCCCCTATCCCCACTTTTCCTAATTCCCAACAAAAACCTACTTTTCCTAATTCCGAACAAAAACCCTGTACTAAACTATCTCCAAACCTAGATAAAAACCCCATTAACTCCCCCGCCCCAAAGTTACCCAATTCTTCTACCAATCCTGAGCAAAAGCCTAACAATAATATTATTAGTAATGCCCCATCTACAAGCACCATATTAGAGAAAGCCAAAGCTATATCTGAAGCTTCTGAACCGAAGCCTGATAACAAATCGCCCGAGCCAAAAACTGATATTGCTTCTGATGCTAAACCCACCCAGTCGGAGCTAGAACAACTATGTTCCACAATGTGTAGTCGCAGCCTTCGTAAGTACTTCACGACACACCTTTCAGACCTCAACAAACTCCGTGCCGAAGCTCCAAAAGCTCTGAAATTTGCATCTGATCCGGCAAAACTGGTATTGGAATGCTTTGGTAGGTTTTTTCTTCAAGGAAAAAAGGCTTACATTAGGAACTCTCCCATGATTATGTCTAGAGAAGCTTCCATATTCGCGTTGGAATGTTTTTTGCTCATGGAAAGTGATGGTCTTGTGATTAAGGATAAGGTGAAGGAAGAAGCGGAGGCAGCAGCAGTAGCCTGGAGGAAAAGGCTACAGAGTGAAGGGGGATTGACCAAAGTCTGTGAGATTGATGCCAGGGGTTTGCTTCTTTTGATTAGTTGTTTCGGTATTCCTGATGTGTTTAAGAGTGAAGATGTTAAGAATTTGATTCGGTCAAGTAATACAAAGGGAATTTCTGGTGCTCTTCTTCGTTCAAGCTTTCTTCTGGCGAGGATTCCGGGTACTTTAACTGGAGCTTGTGTAATTTCTTTCTATGATTGTTTTGGTACTTTTGCATGTCATAGGTTGGGTAGTATATTTTAGATTTTGTGATCAGCATCAGATATGGACATCCAATTTGAGGATCAAATTTGGACAAAGATATATATAATATATATATATATATATATATATGTGTGTGTGTGTGTGTGTGTGTGTGTGTGTGTGTGTGTCTCCACCACTTGATAGATGTACGTTTGGGTGAGATGATCGCCGCCTGGATCAGTTCTAGCAAAGTTGTATTGGTGTAACACGCTCGAAACCTCAACCCTTCGCTTATATTGAAGCTAGAACTTTGGTACAATCGATAGTGTAAGGAATTTTGCGTTGAATAGAACATCAACGATACCTTGACCCATTGTTTATATGTAAGCAGAAACTTTAGTACAATCGACGATTGATGAGGTATTAGACGCCACACAACTATGAATTGTTGTATGATAAGGCAGGTTGAACTTCACAGTAAACTATGAACAGTTCAAGAGTTCTCAAGGGATGCATAACAGATTTAAGATGAAGAATTAACGGAAAATAATCTAGAATTTAAACTCCACGTTTAAACCACTAGGATCTCTCAAGTGTATTAACTCCATATATCAACACCAAGATGGATAAAATACTTTTATGGACTACGGTAGAATGCCTCTATGACATGAATAAAATAAACTTCAATATCAATATTATGTAGTCTCAATATGACTTGTGGGGATTACATAACTGTTTAAATAGACACAAAACCCAATATTACTTGGAGAATAATAAAAGTATTAAACGACTAAAACACCCTTATTAATAATTTCTAATCACTAATTAATATCCTAAATTTCATTAATAAATAAAATACATAAATCACATCAACCACTTTTATATTAAACATAATAAAAACTCTAAATAATAAATATAAAAAGTCTCTTATTTGTTCTTGACTTGGAGTCCCCATCATTCTCCTCTTGTTGGAGAAAACTCGACCTTTGCAACGAAAAACATTTTGGAACAACTTTGACAATATCATCACGTGGTGAGGCTCAAAATTTTTTGAAAAGAGAATTGGTTTGGATTACTTTCTGGAACGACGAAGTCAACAATGTCAACTTGGTTTGGATCAACTTCTCGAATCGTCTTTTCTTCAGTAAGGAACAACTCAAAAGTAACTTTAGAGTTCTTCTCACTTTGTTGCTCATACACAATATCTGGTTCAATTTTTGGATCTTCAAAAATTTTCATGGATACGTCACAACTGTTTGTAGCCCCAAAATTTAGAACATCCTTTTTTCTTTCTCTTGCTTTGCTTGAAGATGTGTCCGCAAGTCAATAAAGCCTTCTTTTATAGAAGGTATGTCATCTTTTAATAAAGAGAGGTTATCTTTTGTTGAAGAACATATAAAAATCATATCATGTGTAGCCTTTTGAAGATTTTTGCTTTAATTTGTTGACGTTTTCTTACTTCAGCTTTTCTTTGTTAATCTTGATATTGACGTTGCAATTTTTCAAGGTAATCTTGTGCATCAACCATATCCCATTTAAGCTCTTCTTGCTTGTGTTACAAATATCTATGACCAAATGTATTAATAAGGTAGTATATTTAGTCACTTTCATCGTCAAGAAACCAAATATACTTTTTGGTTTTGGCAATCAATTCTTTAGTGGCTTGAGACATTGGGTGTTTGGGACACTGAATTATAAAATAAATAAATAAAAAACTATTTTTTTGATGAAGAAAGTGTTGTTCTCAATTGGCTTTTACCCTTAAATAATCTCACTACTCTTTCCTTTCTCCTCTCAAATATTCCCCCTTATAGGTTCTTTTTTTATTCACCAAACAAAAATCAAAGTTTTACTATTGCAATTCAACAAAAAATTATCAAGAACAAATATAGAAGGTATAAGTCTCGGATTACCAACAAGGTTACGGGTCGTTGTCTATACTCTTTATATGCCTTATACTCTTTATATGCCTTAAATTCCGAGAAAGCTTGTTAGGCTTCCGAAATTTTAGGGCTTTACTTGATCGGAATAGATGATTGAGTGCTCGAATTATCGCTGCTGAATTTGTTAAAAACCAATTGAATCAAATTGAAAATTTTTACTTTTTTTTTTGCATATTCAAACAAGAAAATTAAAGGATAGATAACTCGTTAAAAAACTTGGCTTTGATACCAAATGATAGACTCTAGGGCACGCTTGCGTGAGGCAGTCGTCGCTTGGATCGTTTTTCTTGCAAAGTGAGAACCTTGGTACAATTGATAGTGTAAGGTATTCTGCGTTGAATGGAACACTAACGACACCTCCACCCGTTGCTTATATGTAAGCAAGAATCTTGGTACAATCGACGATTGATGCAGTAGAAGGCGCCACTCACAACTATGAATTATTGTATGATAAGTCAGGTTGAACCTCACAACAAAATATGAACCGTTCAAGTGTTCTCAAGAACCGAGAGAGAGAGAGAAACAATCTCACAAGTAATTTTATTAATTGAATGAAGTGTATCAATTACATCAGCTTTGTCCCTTATTTATACTACTCAAAGTAGTCCTAATCCTAAAAACAAAAGAAACAAATTACATAACAATCTAACTTAAAATTGGAATTGAAATCCTAACTAAATAAAATCGTAATTACATTAGTATTAAAACTAATTTTCTAGAATCCAAGAATCAGATTATAAATTGAAATTGAATCCGTGTAATTGAAATCAGATTTCCTTGCCGCTTTCGGACCTTACAATTGCCGCATGAAGCTAAGGTGAAGATTCCTTCATGAATTTGGAACAAGGAATTGCCGAAATCAATTTAATTTGTTAATGTAATACTTGCCATGTGAATTAGTGTATCAATTGCTAAATATGCTAAGTACTTCCCACATGCTTTAGCTGGCTACTTATGTTTGTTTAGAATGGCCCACATGATTTGACAAGTATCTAAAGCCCATATGCATGTGTAATATGTTTAATTGCTGTATGGTTGCTGAATGTGTGACCCACATGATATGGCTTTTAATTGTTTCCTGTAATTGCCTAATTGAATTAGTTGCTAACATTCCTTTGCATGTCCGTGGCCCCACAAGATATCATGTAATTGCTGAATAGGGACAGCTTAATTGGACATAATAATGCTTGGGTCATTCTAATTAATTGAAGATCAACTCTTTTATTAAATTTCCTTGAATAATTTTCAGCCCAAACTTCTTGAGTTAGTCCATTAAGTTCCTCCTTGAATCTTTTAGCCCTTGCCCTTAGGACTGAGCAAAAAACAGATAAAACCGAATAACCGAACCGAACCGAATTTTTTAACCGAATTTTTTCGATTATTTGGTTTTTTCTATAATTCGGTTATATCCGATTTTATATCCGGTTTTCGGGTTCAGGTTTGGTTTTCAATTTTGTGTTATTCGGTTAACCGACTAACTGAATTTTAAAAAATTTAAGACTTAAAAATTAAAACACTAATCTCTCATCTCAGTGGTCTCACTCTGACTCTATGTCTCTAATCTCAGCCTCAGCCTCAGCCTCTCGACTCTCATCTCTCTCACTAAATTAATCAATCTCTACTCTCAGATCACGATACCCATATAAGATCTGATGAATGGGAGTGTGTCCATTGCTGCTTAATACTTATTCCCATCTCAGATCTCATACCCATATCTCTGATCTGATGTAATAGTAGGGAACAAGATGAAGAAGAATGATTTTATTTATGTCATATCTCAGATTTGATGTAATAGTAGGAACAAGATGAAGAAGAATGATTTTATTTATAAAAAGACTTCCATTTGCTGCTTAATGCTTATTCCCATCTCAGATCTCATACCAATATCTCAGATCTGATGTAATAGTAGGAACAAGATGAACAAGAATGAAGAAGTGGAATGAGCACATAGTACATCTTAGCCGTGGATGATTGATTTCGAGTCAAACGTATATGCTAATGAGCCTTATGGAAACCTTTTATTCGGGTTATTTACCGAATAACCGAATTATAAATTCGGAAATTCGGTTAAACACTAATTTGGTTAACAGTTCGGATATTAGAAATGCGTTAATTTCGGTTTTCGATTATAACCGAATAGTTTATTCGTTTCGGTTATAACGAATTGCTCACCCCTATTTGCCCTCGTGACTGGACCAATAGGAACTTGAATGGGATTAATCCAAGTTTTATCTCCTTGTTGCCCATCCATGCCTAAAAACATGTCCTCATCATTTCTCTTCTATTGAAAATGATTTGTCTCATTGTTTGATGCGACCCTAGTCACGATCGTGTCATTTCCCTCTTCTTGAAAATGATTTGTCCTCAAATTCGGCCTTACATTAAAACGAACTAAGTTAGTAACTTTAGCAACAACACAATCACAATTCTTATCTGACAAATTAAACGTATAAGCAATATTAGCAACACAAGTAATAATTTGAAAATTTTCAACTCCAGGATCAAAACTCAGTATGTACCCTTCATGTTGCATATTCATCCATTCACTAATTCCTGGATCAAAAGTAAATTCAATGATCTCGTCGATTCGCAAAAATACCCACTTCAATTCACCTGGGTCAAATATTAATTTTTTCAACTTTTCACGTCGCATATGCAAATACACTTGAATTTCTGAATTAAACACAAAACAAAACCAACTAA